>CM021109.1:63039791-63123749 GCA_007115665.2 Sequoiadendron giganteum | reverse complement strand
GAGGGAGAGACTTGAGAGAGAGAGGGAGGGGAGATATATAGACTCTCCCTGATCCCCCTCTCTCTCAAGACTCTCCCTCCTACTCCCTCTCTCTCTCTCTTAGGTCTCTCATTCACTCACTCACTCCCTCTATCTCTCTCCACTATACCCTTAACCCTAAACCCTCTACCCTTTACCCTCTATCTATCTCCAATTCCCTCCCTCCCTCTCTCTCTCTCTCTCAATTCTCTCCCTCCTAATTCCTCTCCCTCTTTTAGGTCTCTATCACTCATTCACTCCTATCCCTCTATCGCTTTTCCACTCCCTCCCTCTCTCTCTCTCTCACTAATTCCCTATATCTCTCTCTCCTTTACCCTTAACTCTAAACCCTAAACCCTTAGCCATTAAACCCTTGAGCACTCTACCCTCTACTTCTCTTTATCTCCTCCCACCTCTATCTACCTAGACCTCTCTTTTTTTTTTTCTCACCTCTCTCCCCATCCCTACCTCTCTCTCTATCTCTTCTTTCATATCTACTTCTCTCTACCTATTTGTCCCTCTATACCTATTTCTCTCTCCCTCCTTGCCTCTTCTCTGAATATCTCTACCTTCTCTCTCTCTCTCTCTCTCTCTCTCTCTCTCTCTCTCTCTCTCTCTCTCTCTCTCTCTCATCTCTACCCTTAACCCTAAAACCTTAAACCCTATACCCCTCTACCCTGTTAGAACCCAAAAAAAATTCATTAAAGAAACCTGAATGATTTTCCTTTTTGAACCTAAATTTTCCATCAATACCCTAAAGGATATTATTCATTTATATCCATTACTTTCCTATCTTTTCATAATATTTCATTTACCACCTTACCCCCATTTAATTTCTCATTATTTTCCTATCTTTTCCTTTAAAATTCATTTCTCCCCTTTCCAAAAATGCTCATACATTTTATACCTCTACCGCTCCCTTAGTGATCACTTCATATCTTATTCACCGCCCAACCGTGGCTTCCCACAAACCAGTCCGCAGTATAGTGGTAAAGAGAAGTCAAGGAAACCCTTACCGTTACATCGTGGAGGGTAATCTTGAGGGCTGTGGTAGAGCGGTAGCAGTTAGAAGGCGGTGGTAATGGTCAAGAAAAATAATCGGCAGCTAAACGATTAGGAAAAAAATGTTTATCGCGCCACCGCACGTGGTCTAAACATAGACCACGGTATCGTGGTGGTCGATAAGTCACCGACGCGGTAGCAGTGCATACAGTCACCGTAGTACGACACATGGTGAGAATGGTGACTGCGGTAAACTATCAATGGAAGGTCAAGGCAGGCAGGAAGATGGCTACCACGGTACCACGCATAGTCTACAAGGAGACTATGCTAGCGCGGTAATAGTCAAGAGAAGACCTTGATGGTTACGACCGCCATACCGCCAGGTAGAAAGATAATGACCATGGTATAGCAGTAAACACAATAAAGGTTGCATACAAAGTTTACCACATTACCATAGGTATAGATTTTACTATGCGCAGTATAGCGGTGGTCGTTTGATGACCGCCAGGATGACCCTCTACTGCACAACCGTGAACTGTTTGAAGGCTATCTGTGGTAAAGCAGTAGGGAGAAAAATTTAAAGGGTTTAGGGCAGCAGTATAGGATATAAGTCATTTTTTAGCCTTTTTGAACAAGAGTAAAGGAAAGTATAGGGTATAAATGAATAAAAATTTAATATTTTGATGGAAAATATTGAATTTAAATGGGAAAACCTTAGGGTTTTTTAATGAATTTTTTGAACTAGAGAGAGAGGGAGCAAGCAAGAGAGAGATATAGGGTAGAGGGTTTAAGGGTTTAAGGGTTAAGGGTAGAGCAGAGAGATATAGGAGTGAGTGAGTGAGTGAGAGAGAGAGACTTGAGATAGGGAGATTGGGTAGGAGGGAGAGACATGAGATAGAGAGAGAGAAAGAGAGAGAGAGAGTGGGAGAGAGATAGAGGGTAGATGTTTTATGGTAGAGGGTAGAGGGTTTAAGGGTTAAGGGTAGAGGGGAGAGAGCTAGAGAGACTTGAGAGAGGGTAGGAGAGAGAGAGAGAGAGAGATGAGGGAGGGAGGGATATTTAAGGACACAGAGGTGAGATAAAGAGAAAGAAAGTAAAGAGGGGAGGGGGAGAGAGAGAGGTGATAGAGATAAGTAGAGGCGTAATGAGGAAGGTATATAGATTGAAACAGGGAAAGAGAGAGGGAGAGAAAAAGGGGTATATAGGGGTAGGCTAGACAAAGAGATGTAGAGTAAATTTTGGTGGAAGAGAGAGAGGAGGGAGGGATAGGTAAAGATGGATAGTTGAGATAGATAAAAGGAGAGAGATATAGGTAGAGAGAAGGTAAAGAGAGATAGAAAGAGGGGGAGGGAGAGGAGATATAGAAAGAGGGGGAGGGAGGGAGAGATAGAGAGAGTAGAGAGGAAGGAGAGAGATAGATAGAGGTGATAAAGAGAGAATTAGAGAGGGAAATAAGGTGGAGATATTGAGAGAGAGGAGGCAAGGAGGGAGAGAGAAATAGGTATAGAGGGACAACTAGATAGAGAGAAGTAGATATGAAAGGAGAGATATAGGGAGAGGTAGGTTGGAGAGAGAGGTGATACAAAAATAGAGAGAGGTCTAGGTGGAGAGATGTGTGATGGAGCTGAAAAGTAGAGAGATAAGGAGGAACATGGAGAGATTGAGAGGGAAAGAGGGGGGAGAGAGAAAGATGTATAGAGAGATAGATTAGATAGTGAGAAGTAGAGAGAAAAGGTGGGTGAAAGGAAGAGAGATGGAGAGAGAGAGGGGGAGAAAGAGAGGTGAGATAGAGAGAATTATGAAGGGAAGGAGAGAGAGGGGGATATAGAGAAAATTAAAGAGGGAGGGAGAGGAGAGAGAAGTGAAATAGAGAGAACTAGAGAGGGAATCTTATGTCTCTCACTCACTCACTCACTCCCCCTCTCTCACTCTCTCTCCCTCTATCTCTCTCCACTATACCCTTAACCTAAACCCTTAACCCTTAACCCTTAAACCCTAAACCCTTAAAAACTTTACCCTCTACCCTCTACACTCTATCTCTATCCAACTCCCTTCTCCTCTCTCTCTCAAGTCTCTCCCTCCTACCCCCTCTTCCTCTCTCAAGTCTCTCTCTCTCACTCACTCCTTCTATGTCTCTCCCCTCTACCCTTATCCCTCTTCCCTTAACCCTTAAACCCTTAAACCCTCTACCCTCAACCCTTAACCATATACCCTTAACCCTCTACCCTCTATCTCTCTCCCACTCCCTCCCTCTCTCTCTCAAGACTCTCCCTGCTACCCACTCTCCCTCTCTCAGGTCTCTCTCTCTCACTCACTAACTCACTCCCTCTATCTCTCTCCCCTCTCCCCTCTTCCCTAAACCGTTAAATCCTCTACCCTCTACCCTTAACCGTCTAACCTCTATCTCTCTCCTACTTCATCCCTCTCTCTCAAGACTCTCCCTCCATCTCTCCCTCACTCCATCCCACCTTCTCTTTCCTAATCCCTCAACCCTATACCCTCAACCCTTTAAACCTTGAACACTCAACCATATACCTTAAACCCTGAACCCTCAACCCTTAAATCCTAAACCTCTAAACCCTCTACCCTCTACCCTCAACCCAATACCCTCAACCCTAATCCCTCAACCCTTAAACCCTTAAAAATAAAATAAACTCTCTACCCTAATCCCTCAACCCTTAACCCTTAAACCCTCATCCCTCAACCCTCTACCTTCAATCCTAAACCCTTAACCCTAAAACCTCAACCCCTATACCTTGTACCCTATATGTTGGACCTTGAACCCTAATCCATCAACCCTATACTATCAACCATCTACCCTCATCCTTAAACTCTTGACCCTCAACCCTTAAACCCTAAACGATTAAACCCTTAACCCTCAATCCTCAATCCTCAATCCTCAACTCTTAATCCCTTAATCCTCAACCCTTAAACCCTAAACCGTGAACCCTTATACCCTCTACCTTATACATTAGACCCTCAACGCTAATCCTTCAACCATATACCCTTAAACCTATACCCAAAACCCTCTACCCTCAAACCTAAACCCTTAAACCTTCTACCCTCTACCCTCTACCCTCTACCCTCTACCCTCTACCCTCTACCCTATACCCTCAACCCAATACCCTAAACCATCAATCCTATACCCTCAATTCTCAACCCTCTATCCTATACATTAGATCCTCAACCCTCATATATCTCTATCCCTCTCTCGTCTTCTCTCTTTCTCTCTCTCACTTCTCCCTCCATCTCTCCCTCCATCCTTCCCTCCCTCTCTACCCTAATCCATCAACCCTATACCCTCAACCCTTAAACCCTTAAACCCTTAAACACTCAACCCTCACCCCGATACCCTCTACCATAAACCCAATACCCTCTACCATCAACCCTATGCCCTCAACCCTTAAACCCTTAAACCCTCAAACCCAAGTAAACTCTATACCCTAATCCCTCAACCATCAACCCTCAACCCTTAATCCCTTGACCCTTAAACCCTCTACCCTCTACCCTCTACCCTCAACCCTCAACCCTCAACCCTTAAACCCTCTACCCTCTACCCTCTACCCTATAAATTAAACCCTCAACCCTCAATTATCAATCCTTGACCCTTAATACCTCAACCCTATAGAGTGATGGAGGGAGAAGTGGCTAAAGAGAGGGAGAGGGGAGATAAAGATAAATATAGAGGGAAGGAGATGTAGAGAGAGATGATAGATAGAGAGAAGTGGAGAGTGGAGGAATGGTGGGAGAGGAAAGGAGGAGATAGAGGTAAGTGTGTGTGAGAGGAGAGAAAATGAGGGGATAGAGGAAGGGGGGTAGAGAGAAATAGATTAGAGAGGGAAGGGGGGAGAAATATAGAGTAGAGAGGGAAGGATAGAGTGGTAGGTAGTGGAGTGAGAGGTATGTAGAGAGGGAAGGAGAGAGGGATGGATAGGAGGGAGAGGGGGAAGGAGGGAGAGTGAGATGGAGAGAGTGGTGAGATAGAGAGTAGAGAGGTAAGGAGAGAATGAGAAATATAGATAAAGAGAGAGAGGGAGGTTGGAGGGAGGGAGAGGTAGAAAGGGATAAGTGAGACATAGAGAGGGAATGAGGGAAAGTGGGATAGAGAGAGAATGGTGATTTAGAGAGGATGGAGTGAGAGGGAAGGAGGGAAACTAGGAGAGAGGTAATGGTGATTTAGAGAGGAGGGGGTGATAGGTAGAGATAGAGATAATAGTGAGATAGAGAGGAGAGAGTGAGAGAGAAAGAGAGGGATGGAGAGATGGAGAGAGAGGTAGGTAGAGGAAGGGAGATGAGAGATAGAGAGTAGAGAGGGAAAGAGGTAGGGAAGGAGGCATAAGTGAGATAGAGAGGGATGGAGAGAGAGAGTGATGGAGGGAGAGGTATGTATAGATAGTGAAAGCAAGATGAGAGATAAAGAGTACAAAGGGGAGGGAAAGGTAGGGAGATAGAGGTGTGTGTGTGAGTGAGAGAGAGAATGGTGAGATAGAGAAAAAGATTGATTGAGAGAGAAAGAGGGGGAGGGAGGGAGGGATTAGGGTTTAAGGGTTGAGGGTTGAGGGTTCAAGGATTAAGAGGATATAGGTGTTGAAGGATTAGGGTTTAAGGGTTGAGGATTGAGGGTTGAGGGATTAAGAGGGTATAGGGGTTGAGGGATTAGGGTTTAAGGGTTGAGGATTGAGGGTTGAGGGATTAAGGAGGTATAGGGGTTGAGAGATTAGGGTTTAAGGGTTGAGGGATTAAGAGGGTATAGGGGTTGAGGGATTAGGGTTTAAGGGTTGAGGATTGAGTGTTGAGGGATTAGGGTTTAAGGGTTGAGGGTTGAGGGATTAAGAGGCTATAGGGATTGAGGGATTAGGTTCTAAGGGTTGAGGGTTGAGGGATTAGGGTTTGAGGGTTGAGGGATTAAGAGGGTATAGGGGTTGAGGGATTAGAGTTTAAGGGTTGAGGGTTGAGGGTTGAGGGATTAAGAGGGTATAGGGGTTGAGGGATTAAGAGAATTATATAGGGTTGAGGATTAGGGTTTAAGGGTTGAAGGTTGAGGGATTAAGAGAAGTATAAGTTGAGGATTAGAGTTTAGGAGTTGAGGTTTGAGGTTAGAGAGTTTGGCCAGTTAAGGAGGTATAGGGTTGAGAATTAAGTTTAAGAGTTGAGGGTTGAGGATTAGAGGTATAGGGGTTGAGGGATTAGGGTTTAAGGGTTGAGGGTTGAGGGTTGACAGATTAAGAGGGTATAGGAGTTGAGGGATTAGGGTATAAGGGTTGAGGGTTAAGGGTTGATAGATTAAGAGGGTATAGGGGTTGAGGGATTAGGGTTTAAGGGTTGAGGGTTGAGGGTTGAGGGATTAAGAGGGTATAGAGGTTTACCCTCTATCTTTCTCCCACTCTCACCCTCTCTTCCTCCCTCTCTAGGTCCCACTCTCCCCCTCTCTCCCTCCCACTCTCTCCTTCTCCCACTCTCCCCTTCTCCCACTCTCCCCCACTCTCACCCTCTCTCCCTCCCTCTCTATCTCCCACTCTCCCTCTCTCTCCATCCCACTCTCTCTTTCTCCCACTCTCCCCCACTCTCTCCCACTCTCCCCTTCTCACATTCTTCCCCACTCTCTTCCACTCTATATTTCTCCCACTCTCATCCTCTCCTCACTCCTCTCTATCTCACTCTCCCCTCTCTCCCTCCCACTCTCTTTCTCCTCTCCTACTCTCTCTCACTCTCTCTTTCTCCTCTCTCCCCCACTCTCTCCCTCTATCTTTCTCCCACTCTCTACCCTCTCTCCCTCTCTCTCTATCTCCCACTCCTCCCTCTCTCCTCCCTCTCTCTTTCCTCCCACTTTCCTCTCTCCCTCCTCTATATCTCCCACTCTGGGTCTCCTCCTCTACTTCTCCCCTTCTCCCACCCTCTCTTTCTCCCACTCTCCCCCTCTCTCCCTCCCTCTCTATCTCCCACTCTCCCCCTCTCTCCCTCCCACTCTCTCTTTCTCCCACTCTCCCCCACTCTCTCCCAATCTATCTTTCTACCACTCTCACCATCTCTCCCTCCCTCTCTATCTCCCACTCTCTCAGTCTCCCACTCTCTGCTTCTCCCCTTCTTCCACTCTCTCCAACTCTCCCCCTCTCTCTCTCCCTCTCTATCTCCCTCTCTCCCACTCTCCCCTCTCTCCCTCTCTATATACTAAGAAAACCAAATTTCACATAACACACTTGCGTTATAATTAGAGCACATTTTTTACGCCACTAAAATGGTAAAAAACTCTATATACCTATGATTCGAAGGCCCACAATCTACATATTCCCCTGGTTCTATGCGTGCTCTGACAAAAAAAAGCTTTTTGATGAAGTTGTGAAGTGTGCAAGCATATTTTTCACATTCCATCACCTTTTCCATGATCTTTTTACCACCTTTGCATGAAATAGCAGATTTTCCACGTTGAAAGACATATAATATCAATTGAAGTTTGAATTCCATTGAAAACTGATATACAATTGAAGTGTGGCAGGGAAAAAGCTTTTGAAAAAGTCAAATTGTTGTGGAGTTTGAAGAAAGAAGAAGCTAAGGCTACATAATTGGGTTGAACTCCTCCATTTGAAAGTCTAGTTTTTAAGGTATGTGAAGTCTTTACACATTTTCTTTCATTCTATTATGGCTTGCTTTCATATTTTTTTGTCATTATAACCTTAGGTTGTCAATGCACATTTTAAATTACCATTATATACACTTGCCAATTAACATTTTAATCTTGATGTAGAGCATCTACCAGGATCCACAAATCATCAAGGGTACTTTTGACCCTAACTTAAATTGAAGAAGATAAACAAACAAACTCAATCATCTTTTCATCAAAACATTATAACTTGGTTTCAACTCTTTTTCAGACTCAAAAAAATAGATTAACCATCATAAAATTGATTTTAACATAGCATAAAGCTGATTAGAAACTTAAAACCATTCACAAAAATTCATCCTTTAAGACAACTCCAAGCCTCTCCCATTCCTCTGAAGGGTCGAAACACCTTCCAATACCTCTGCACAAATTGATGCAATACAAAGGAAGAAATCAACACCTTTCTTGACACATTTATTCAACTATATTTCCCTTCACAAAACATTTGATTCGTATAGTCAAATTAGCATTAAGAGTTCCCAATTCCTAAGGGACCTTCAAAACACCTTGAAAATATTGAAAATAACCAATTACACTCAACTAGGTTCCTCAAAACATCAACCAATGATTATGTCATTCACAAGTTGTCTTAAATCTTCCATAATGGCACCATTGTTTACAAACACAAACTATAATTCTAAGGCACAACCAAACCATTATTTGCTTAATAAATATTTGTTTGAGTTAGTACAACAAAAATGAAACCTTAAGAAGTCTACCCTTACACACAAACTTAGTTCCTTTGTTCACTATCCACATTACTAGTAGCCAAGCATTTGCAAACTATCACATGTATCTCCCAAACCATGCACACACTTCAAACTGTGATACTCGTTTTTGATGCAGAGTTAGAGGACCCAAAACCATTGAAGATGTCAACTTGCCTTCAAGAGGAATCTAAGAAGATTAAAAAGGTGTAATGGACCAATCCTGACACTCCTCCAAGATGGACAACAAACATAAACATTATTTCCCACATTTCACCCTTGGAATCTAGTTACTGTGCAAAACTAGTTTTGGGACCTTAACTCCAAAAATTTCCAAAACACTAGGAAAATAAAAGAATGATTCTAGCACCAATTTCAGAGTTGCAAGACATACCTTAACCCATGATGTGACTCCTTTGGGACAACTTTAAGAAAATTGGCCTTTTCACTATTTTAAACCTCCAAGTAGGCCAATTTTACAAAGGAACTACCCTTAGATCTTCACACCAGACTTCCAAACCCAAAAATAGTCTTTAATTAGGTCTCAAAACTAGATAATTTCTAGGTCTTAGGACCTTACCCACTCAACTAGGCTTCCAATACAAAAACCCCCATTTTTCAATGCAAAGAGGGAGGGTTTATAGAAACTCCTATACCCGGGCCTTCCCAGACCATTCCAAAGCACCAAAAATCTTCAAAATACCCTACACAAGTTCAACAGTTCATTACATAGACTACTCCTTCAACACTTTTCCAAAATCACTCCTTGGTTCCTCAAATTCTCATAGAAAAGTGCTTGTTTGAGCTAAGAACCCCATCCTATTGTCATTAGTTTCATTCCAAGGCATGTTCAACAATAAAAGAACCTACTATAATAATTT
The DNA here is from genome assembly GCA_007115665.2 of Sequoiadendron giganteum. Lineage (NCBI taxonomy): Eukaryota > Viridiplantae > Streptophyta > Pinopsida > Cupressales > Cupressaceae > Sequoiadendron > Sequoiadendron giganteum. The sequence goes on along the minus strand of CM021109.1, from coordinate 63,114,483 downwards.
ACATGCTATCCCACTAAGAAAAAATTCATAGCAGTAGGTGGGATGGTCATTTCATAATTAAATCCTACTCAAACCCTTGACTAGCTTGAAATGAGCAATTTCAGAAAATTGTCAATTGCTCCCTTCAAACGTAATGTTAAGCCCTCAGAAATGATGCATTAGAGAGTTAAGACATGTTCCTACAATATTATATTATTTTTCTATCAAGGGGAGGCTGTATAGATGCGTACAAGTGCACGAAAGTGCAAAAAAACCAGTGAATTTCTGCAAAAGAGTATTTTTTTATCAAAAAAATGGATTTCAAAATGAACAAAAATCCTCCCTTCGAGCCAATGGAGGTTGTTTAAACCTTTTTCAAGGAAAACCAACTCCCCCCAATTCCTATAACTAACAAACAACCACCTTTGAAAGCTCATATAACCGGTACATGGAAAATGTCTTTAATGACCCTCTTACAACATGAAGATACCCAAAATTGAATCAAATTTCAAAATGGAAGTATAGATTGTCAAGGTGCTCCTACACCACAAAATTATCAAACACTCACAATGCCATTACACTCATTATTTTTCAGAATCACCATCATGGTTATTCACTTTTAGTTAGGAATGTGCTCTGGCCAGCCTAGTGCTTCCGTAATTTGTACACATTTGTCTACATGCTAGGTTAACTTTTGTACATGATGATTGTAAGTATTATTTAAATGAAGCCTTCAATAACATATATTTTTCAATTAACTTCAATGGATACATTTCTCAGGAACTAATATTCATCTAATTACCATGGTATAGATAAAGTTATCCGCCATGCCAAAGAAAAAGACAAAGAGGAAACTAACAAACGAATAGAAGGAAACCTTGAAAGAAAAGGAGAGAGTTCGGGTGGCGACATATCGTGAAAAGAAGAAATTGGAAACGATTGATGAAAACAACCCGATTTTAGAGGAACCTCAACCATCAAAAAGAGAACGGGAATTGGCAGCACAACAGGCAAGAATGTGAAAGCATCATCGTAAGACAGATTCAAATACTGTAGTTGGAGACACACCCTCTATGACAAGTGAATATGAAGGGACACCATTAAGCACAAGCGAATATGGAGGGACACCATCTAGTACAAGTGAATATGGACGAACATCATCTACTGCAAGTGAATATGGAGGGACACCATGTACCGCAAGTGAATATTGTTGGACACCATCCAACACATCTCAAGTTGACAGTACATCATCACTCGGAATTGACGAAGAAGATATGTCTTCTTCTCCACCCTCGATCGAATGTACGCAATCTAGCCCACCTCAATTAAATATTGATGAAATTCCTAATGTTGAGATGTATGTACCTAGGAGAACACCACCTAGAATTTTGCATAGAAAGCCAAAGTATTTGATTAATATTGATGATGAGATTTTGCAGCACATGGAAGGTAAGATTTCAAGATGCACTTGTAGAAGATATGCTGATAATATTTGGGAATGATTCTTTGAAAGGCTAAATGAGACTACAAGATGTCAACTATTTGTTGAAATGATGCGGGGTGTAAAGTATAGGAACATCATGAAGACTCTTGGGTTGAGAACATCGAATGCATCGAGTGAAGACACTATTGTTAAGAATCTAATGGATGCTTATGAGAGTGTGGGTAAGACCTCATGCTCAAAGGATAGTAATGTCACCCGACGTGTCATTACATCGGCTTTGGTAAGCTTTCAAACAAAGAGAGCTCGTCTAATTAAAAATACTAGTGAACAAACGAGAATTAGTAGAAAAAATTTATCAAGAGCCATTCAAAGGCGACAAAGAATTGAGGGAAATGATACAAATGAATTATGGGCATTCTCAGGGAGACTGTCATGAAAATATAAAGAAGTTGTCCAAGCCTTGAGAACACTAATTGAAGAGTACTGGAAGAATCACACAAGGCCATCTCCGAATCAAAGGGATGTGGTAAGAAGGAGAATCGGTAGTCGAAATCGTGAGCCACATCCAAAGCATTTTTTGGATATGACTCAAACCCAATTTTTTCGGAAATTTGAAAATGATTATCCTCAAATTAGTATTTCTGAAAGATTTTTTTAAATGCTTAGACCCTTTTATGTCAAGATAAATCACACATGCACTACTTGTTGTTGTAGACTACATATTGAGTTTTCTAACCATTATGATGTTTATCATTCTATATGTTTAGATTTTCATTCTAAGGATGTTTTGCAAGATTGTGGCATAGAAGCCCCACCAAAATATTCAAGAAAGTTCTTATAAAAAAATTTATGTGAAATAGAGGATGGCTAGGTATTATATAGGACAACATGCTTGGATGGTTCATGCGAGCGTTGTGGTGGCTTCCAGCGTATGCCAGTATGTCAACATATGGAAAGCACAGATGAGGTGGGACAGAAACTAGTAGAGTTCGGGAAGTATAAAATAGTGGCATATGCTACAAAACATGGGTCTCAAGCAAAAAGGTCTGATTTGGTTATTGAGAAGATTCCAGTGTACCAATTTATGACCACACTTCGTGACAGTATACTGTCTGAGTATGCAATGCATACCCATAGAGCCCGATGGTTGGACATGCAGTTCAAGCTATGCAAGGACACCTTTCTAGTTGGAAGCATAGTATCCATGGTTGACTTTGCATAGAACTACACTCTATAGCCACAACATGAGGTGTAGTCATAGTATTACAACTCCACACAAGTTTTGATATTTGTGCACATAGCATTCATTCATGCATCTGATAGTACAGATGAGCAAAGGAAGGTATCGAGGGAGTATCACTTTTACATTAGTGATGATCGCACACATTCTCCAGAGTTCGTGCAAGGTTGCTTCCAAATGTTCTACAGTGGTTTGGCTCAGAGGGGCATAGAATATGATCAACATATAATATGGTTTGATAACTGTGCAACACAGTTCAAGAACTCGCGCATGTTCTATTGGTTGTGCAGGATGCATGTCATTATAGGTGTTCAACATATGTGGAACTTTTGTGAGGCTGGACATGGAAAGGGGGAGCATGATGGTGCAGGAGCATGCGTGAAAAGAGCATTAGCACGAGAAGAGTTAAAGTATAAAGATAGTGCAAAGTTGACAGATGCAAAATCAATCGTCGAGTGGTGTAATGCTTTGATGGGTCCAAGTAATGAAGGTACGTCTTCAGTTCGTATAGTTTTTTGGTTGATGGATGATACTAAAATTGCACCATATGAATACTACTGTACACTAATAGGATCGAGTGAGGTACACTCTTTCCTTAGCTCAAATTCAGGTTCATGGTGTAGATTCCGAAAATTGGTCTAGGCCTGCGAGTACACATTCGACATAATTTTCTATAGTCTGTGGTCTTGATTAAATAATGTATATTATTTAATTAACCTTTCTAACACATATTTCCTCAATTAATTAAATACCCCTTTTTAATTAATTCATTATTAATATTTATTCAACCTGATTAATTAAATAAATCATATTTATTTAATTATGTTGCGAACTAATTAATTCTTTCCCTCAGATTTCTATGTTTGAATGCAAGTATAACTTCGTCGAGTGTCTAAGCAAAATATCAAAGATAAGTCTCTTCTCAAAAGTGTATGATCTCGGGGGGAGGAATAATGATCATGACAAGCCATTTTATAGATTTTGGGTTTTTGAACGATCGGCTCAAATTGAAAGAGAGATTGATAGATGAGATTGATGAATGCCATGCGATGTGAGTTCTGTCTCAGATAGAATGTGAGTTAGAACACGAGTTCAAAAAAGACTGCAGATAGAGACTAAGTTAGAACGTGAGTTAGAACACGAGTTCAGGATCTTAATCTCCAAAAATAGAAGAAATATAATTTGTATGCAAAAGACAAAGTTAGAACTCAAAGACTAATGCATTCGAATGCAAACAAGAGTTATAACTAGTTAATCGACTAGTTGTGACCGAGAGTCTTCTCGTAGAGATAAACAAGTGTTGAATCTAGAGATAACTGGAGAACTAAAAATAGATCTCGAGTCAGAAGGTGAGTGAATAATTAGTCAACTGATTGGCAGAAGAATGTGACATAAATAATTAAAATATGAATTAAATGCTAATTTAATTCAACATTCAAAAATAGGAGACTTTAATTAAATAAATAAAGATAATTCATTTAATTTGAATGTTTGAAAAGGATAATATAAATAATTAAATAATAAATATTTAATTATAGATAAAGGGGGTTAAATGAATAATTAAATAAAGATATTTAATTATAGTTGAAAAAGTATGATAAAGGGGCAATTAAATAATAAATTATTTAATTGATAGATAAAGGGGGAATAATTAATTAGTTCGCAACATAATTAAATAAATATGATTTATTTAATTAATTAGGTTGAATAAAGATTAATAATGAATTAATTAAAAAGGGGTATTTAATTAATAGAGGAAATATGTGTTAGAAAGGTTAATTAAATAATATACATTATTTAGTCAAGACCACAGACTATAGAAAATTATGTCGAATGTGTACTCGTAGGCCTAGAACAATTTTTGCTATCTACAATTTGCCCCTCTTTGATACAATGTTGGTACGGCGTTGTGTCAAAGAAAATATGCCCCGATCGTGCCCCAACATGAAACAGGTTAAGGTATGTTGAATGCATTAGTCTTCGAGTTCTAACTTTGTCTTTTGCATACAAAGTCTATTTCTTCTATTTTTGGAGATTAAGATCCTAAACTCGTGTTCTAACTCACGTTCTAACTTAGTCTCTATCTGCGGTCTTTTTTGAACTTGTGTTCTAACTCACGTCGTATCTAAGACAGAACTCACATTGCATGGCATTCATCAATCTCATCCGTTGATCTCTCTTTAAATCTGAGCCGATTGTTCGAAAACCCAAAATCTATAAAATGGCCTGTCATGATCATTATTCCTCCTCCCGAAATCATACACTTTTGAGAAGAGACTTATCTTTGATATTTTTCTTAGACACTCGACGAAGTTATACTTGCATTCAAACACAGAAATCTGAGGGCAAGAATTAATTAGTTTGCAACATAATTAAATAAATATGATTTATTTAATTAATCAGGTTGAATAAAGATTAAGAATGAATTAATGAATTAATTAAAAAAGGGGTATTTAATTAATAGAGGAAATATGTGTTAGAAAGGTTAATTAAATAATATACATTATTTAATGAAGACCACGGACTATAGAAAATTATGTCGAATGTGTACTCGTAGGCCTAGACCAATTTTTAGTATCTACACATGGAGTATTGATACATGAAAGATGGCATGATTTTGTTCTTCATGTACAATGCAAGCCTGGAATGATTGTGAGTCAGGGGAGTGAGTTGACAAATGGTTCAAAAATTATCTTAGCCCACTTCACACGTATCACCCTCCGACGGCATTGGAACTAACACAGATGGAATCATCGGTCGACTTTGACCACATATCAGATCTAATTCAACCAGGTGATATATCTACTTTCTTAGTTGTTGAAATTCCATATCGTTATCTTACTTTGTACTGTATTCGTATTGTTGACAAATTTCAAGAGAGTTTTTGCACATGTTTATGCAGTTATTGCAGATGAAGACAATGAAGAGGTAATAGACTATTACTTGTGTCATTGTGTTGAGACCAAAAAAAAATTGGAGGCCCCAGTTATAGATGGAGAAAATATCGAATACCCTATAGGCTCAGTTGTGGTTACTGGAACATGGCTTAGAAGGTACCCACATTCAACTGTTAAACATTGGCTATTTTAGGAATTTGACATGCATCGTAAGATTCTTCATTACTTAAACCTTGTCATGGCATCAAATGTTTATTTGACCAAATATGGGGTAGACCTTTGAACAAGACGTTATGGAAGGTCCGTGAGTCTAACCATGAGGCAATACATGTCACAATAAAGAGTAGAGCAGACCCGGATGGTTTGTTGGATTAAGTTGTAAGTATATGCACATTCGTTCTTATTAATTTATACTTGTATGCACATTAATTTGTTTGATGCCAATGCTATCATCTTCTTTTACAGTGATTGGTGTCCCCTTGCAAAAAAAGAAGATATATGAGCCATCCAAGAGAATGTCAGCCAAAAAAGAAATGCAGCATCCTTATTTTGATGCCTTCATGCAACATCTGTAAGTTCCTTCCATCTATTTTTATTTCATTTCCATTTTGGATGCTCTTTGTTTTTCTCTTCTACTTTGCGTATTTGTAAGTAAACTACTAAAAATTGATTGATCTTTAGTTGTAGAAAATGTTGATTTAAGAGCCATCAAAGAGAATCTCAACCAAAAAAGCAATGCAACATACTTATTTTGATGATTTTCACAAATCTCAATTTTGATTTCAAGCCATTATAAGAGAGTGTGTGAAGCTTAGCGAGGGAATCTCAAGTTACTCATTTGAAGTTAACCTCATAATGAGCACCTATGATGTAGACATTTAAAGAGAATCTTGAATGTATGAGTGACATTGTAAAAGATCTAAGAGAATGAAGTCCCAAAGGCATTGCAATAATATTTAATTACATAATGAGATATACTCAAATATTGTAAGGTTGGATTTCATCTTTGATGTAGTAGCACCTTGTTCTGTAAATGCCTTGAGTAGGAAAATTTGCAAACTTTGAATTTTGAAATGTAAACAATATGAAAAAGGTCATATAAAGGTCATGTAAACAATTTGTACACATTTTTATGCAACTCATGTGACCAAGCAGACTATTCCGACACATCCGAATAGGTATGTTTGTTCTAGGCATGGTCCTCTTTTGCATCGAAACACGTAGAATCACTCTGAGCTATGTTCCAATGGATCGATCCCTTAAGGGTCCAAAGTGCAAAATGGCTGCAAACTTCAGCATGCTATTACTTGGATACCATGACACTTAGAAACTTCTCATCTAATCCTACAAAATGCGCTAGCTTGGAGTCGAGATTCGAGCAATAGAAAACCTAAGAAATTCAAATTTTTTAAGGATTTAAAACTTGTTTCATGCACCCTCTAATAAATAAACCTTAAAGACACAATAGCATCATCAAATAGAAATTACTATGATCCCATACACAAACATACATCAATCACATAAGTATAAGCACAAATTTTAGCTGAAGGAAATAACACATTTAGATATATAAATATTGTGATATTGCTATCAGGATTCAATCATGTAGTTTTACAAGTCAAACTCATTGACCCATGATTCATCAATAGTGGTTCACAAGAACCCATCTCTCATGATAATGAATGGTTCATAAGGAGGAAGATAAATCTTCATACATTTCTTCTATCACAAATGAGATAAGTGCTTGGTTTCATGAAGGTCATGAGACAACCATTAATGGGGAGTGGATACATGAAGAACTGATGGAGAATGATAATGGCTTCAGACCTGCTATAAAGGGAAAAAAAAATTGTTTCAATGATGCAAGAGGTTTTTGGTTTCACTACCAAAATGAGCCTATGAAGAATGCATGTGAAACTCCTTTTGACCTTGAGGGTGTTCTTACTCCATCTCAAGGATCATGCATTGAGGATGACATAGATCAATGCTAGGGCTAACCAATTAATAATTATACACGAATAAGTCAAACATGTACATGTCAATAAGGGAAGTACAAGTACTCAAAAACACGTAAGCCTCAAAAAGTATACACACGAATACATAGTATACACAAATTAAAACAAAGTATATGCATGAATACAAGGTATATGCATGAAAACATGTAAGCCACAAAGTATACACGTAAGTTGTAAAGTATACACTTGAATAATGAACTCATCTATTGAACCATCAATTTAGAATGAAATATGGACAAGCATCGATAAAAGATATTTGTATTAACCAAATAGCCATGTAGGCATACATCAATATATGTCGATATAAGTATGAAATATATGTACAAAATAGCCATATAGGCTTACGAGAATGCCATCTAGGCATACAATGTCAAATATGTCCAATAAAAAATATGTACAAAACTGCCATGCAGGCATACAACAAAGGACTCTGGAATCAAAATTCATTGCTCTCCATGCCCTGGAAATAAAATCTTTCCCTTTCCTTTTCACTCAGATGGCAATAGGTCTATCACTCATTTTTGCTACACTCGTGGAGTGCTCTTGCTACTCCTCCTAGGGTTTAGTTCATGGTGAAGTTTTAACTATTACAATAAGAAGTAAAGACAAGAATATATAGAAATTACAATATAAAAATGATATATTTGAAAAAATAATCACTTACATCCATCTCACGATCTCTCTCCACAAGGGAAATATTCTCACACCCATGCTCAGGCGTGCTCAAGCCCTGTATAAACCATACAAATAGAAATTAAACTACGTGAATCAATAATGGTTTGATTTTTCACTAACTAACATCTATAACAACAAATGTAAATTGAAATTTACTAATTTGCCTCATACCTCTTCTGTCAGAGCCATCGAGGATTGTATAGAAGATGTCACACCAATATCCATTGCCCTCATCACATTCAGAGGTGTATCATCTCGCAACAACTGAAAATAGAACAATAAATTATTCAACGTAATCAACGATGTGTATGTATAAACTACACAAATATATTAAGTACTTGATTCATTAGTTAAACTCTTTATTCTATTACCTACGTGAAAGGTTTGAGTAAATCCACCGCCACTGGGAAGTGCTCCATCAAAACCTCCAATATTAGTTTGTTCAACATCCAAAATTGCATATTAAATTACCATTCGTAAAATAATGCCATTAACATGCAATAAATTTTTAATTGTTTACTAGTTACATACCCTAGCGATAGGTGTACTGTAGAAATAGGTTGGTGGGGGGCCAGTGTATCCAATCTCAACACTGTGACCCTGCAATTTTATTAAAATCGTAAAACAATTTTAGTTAATCTTGCATTGCAAAATCAAAATTTAATAAATTGAGTTCAATGAACACATGCACTAAATTTTACCTAACTATCAATGCCATATGCCTCATGCAAAATGTCAGCTGCCCTCTCCATCTCCATAGCTACAGAAGGATCTTGTGTACTAGTCTCCCGAGGTTCGGTGGGGTCATGTGAACAAGTAGCCTCTCAAGATTGACACACATGTGTTTGAAGGCCACCACTCGAAGACTCCCCCGGTTGGCGCTGTAGAATAGGGCTAGTATGATGGATGACACTCTGGGTCAAAGTGCTGATTGCCTGCAATGTCTCTACGTCAGCACAATGTGCTCACGAGGTGGCCTAGCAAGAGCTCATCTACCTTGCCACGTAGGATCCGGCTATGCACCGGGTCTATCCTAAGCTGACCCCCCACCTCTCCCTTTGAAATCCCTCATATCAAAATAATTTGGGATTTTGTTCAATATGAACTCACTGTATAGTTTCCTAAGGAAATATTGTGGGACCTCACAATTGTTGCATAGTGGGTAATCGAAGACCATGTACCACCTATTATAAAACCGGTCCCTAATCTGTCAGTGGTGGCACAAATGGATAGGAAACCTCTTCGCATTGAGGGTAAGATTATGATTTGTGCGTGGGTCGGTGAATAATGAGCACAAATCACCTTTTTAAATTTTTAAATCCTTCACATCCTTGTATGATAGTTTATTTGCATAATAGTCCCTAGCCGCCTACCTCCTATCTTGCCATCCAGTTATTTGTTTGCTAATTGAATCTATGTTTTCGAACATATCTTTCAATGAATTTGCTAGGGTGATTATTTCTATGGTTGAACCATTTGGATCACTCAACCTATTGATCACATCCTGAATTTGTTTTTTGTTGTTCTCAATTTCACTCATTAAATTTTTTTGAGTGCCAAGAGGGGGTTGAGTGATTGGTGGAGGAGGTTGATGTTGTGGTCGATTTTGATCTTGAGGATTTGGTTGGTCTTCCTATTGAAGATTTTGAGGGTTTGCAGGTTGATTTGCGTCTCCTAAAAATTCAAACAAATAGATATCAAATTCAACCTAAAACTAACAAATTCAAAACAAAAACCATAGAATCCTTACCTCTCACAACTCCTTGTTGTCATGGTGCCATCGTTGTGAAGAAATACAAATTGTTGGTGAAGAGATTCTCCTCTTAGAACATGAGCATGATATTGTGGGGTTTTTGGCCGTGGGTGTAACAAAAAAACCAGTCGAAATGCAAATGAGAGATTTGCATTTGTTTTTTTTCTTTTAACAATAAATAACGTGAGCGCGTTATAATGCACTCACATTATTTCTTTGTAGTTGCCTAGACCTAGCCTAGGCTTAACGTAGACATAACGTGAGCATGTTATAATGCGCACACGTTATAACACGTTCACGTTATGGTTTTCAAACTTTATTTTTGAGGGTTTCCACGGAATTGCTACCCATTTCCATGCACCCGCCCTAGTGTCATCAATCAGAAGTTTATATCCTGGAGACAAGAAAATTCACTGTTTAAAACCAGAGCAAAAATAAACTGACCAAAATCCTGAATACTTCTAGAATAACACATTCGCTCTTTATTATAACATGTCCAATCTGTTTAACAATGGATAGACCCATCATTTAGTGCATATGAGGAACAATATAGTGCATAGGAGGAACAATTTGGCGCATAGGAAGAAAAGTCTAGCGCATAGATGGTATAGTACAATGCATCAAAATTGTTTAACAATGCATCAGACCAATTTGTTAGCATGTCTATCAATTATTTTAGCGCATCTAAGGATTGTTATAGCGTATCCACCAGAGTAAAAACCAAAGAGTTGTTTTCACTATCTGTTAGAATATTAACATCATAATTCAGATTTTTATCAGAACATAAACCTTTCTCAAATTGAACCAGAATCTTAAACTTTCAAAATTTGAACCTTACAAGTGAAATTATTCAAATTAAACTAAGATCTATCATGCTAAAGTGTCTAAATAAAAAAAATTTGATTAAAATCCAAGTTTCATTATCAGGATCAGTCATCCTACTTCAAGAAATGAAGTTCTATAATCACACTTGACAACTTAGTCTAATCAATAGAATCTATCATTTTATTTGACTCAAGTTAACATCTTTGAAACTATCTCAAACCAAGATCAAAGTTTAGTGGACAATTATAATGTTTATATGTCAGTTTTTACAAGGTCACAAAGACTGAAACTTCAAGAAAATAAAATTGAAATCCAAAAAAACATGTCTTAGATTGAGGAGAATCTACTCAATAGATCCAATCAACATGATAATGATGAAATATCTAAAGAGGATCTACAAAATATGACACAAGACCCTAAGTTCCATAAGTTTATGAAGAAAATTTCGGAAAAGGATGGGCAAAAGTATTTATTAATGTTAGCTAATCTAGGTGTCAAAGTTCCAAAAGACTTTGATATTAATAGATTGATAGGAACACCTAAAAGAGCTAAGACTGAACCACAAAATACAGATAAAGTGGATGCAATGAAACATCAATTACAAACCTTACAACATAAATTTCAAGATACTCAAACAAGAAATACTAAGGGATTCTTTCTGTAGGATATTTGTCCATATCCTTTTACTCAAAATGTGAACATGATTCTATTTCTAAAACATAGTGAATTCCCCAAGTACGATAAATACAATGGAAAAGTAGATCCTCTTGACCATGTAAGAAAATTTTGAGCTATGAGCTTAGAGTTTGCCCATGAAAAGACATACTTGATGAGATTATTTCCATGAAGCTCAGGTGGACAATGTATGGAGTGGTTCTCTAAATTAACTTTAGGAATTAAATCCTTTGAAGATATGGTTAACAAATTTATAACTCAATATTCCTACAATATACAACTTGATATCACAATGAAGGATCTTTTCAATACTAAACAAAAGAAATGTGAAACATTTCTCTCATTTTTGCAAAGAAGGAGAAGGTTGTTTGCAAGATATCCAAGTTCCATACCTAAAAAGGAAAATATAGAACTATTCATTTATAATTTAAACGATGAAATAAGTTATAGGCTTGAACTACAATGTCCACCTACATTTGAGAAAATGATTGAAAATGATCTCAAGATAGAAGAAGCTTTGGTCAAGTGAGGAGTCCTAAAAACATACAATGAAGGATCAAACAATGCAAATTCCTCTAATCATAGCAACAACAATGATAAACCCAAGTTTTGGCAAAAATATCAAAATGTTGGAAACAATGATGTTGTGACTAAAACACAAAACACAAAACCAATATTGAATTTAACAACAACTACGACTAAGACAACTCAAGAAAACAACCACATAAACAATCTAAATGTAAATGAAAACAATAATTGAACAATGTTGGATCTAAATTACAACCATTCCAAAAGCCATCAAATCAGAGGAAATTTGTGCCTTTAGGAAAATCCTTGGAATCAACATTAAAGGAACATATTGAAGCCAAAATTGTAACATTACAAGAGCCATCAAATTGGGATCCATAAGTTAAACCAGTTTGGTGGAATAATGCCCATTACTATGATTATAATAAAAACAAAGGTCACAAAACAAACAATTGTTGGCAATTGAAACATTTGATCCAAGATCTGATTGAAAAGAAGAAAATATTTGTTGAGGGACCACAAAAAAAAAATGATCATGGGGCTTTCAAAAATCCTTTACCAAATTATGACAAAGGTGAATCATCCTCTTCAAATGGTAGAGGAAAAAATGTAAACTCCGTTTATGATTCCACTATTCTCCATATCGAGGTAGTTGAAGATCAAACTAATAACGCCCAAATCAATGATGAACATGACCTTGTTCTTGTTGAAAATCAAATTAATAATTTTTTTGCTGATGGTAATTGTATTGATGACGTGATTGCAGCTGATTATCAAACTCAGAATGTAGAAATTAATGATAGTAATATCATTATTACAGCTGATCATCAAACTACAAACATTGTTGCAAGTGAAAATCAGGTTAACGTCATAAAAACTAGAGAGAATCAAACATATCAACTAGTCAACGTGAAAACAAGGGGACAAGCTAAGGTAATACTAAAAGGAGCTACCAATAAATCATCTGATACACCTTCTATAATCAAAACAACTATCGCCCCTACAAATCAGTGTAACATAATCGATCAGTTGAAGAAAATACTAGCACAAATATCAATACTAGAACTCTTGAAAATATCACCAGCACACAAGGAAATCCTAGAACAAGCTATTTTTGCCACAATAGTACCCAGTAACTTGGAAGTTTACCAGTTCCAAGATATGGCAGGGCACTTAACCACTCCTCACTCCCTATCCTTTTCCGAGCATGATGATGTATCACTAAACCATCCACATATTACTTCCCTCCACATTGAGGTTCTCATTCAAAAACATTGAGTCAAGTGTGTTCATATAGATGGTGGAGCTAGTTTGAATATATGTACTTTAAAACTGATCCATGCACTAGGATACTTTGAGAATGCTATTGATGCAAGAAGGAAATTCATAGTAAAAGCATATGATGATGAAGAGAGATCTTCCAAAGGACTGATTGTCTTACCTATCCAAGTGGGACCAATTATGAAAGAGATAATCTGCCAAGTGTTAGAAAAAGATCTGACACATAATATAATTTTGGGACATCCATGGATCCACAGGATGCAAGCAGTATCATCCACCTACCATCAGTACTTGAAGTTTCTAGTCAATGGACAAGAAATAACCATCTCAGCTAATTCAAATAATCCCCAACAATGTAACATGCTTAAGGCAGCTCAAGATACTTTTATCCCTCATAACAGGGAAGCTAGCACTCCAAATTCATCAAAAAATGAGAAGCAATCAAATGGTGTATCAAAATGGGTTGAAAAGAAGGACCAATCAAAGGACAAAGGTATTGTTGATTCTCCTACAAAAAATAATGAAAACTCTTTATCAAATAAATTCAAAGAAAAGATCCAGTTAATAGACAAAGGCATGGGAATTCCATTCAACAATCTTTATGTCTTTCACAATTGTTGCCTTCACCAAGAACTTATGGACAACCATCAACATCAATGCAACAATAATCACAACATATCATAGTTTTTGATGGCATATTTTTAAAGGCTAGCACTTTGGTTGATGAATTAGAAGATAAGGATATCTTGAATTGGCTCTACAAAGACGAGGATGCATCTACACCAGCAACCCCTAACATACAAACAATTCAATATGGAAAAAGAAAGATATTCCTAGAGAAGATGAGGTATGAAGGACAAGGACCTATCAGTAAAAGGAAAGAAGGAATTATAGAACCTATTCAATCTCTCACACTTCAAGCTAAAGACAAAACTAGATTGGAATATAAAGAGGAGACAAAATAAGAAGCCAGCTAGAAGTTTGTTGAAAGAATCCTACAACTTTCTAACTAGTGATAACTATGAGAAAAACTCTAATGAGTATGAGTGAGATTCACTATCTGAGGTATCCTTTGAAGACAAACAAATGGATTTAATACAAAGATATGCACCTACATGTGAGGAGGGACAAATCTTAGGGACTAGACCCTTAGAACTGTAAAATTTTGAATTTTTACAGTCTATTGCATTCATGAATATTCCATCATTTAGTCCTTAAGCATAAAATCCCCTCTTTGCATTGTATTGCGTATTCCATGTCATATGACCCATTTTAATCCAGTTACCTCTTCTCATTCTATTAAAAAACCATAATCGGCAAGACATGATAAAAGTCTCCTCGAGATATATTTTCACTAACATGTATTGGTTGCAGATAGTCGGCAGGATTTTTCCTTTTGTTTTCAGTAACTAAGAAGGTTCATATCGGCATATATTGGGACATCGTCATAGTGTCACAACAAACTCTGTCTGTCTTGCCGACTAGTAATGTGGCGGGGTCATTTTGGCCAAACTAATGGGTATCGGCATGAAGTCATAGCGACATCATTGTGTCTTGCCGATTGACTCGTAAGCAAAGTTTTCAGTAAGACTTATGTCTTCGGGGAAGGTCTTGGAGAGGTCACTCTTGTCTTGCCGAACTTAATACAAGGAGATTCAAGGGACTGCTGGAAAAAGTGTTGGGGTCTTGCCGATTCAGAAGATATGCCGATAGAGATATGTGTCGCCAGGAGAGGAATCTTTCGGCGTAAGCTTCACCGAAGTTCGAGTGTTATACCGACAAGTAATTCGGGGTGAGTCTCACCGAATGGGAGTAATCTGTAGAGATGTTTTCGGTAAGACATTTGGTATCGGTATGAGTCTTCCCGAAGATTTACTGTCTTGCCGAGAGTGTAACTTCATTTGTAGATTTTTTCGGTGAAACAACTTGATGGACATGCCGAAGTGATAATTCATTGGTGAAAAGGGTAATTTTGTCTCAGCGACTATAACTTGAGAGAAATGCATATCGATGTGACACAATAAGGTCTATATGATGTCTCCCCGACTCAGAATGTTACAGCGACATAGAAAACATGAGCAACAGTCATCATTTCTTGGAGCCCAGGTGTCGATAAGACTATATTTTGTCCTGGCGAAAGGTGTAATAGACGTTGAAAAGGGATTTCGCCCCAAGATTTGAAAATCTCTTATCGAAGGGACACTTGATGCGACAGTGCCAGTTTCAAATGGGTGTTCATTCATGCTTCATTAATGGTGTGATAGGATATAACAGTAAAGATTGAATCAATTCTCCATTTCTGAATTGATTGCAGGTGAATTGGCGTGCTGAGCAGAGAATTTGGACATTTTCAGTTTGAAGAGCTCGAGCAAAAAACTGTAAGTGACTATTCCTTGGCTTTTACATTCTTGATTTTATAAAGCTTGAGAATGGAGTCCTCTGGTTCTGGAAAGGGTAAGGGTAGAAAGCTTGCTGTGACTAGTTCGTCAAAAGGAAAGAAGCAAAAGGTTGATACAGAGCAAGAGGGTACTGAGAGGAGATTAAATCAGGATCTTATTGATCAACTACCTAGTTCGGGCCCAAAAGCAAGGAGGTCTGCACAAGCTTAGGGTAGAGGTAGATAAATTAGATGATAAGTGTAAGTTCATAAGTGATGTCTGGACTGTAATAAGGGGTTATGAGCTTTTTAATTTCCATTATCATAGAAGAAACCGTTTTGAACCAGTCTGCAACCCATGGAAATTAAATGTAGGGAAGCTGGTGTGCCCTAATGTGTTTGTAAATGCAGAATTGATAAAGCTGCTTGCTGATAACTATGATCCAAAGCACAAGGCTATATGTGACCCATCTGGAAAGCCACAAATATATGTGTCCAAGGAAGCAATAGGTGAGGTTTTCAAATTGGAAGGGTTTTGTAATGAGGAAATCAGTTGTGAGGAGTTGGAGAAAGAGTTTTCAAGAATGGATACAATATATAAGGGTTGGAGGTTGCCTATCCATAGGATTAAAAAGGGTAACAAGTCAGAACCTTTGCAAGATGGTGAAGGGCCTCCTTATCATGTGGATCTGTTTGAGCCTTATATAAAGTACACATACTTCTCAGTGTGTCAAGTGTTGGGGATGGATGCCCCGGAGCTCATGTCGATTGTACCAATGATTATCACAGCGGATATTCAATATCACAACTCCAGGCCATTTGATTATGCTTCATATATTGCCAGGGAGCTTGATTCAGGGTTGGTGGCCATAAAGAGTGGAGCTTCTATTGTTCATTTAAGACATTATTCATTGTTGATGCACCTGGTGTTGTATTATGGACAAGAGTTGGGAGTGTGGCCTTTAGAGATGAGAATTTCTCAAGTTGGTAAAGAGGGTGAAGCATTGCCTGTTCAATTGTGGACTGCCATTTGGGATAGCAGGTTTGCTAGCTCTAGTTTCATTCATTTTGAGGAGTATTTGGTGAAAACATTGTACAAACTGTATAGGTATCCCTGTAATTATTCGTTAACTGATGAGATCAAGAGGTTTCTTCAGCCAAAGGATTTCAATGGGCCTATTGATCATAATTGGGGTGACTGGTATTGTTTGGAAGGAGCCACAATGATCAGGGTATATGGGTTTGAAGGTACCCCTTTTATTCTACCAAAGACGGTTCCAAATAGGATTGCATATTTGGAAATTGTTAGGCAAATGGATTACAACAGTGTCATGATTTTCAGTTCTTGGGAAGCGGCTTTTATGCCTAGTACATTATGCTTTGGTGATTTCACTGTGTTGGCTAAGGAGGGATATAATTCACTCCATGATAGGTTATTGCATTATAACATGAAGAATGGACCACCCAGAAAAAACTTTGACCCTGAAGGATACATCAATTCAGCCAAAGAAAGGATTAACTTTGGAAGGTATCAGCATGTACCTTATCCTTTTGATGACATGATCAGAAATCTGGATGAAGAAGAAGTAGAGGCATGGTTGAAAGTTATAATCAGGGGTTACAGGATACAGGAAACTTGTCTTCTGGGAGTGAGGAAAATCCAATAAATAAAGTGCCACAGAGTATAATAGAGAAGGTATCTAGGTTGAGGACTCAGAAGTATGTTTGCCCGATTAGGGAACAGAGCCTTGAAAGTGGTGATGTTGATGCGAGACATATGGAATACAGGTCATTTGTCTCAGATAATGAATTTATAAATTCTCCAGAGTTTAAAGCATTCTTGTACAAACAGAAGGGAAAGGAAATAAGAGAAGGAGTCGGTGCCATCACTTCTAGGAATGAAGAGCAACTCTTGGATCAATTAAAAAGGTGTGTGGATGATGAAATGACAAATATGACTCCTAAAAAAGGGAGAAAAATGTTGGAGAATGCTGGCGTAATGATTTTTCTTGGACTTGATTTAAATTCTACATTAGTGTTTGATAGTTTCTTAAAAGATAGTAATAATGCACATAAATTGGATAAGGATAAGGTGACAGAGGTATATGCAGGTTCTAAATTCAACACTGATGAGGGATCATTAATGATATGGGCTTTATACCCACCCCACAGGAAATCAATAGTGATTGATACAGAAAAGGCATTTGGTCATGTCATGACCTTAAAAGTTGGAGAGGCTGACCCTGTGGTTACTGTAGAGATTGGTATTGATATTGCCAAACTGAATAAAGCACAGATTCAGGCGTTGATAAGGGAAAGAGAAATGTATAAGGAAAATAATGAGAGACTGCTAAGAGAGAATGATAAGTTGAAAGACTTGGTTGGTGTTCCAATAATTCCAACCAAAATGCTCACTCAAGGAGAAAGCTCTCAGACAAAGGATCATTGGGTCGGGTCAAGTGCTTATAATCAAGGAAAGTATGATGCCATTACAGCCATTGTTAAGAAAAGACAGGTCATTTTCACATCCTGGTTAAATCAATTATGGGGGAAGTATTCTTCTACTTTGGATGCGGTGAAGGAGCATGAGTGGATGAATGAGTGGATTATGGATAAATTTCATGAATTGACCATATGAGAAGAGGCTGGCAGTACTACACTTGAATCTGCGAATAATATTATCACTTGCCATCAAAATTTCTATGATGAATTGCTTAGGGATAAACAGGGATTGGTCGAAGCTGCTAAGACAACTGTGATTGCATTCTCTGATAATCAAGGGGAATTGAAAGATGCCACTAGGTGGAAAAATGAATGTGATACAGTGTTGAAGGAAATCACGAAGACAACTTCTGTAGAGGATACAACGTTAGAGGAAGTGAGCGAGCAGATTGAGGAAATGATCAAGATGGAAACCACGATCAGGAATGCCATTGAAGATGCATATACTTTTAAGTGCAAGAGCTATTTGGATTACCTTGCTATGAATCACTTATGGTTAACTAGAGCTTAAATTATCCCCTTTCTTTGTTTTATACATTTTTTTTGTTTTCTCCTATTTCCAAAGGGACGCGTCCTTTCATATTCTCAATGTATAAATGTTCGCTTTAAAAGAAATTTAAAGAGAGTGAAGTAGAATCAGATAGAATATAGAGAAGACACAGTAGAATACAATTTTAAAAATGGATGAGACTGGTAGCATATGTAAATCATGGAGATATCAATGAAAATTTAATATAACGGTGCGATATTTCTGGTATCAGTTGTTTATGATATTTGTTGAAGGGTATTATTGAAGTTGTCTCCATAATTGTGTTTCCTGGTTATTTGAATTAATGTAAACAAGTTTTTACATAGTTCATCGATGCACATTTGTTGTACTTGTATGATCAATTAATTGTCTCTTTCCAATAAAGATTAAATTCTCTGAATTGGTCATAATAATTAGGGAATATCAATTGGATTATTAAGAATAACTCAATAATCACAATATTGCATGTTTATAGAAGTTATAAACCAGATAAAATGCTGAACAACTTGAATGTCTACCAAAACAAATAAACTTGTTTTAGATTTTCTTGACTCCGTAAACCCTATAAGGCACTGGTCTTTTCGTTTTCATCCTTTAGTTTCACCCACAATCTTTTATCTGTCATTTTTTAGCATTTTAGGTTTTATTTTTAATATTATTGTGCTAGTTGTACCAAATTTGTTTTATTTTATCCATTTCAAATTGCCATCTTGGATAAATTAGGGCAATAAGAGAAATTCAAAGGTCAAGTTTGCTTAATTAAAAGTAGGTATACCCGCCTAGGTCTAGCAGCATCTAAAGAGTAGAAGGTTTAATTATTTCAAAGCCTTGTTCTATTACCCTAAAACATCGTGGAATCTTGGCAACCTTTCATGGTTCAAACCTGCATTTTTGAGAGCTAACAGACCCCTTGTGTTTGGATCACAAAATATTGATGACACAAGCGAAGATGAACAAACTTCGAGCGAGATAGACTTGGAGGAGAGTAACATCATAATCCTTGACACCCCTACCTAAAAATTAGATGACATTGCTATTAAAACTTTCACTGCTATTGACCTTCATCATTCTAATGATACCCTTACTACACCCTGAGCTTATTGACTAGGACCAAACTGAGCCTTCTAACATTCCTATCTTTGTGAATGATGATGCCATCATTAAATTTCTTTGCTCCAACAATCTTAACACTTGTTCAAACCACAAAACTCATAACGAAGCTTCAATTCAAAGGATGTCAAATCTTCTAATTACAAAAATGAAAATATGAACAAAATATCTAATGATGAAAACCATTTAATGGTAGTGTTAGATCTAGAAAAAGTAAAAATAAAGAGCACATTTGATAGTGAAAACCTCTCTAAGGCATTGAAAGATGGGGGATTTGACACTCTTCCTAAAAATTATCATGAGAGATCATCAGTGTTGGTTGAGCCAACTCAGTCTATCAATGTGGGCACATAAGACAAATTAAATACATTACATTTGGCAACATCAATGACTGAATAGGAAAAGCTGATATTCACCAAGTTTTTTGAAGAATGACAAATCAACTTTGCTTGGTCTTGTTGGTTTTTAATGATTAGATAATTTAATAAAAAAATCACTTAGAAAATACAACACATAAGACAATAGACACAACAAGATACCCTGGGAGAAAAATCCAGCCAATATATGTCTTATATATTGAAATATTAAGAGCAGAAATCTGCTTACAACTCAGGAACTACACAATGTTGAATTTGATACAATGAATAACAATGAATAATTCACACCTCTCCGAGATGCAAATAAAAAATGAATATGTTAATCCAAAAATCGATCTCCTGATACAAATGATGATCTACTACTCAGATCGAACTCCTCTACACAATGTGAACTTACTTGATGAACTTGATCTGCCTTGAAGATGAACTCACACTTGAGATGAATAAGAATGGAATGATTCGATTATCAAAAAATGAGATATCACCAAGTATATATACAATATGATGGAGGAAGACATGACCTTTCAAAAGCAACAAGTCGACCATAAAAGAATGTCTCTTAAAAATTATGTTCCACATAAACATGAGGTCGACCTCATTAAAACATAGCTCCTCATTAAATCGTGCCTCTTCATAATTAAATATAATTAATATCGATTATGGATCTTCATAAAAAATGATGGCTCTATAAATTAAATAGCTTTTGCTATTATTTAATTTATCATCATGAAGTAAAGGAGATTGGATGGAAGTGATGATCGACGCTGCATAAACATCAACACTCCCTCTTAGCTAGGGAGAATACTTCGAGCTGCACAAGACATATCACCTCATTGTGATTTCAACCACAATGGACACACAAATATGTGGAAAGGAAAGATATCAACTCATCGTCGTGATATTAGATATCACCTCATCACGATATCAGATATCACCTCATCGCGATATCAGATATCACCTCATCATGATATCAGATATCACCTCATCATGATATCAACCATCATAGCTACACCCATGTACGGTATGTACAAGTTCTCATCACTCAACATGATGCCACTTCATCGTGACATTCAGCATGGCTACTCCTATAGGGTGAAAATCACAAGTACAAGAAAATCATCACAGACTCTCCCACATGATGTCATGGCGTCACACACATGAAATCCACCATGGCTCTCCCAGAGGGTGGAAACAAGCACTTTCACTTTTAAATTCTCTCATAGATAGTAATGCATTAATAAGGGCTTGCACCTCAAATCTCTCTAATAGAGAGAAATGCATTAAAGAAAATCTAAAGATCTTTGATACTAAAACTCCTTCTCAACTTGAGCTTGATTCTCCACCATACCAAGCTTATCTCAAAAGTACAAAAATTTATCTTGGAGAGAGGCTTAGTGAGAATGTCTTCTGTCTGCTCATTAGTTCTGATATACCTCAACTGAATTGCTTTCCTCAATACCATATCTCTGATATAGTGGTATTTGATCTCAACATGTTTAGTTCTGTCATGAAACACAGGATTGGCAGAAAGCTTCACACAACTTTGGTTGTCACAATAAATGGTAGTACGCTCCAATGATTGTCCAAACAATCCTACAAGGATATTTTGAAGCCACACTGCTTCTCGAGCTGGCACACAAGCTGTAATATACCCAGCCTTGATGTACTCAATGCCACTGAAGACTGCTTCCTGCTACACTAGGATATCATCGTAGACCCCAAACTGAAGCAACATCCAGAGGTACTCTTCCGATCAGTAACACACCCTACCCAATCAGAATCAGTATAACCATGTAGCTTAAAATCCACACTTGAAGAATATCTTAACCCATATCCAACTGTGCCATGCAAGTATCTTAGGATATGATTTGTTGCAACTAGATGTATTTTCCTTGGTTCACACATGAACTGACTAAGTGCACTTACTACATAGAAAATATCTGGTCTAGTATTGACTAGATACATCAATGATCTAATCAACTACCATCTTCTTTAGGTTTAGTATGTCCCTCTGAGTCTTCAAGTACTTGCATCAACCTTCTGACCTCATCGTCCAAGATTTCCTATAACACTTTCCTTAGATAAATGGTTTCCAATGCACACCTCTATAGAGATTCAGGGCTGTCCTCTTCAACCTCATCCCAGATCACTCTATTTTGAATAGGTTTGCAGAGCTACCAATGTTAAATCTAGATGGCCGTCTGAGAAGTTCTGATCTCAGCAGCTAAAGGGATCCTCTAAGGATTTAGTACCTAGCCTTGCAATACAGTAATATTCACTTCTTCTCAATGAGTTGCAAAGAAGACATTTGTAAGTGAACTCCATCTAGTCACCAACTCAGTCCCATGACTACAAGTTATGACTTCACGCTTGATCATTTATTTGGTCTGAATGACTTCATCACAAGATGCCTCAAGCTTTTCATCACTAAGCAATCTCTCATCACCTTCTTGCTCCTAGATCTATCCTAGAGGCATTTTAGAGAGAGATTACTAACCATTTATAACTATCCAAAGAAATGTCAAGGCTAGAATCATACAAAGTTTACTATCTCAGGTTATAGTATGAATACATAAGAATTTATGAACAATATTAAAAAATAAATAAATAAATAAATAAATCAACCTAAAAGAGAAATATATCAAAAGATCAGAATGAAGGGATAAATAAACTTATCTTTATTAAATTCTGATATAACTCTTCCATCTTTTACTCCTCTCGAGAGTGCTAAATTCAGCACAACAAACAACAATCTAAACAACTACGAATTTCTTGAATGCATTATGCAGATAGCACGAAGAACCAACCCTCTCCAAGAGTCAAGTTTCTATCACAGTTCATGCATTAGAGAATGATATTGATTTGACCAACTAGTCACCATCAACTTTGTAGTTCTCATTTTATTTCATAGTCACACTCAAAAATCTTCATGACTAGCATGAAAAATAACAAGCAACGAATAATTGAACCTTTAAGGAACTTATGTTAGTGAAATCAAATCAAGAGAAATCACGATCTCTCTTTACTAATCACACATGATCCAAATAAATGATATAATAGAAATTTAGCCTAGAAAGATGATTTCAAACAAAACAAAGAATACTTATCTCTGTAATTACTGGACATAGTATAGAACTACTCTTGCACTCAAATCAGTCCACTGTCTTCAAGGATTGAACATAGGCCCATGACTTAGAATCTAAATTCCCTAGAATCATTTTGAGGAGAGATCTCATTCACATCCGCAAATGAAGCATGTTGATTAGGCCTGGTTGGGAAATCCTTTACATAGTGACCAAACTTGTCACATCTAAAACATTGAACATGAGAGAGGTCCCTCTTCTTCTTGAATGCGAGAGAATCATCAAAACCTTTATCCCTATTCCTCTTGAAGTATCCTTTATTTCCTCCTTTTCCTTCCTTCTTCGAGGATTGAGTGGAAAGAACATGAATTTCTTCATTTGTAGATCTTTGACCAATACCTCTTGCAGCCAACCTAGACTCTTCTTGAATACAATCTGCCCTCAAAGGATCAAACTTGGGAAATTTCGATCTCACACTGATTCCTTGAATGTAAGACTCCCAAAATGAAGGAAGACCATTAAGAGCTAACATGGTCAAATCCTTACTATCAACAATATGCCTAATAGTAGAGAGTTGATCTCTCAACTCGGTGATCCTCATGAAGTAAGCGATGACAGTTTCTCCTTTCATCATCTTGACATGATGAAGTTATTGCTTTAATGCAAGTGCATGGCTTGCGTTGTTGATATCATACATCTCCTCCAAATTCTTAAGCATGTATCTCATTGTTTTCAACTTAGAGATGATTGGAACAATATGATCCTTCACTAAATCAACTAACATTTTCTTTGCCTTAGTATCTTTCTTTTTCCATTGAAACTTTTCTTCCTCATCAGTAGACTTGGGGACACTGCTCTCCATGAACTCAGCCACTTCATTTTCCTCCAGGGTGAGCATAACTCTGAATCTCAAAGATGTGAAATTTTTTGCTCACTCAAGTCAATCCTCAACCTTGAGTCCATTCACCATCTTGACGATAAAGTAGATGTGACTGAAATGTGAACAATAATGGAGGATATTGCTGCTTGAATGAAATTTGATCTAGATCTTCTTATACCTGCTTTGATACCATGTTGGTTTTTAATGATCAGATAACTCAATATAGAAAGCACTTAGAAAATGCAACACATAAGAAAATAGACACAATAAGATACCCTAGGAAAACCCTCCAACCTAAGGGAGAAAACCCAAACCAATATATCTCTTATATATTGAAATATTAAGAGCAGAAATCTACTTACAACTCAGGCACTACACAATGCCAAATTTGATACAATGAATAACAATGAATAATTTTCACCTCTCCTAGATGCAAATACAAAATGAATATGTTAATCCAGAAATCTATCTATTGATACAAATGATTATCTATTGCTCAGATCGAACTCCTCTGCATAATGCAAACTTACTTGATAAAATTGATCTACCTTGAAGATGAAATCACACTTGAAATGAATAAGAATGGAATGATTCAATTATCAAACAATGAGATATCACCAAGTATATATACAATGTCATGGAGGAAGACATAACCTTTCAAAAGCAACAAGTCGACCATGAAAGAATGTCTCTTGAAAATCATGTCCTACAGAAACATGAGGTTGACCTCATTAAAATACAACTCATTAAATCGTGCCTCTTCATAATTAAATATAATTAATATCAATCATGCCTCTTCATAAAAAATGATGGCTCTATAAATTAAATAGCTTTTGGCTATTATTTAATTTATCATCATGAAGTAAAGGATATTGGCTAGAAGTGATGACCGATGATGCATATACATCAACAGGTCTTACTCTAATATGTCAGGTTTAGATCTAGATCTCCCGATGTATAATCTATCTCTACCTCCTGGGGTGAAACCAGTTAAACAAAAGCTAAGGAAAATGCATCCGCATATCACCTTGTTAGTGAAGGCAGAACTCAAGAAATTGTTAGATGTTGGTTTCATTCATCTAATTAATTATGCTAAGTGGATATCAAACATCATACCAGTTTCTAAGCTATACAATAGCATTGAGATATATACCAACTTCAGGTATCACAACAAGGCATGTACGAAGGATGAATTTCATTTACCAAACATTGAAATTATTATAGAATTGACAGCTAGACATGCCATGTTATCACTTATGGATGGCTTCTCAAGTTATAATCAAATGAAGATAGCACTAGAGGATCAAGAGAAAATAATGTTTACTTTTCCATGGGGAACAATTTTCTAGAATGTGATGCCTTTTGGGATGAAAAACGTAGGGGCTACATATCAAAGAGCAATAACCACCATCTTCCATGACATGATGCATACTTTTATGGAGGACTATGTGGATGATCTATTGGAAAAATTATATACTAGAGAGGGACATCTTGCAATCCTAGACAAAATTTTCACTCATCTAGAAAAGTTCAACATCAAATTAAATCCCAAGAAATGTGCATTTGGTATAACATCGACGAAGCTTCTAGGGTACATAGTTTCAGAGAAAGGTATTGAAGTAGATAAAACTAAGTTCAAGGCTATTATGGAGATGCCACCACCTAGAAACATCAGTCAGCTATGATCTCTACAAGGAAGGCTTCAGTCAATCTGAAAGTTCATTTCTCAACTGGCAGATGAGTCATTTGTTCAATCACTTCCTACATAAGAATGCCTCTTTCAAATGGGATGGCAAATGTGAAACTACTTTCAATAAACTAAAGCAATATTTGATGTCTCCACCAATACTGGTGCTGCATATAGAAGGAAAGCCATTATTACTTTATATAGCAACAACAAATATTTCATTAGGCGCTTTATTGGCACAAGAAAATCCTGCAGGGAAGGAACAAGCTATTTATTATATTAGTATAAAAAGAATGGTTATGAGATCAACTAAACCTTCATTGAGAAAGCCTATTTGGCTGTAGTATTTTATACTAAAAATTTGCACCATTATCTGTTAACTCACACAATTAAACTCATAGCAAAGATTGATCCACTAAAATACTTACTCAACATAATTTCTTTAACAAGACGGCTAGCCAAATGGTTTATGATCTTGAGTGAGTTTAATATCCAGTATGTAGATCAAAAATCATCAAGTGACAAGTGATAGCTGATCAGTTAGCTGAAGCACCTCTACAAGATGATCAACCAATGAGCATTGAATTTACTGATGCATATTTTCTTACCGTCACACCACAACAATGAATGCTATATTTTGATGGATCCTAAACACAACATGGATCAGGTGTTGGGATCTTATTTGTCACACCTCAAGGACATATAATTCCAAAGTCCTACAGACTAATCTTTCCTTGTACAAATAATGTAGCTAAATACGAGGCATTAATCATTGGCATCAAAATAGTAGTTGAATGGAATATCACAGAGATTTAGGTCAATGAAGATTCACAACTGGTCATTAATTAGGTAAATGATGATTATCAAACAAGGGATGACAAGTTGCTGCCATATAAGAAAATGGTGGATGATTACAAAAAATACTTTGCTGATATCAAATTTGAATAGATACCAAGGGTTGAGAATAAAGTTATTGATGTTAAGGCTACAGTTTCATCTCTCTTACAGGTACTGGAACATCGAAGGCGTTATGATTTTATGGTGGAACAGGTGTCTAATCCCACCTACAAAAATCCAAAATCCCAAGTGATATGCCATATCAATGACCCTGAAACCTCCATTTATGGGAAGATTTATACTTACTTAAAAGACAATACCCTTCCTCCCGATTTTTCACAAAACCAAAAACAAAATTTCATTCGCCAAGCTGCACGACATAACTTGATTGCTAACATACTTTACGATCGAGGTCTTGTTGGTACTCTCCTACTATGTCTAGAACGTCACGAAGCTGGAACTACCCTGCATGAAATTCATAAAGGTATCTGTGGGACTCACTCAAGTGGTCTAACTCTAGTGAAGAAACTCCTCCATTTGGGGTATTACTGGCCGAATATGGAAGAGTCTTTTTAGTATATAAAGAAATGCTAAAAATGTCAAATCCATGGCAACCTTATACATGCACCAACACAGGAACTACAACCTTTCACAACAACATGGCCTTTTTGTCAGTGGGGACTGGATCTGGTAGGTAAAATTCACCCTTCTTCATCTAATGGACATAAATTTATCATTACAACCACAAAGTACTTTACAAAGTGGATTGAAGATGTACCCCTAACCATCATCATAGGAAAAAATATTTCATCCTTTATCTATCAGTATGGTGTTCCTCAGTCCATTATCACCAACAATGGTACACCTTTTAAGAATCAGGATGTCCAAGAACTATGTGAGCGGTTTCATATCTAGTATCACTTTTCAACATGGTACTATACTCATGGAAATGGCTAGGCAGAGGCCTCAAATAAACTATTTTGAAAATCTTAAAGAAAACAGTCAACAATGTTGGACATGATTGACACATTCAACTGAATCCTGCTTTGTGGGCATATCAAACTAGTATCAGAACACCTATAGTAGCTACACCATATGCCTTGGTATATGGATCAAAGTCCATTCTACCTATTGAGGTTGAAATACCATCACTATGTGTGTCACTATAAAGGATTGTTTCAGATGAGGATTATAGAGTGTCTAGACTTCAGGAGCTGGAACTATTAGATGAGTGGCTGTACATCACTTGAAAGAATATCAATAGAGGATGTCCCAAAGGTACAATCATAGAGTCAAACCAAGGGAATTTCAGGTTGGAGACTCAGTATTAAAGGAAACCCCTCGCAATCAACGGGATCGTGAAAATAAGAGTAAGTTTGAACCAAATTAGCTAGGTCCCTTTGTCATCATATCACTCTATGGATCAGGATCTTATCAATTGTCTACACTTGAAGGGGGTCTGTTCGATGAACCTATCAATAGTATCCATCTTGAAAAGTTCTATACTTGAATTATCCAATGCATGATAAAAGTTCTGCAAAAATAACAAAAAAATCAAAATACAAAAAAAAAAAAAAAAAATCGTTGCCTTGATGAA
The DNA here is from genome assembly GCA_007115665.2 of Sequoiadendron giganteum. NCBI lineage: Eukaryota > Viridiplantae > Streptophyta > Pinopsida > Cupressales > Cupressaceae > Sequoiadendron > Sequoiadendron giganteum. The sequence goes on along the minus strand of CM021109.1, from coordinate 63,086,192 downwards.
AACCTGGCAAATAGGCATCTTGGCAACAACAAAAAAATCATAAAATCTGAAAAAGTACAATAAAATCAAGTAGTGAAAACCTAGAAACAAGCACTATTTGTGATAGACTAGTTGTTCCATCTATTTGAGCATGTCTTGACCGGTCGTTTTTGCCATCATTTTGTTTATCATCGAAGAACCTCATATACATATCCTGGCAATGTGGTCATGTCTCACCCTAGCTTGGGGGAAAAATATTGAACTCACTAGGGGAAATAAACTATGGGATTAAACAAACTGACAAACAACAGTATTAAAAACTTAGCAAATACAATGATCATAGGGAAACACAATATCGAATAATCTGCAATCATTGAAAGATTAAACATATCCATATCAAATAGCTTGAATCAATCAATCAAACCAAATCTAAATGGATGATGTTCTTTTGAATCATGATTTTACCACTTTAGCTTGAATGTTCAAATGTTGTACTTTGATTTTTGTTATCATATCTTTGGAGCAACTTGATGATGTATTGATCTAGAGAAGCAAGAAAGGAGTATGATTTTTGTGGGTTAATCATTATTCCTATGAGATTTGTCAGGAGACGTGCTCTACCAAGTATCACTGATGATATTTTAGATTCACATAGGAAAATGATTGATTCTTGTCTATTTTACGCAAGAAATGCTCAGTTCATCTCAACTTAATTATACCTAGATGCTTGTGTTAACTTGCAATATCGAAAATCATGAAAGAAGTACTGAGATCATCATGGTCTAACTTATACCATCGATTCTTGTACTCACTTTCAACATTTCAAAGGCTCAATGATGATAAAAATCACAATAAATGGATTGTTAAGATGAAAATTTTTGCATATGTAGATTTGCATACTTAAATTAGATTGCATTCATATTAGCTTTGCATCTGCAGAAAAGATTGTTTCGAGTTTGACAAAGATTTCAAAAACAATGTTATCTCTATCGTTTAATGGACTGAGTAGACTTGACATAAACAAAAACATTATTATTCTCATGTAGTTGCATAACAATTTGCATGAGACATATTAGAATTCAATATACATTAGACCATATCATTCATTCATTTATACATCACATCATATATTTGCATTACAAAATAACAAGAACAAATCATGCATATAGTGGTATTATCATTTACATTACCATATCATACATTTTTCCATGCATCACATCATATATTTGCATGAGAAAATATCGAAAAAAAAGCTGCATTACATATCATTTGCATCATCATAAATCTATTTCATATCACATTCACATAGTTCATAACACATATAAAATCATTATCCAAGCATCACATAGCATCCACATTATCACATTCATCCCATGGCATATTCATATCAACATCATTTTACCATTGCATCCATACATCATAATTTCATCAATGCATTTTCAAAACATCATCATCATATAAGCATCACATGGAATTTATAATATGGAAATTAAATGCATATATCATTGGAAATCATCATAAGAATCATATAGAGCACATATAGATCAAGAATCTACCGCATATCACATAAATCTAAAAAATCATAATGTCAAGTATACAATGATGTCTGAATAAATGTCAAGAGATACAATATCAATATGGAAGTATGTCAAAATTGGAGTGTACATCATCAATAGTCTCAAAATACATCAAGTATAATCATAAAAGCTATGAGGTGATCCCCCCAGACCTCGTTGGTCTTGCTAGACCTCCTATACCTAATGTACTTGCCCCTGCTACACTTGTACTTGGGTCTAGACCAAGATCTTGATGTGGTTGCTATGTCACGCCCATGCTAATGGTCTAAGAGTGGCTACGGGCTAATCTGGACTCTGCATAGCTAACTCTCTTCTCTGTAGGAATATCTTGATGATATCGACCCCTATAGTACTTAGCCTCTCGGTTGAATAAGGTAACCTCTCTCATCATATCACCCACGAAGGTCCCCTCCACCAGTCTCTGCAATCTACTGGCTATGGCAACTCCCTACTCACCATGCTATCTAACAACATCTCTATCCACTATCAATGTGGCTACCTGTGCTTGTGCCTATGCAGCCTGAGCCAATGTCTATGATAACAATTCCTGCACCTGTGCTAATTGACCTTGCAGTGTCTAAACTTGCACTTGTAAAGCAGTTATCTATGTTTGTTGCTACTATGAGGGAAGTCCAATCTACAAATGTTGTTGTGTCGCTGCCACCAAATGTCTCCTCCGCTAAGGTATAAAAGAGTCTCTGACATCAAATACTACACCACCGCCACCTTTGCCACCACCACCCCCATTTCCATCATCATCTCCATCATCCTCACTACTCTTTGCCTCCTCCTCTACCATATTTTCCTTTGCATCTCCTCCATCTCTCCTCCTCCACCTGAGACCATGTACAACTACCCTCTCTTCCTCATCTAACAATGACACCACCTCATCTGGGCTAGAGATCCATGGGAATGGATGTAGAAACAGATACTAAGAATACTCCTTGGACATCGAAGAATCAATGACCTTTGGATGGTAGTCCCAAATGATCAACTATAAACCCTGGTACTCCTCAACTGCTACATCATAGGATAGGGTGGGTCCCTAATCTATAGGATCCATCTATCACCATGCATAATGAGTGACACCCTATGGCATACCCTATAATCTACCATACTGGTGCATCACCCACCTCAACATAAATCTCTCAATGAAAAATCAAGTCCTCCCAATTAGGTATATTGCCTTGCACAAATACAACATCTCTATATCATCCTTTTCCCAAGGCTCACAACTAATGTATGACCACCATACAACGAACTCAAGATCATCCAACATACATCTCCAGTACTCCAATTTTCCTAGCCTATGTTGGACAACTGGACCTATGTATCCATGAACATAAGGCCTCCCAATGAACGACTATCTATCTACAATTGGATGCATGATTAATATATGCTCCCATGCCCATATCTATAATAAGGTGACCCCAACTGATAAACTGTGTCAATTGAGATAAACCACCTGATGTAAATCATGGTATAAATGGGCTAGCATGCAACAACCCCAAGCATATCTGGTACCCTGTAAGATCATCTACTCTAGGATCTGACCCCATCCAACTAACAGTCCCTTCGACCTATGGTCGGGACATAAGAAACCCCCAATGAAACCAACAAGAATGGATGAAAGTGTCACATATGCGTCAACCATCTCTCTCCAGGGAATCTCATAACCCCATATTCAATCATCCTCGAATACTCTACATAGAGCGTTGGTCCCTCCCTACTCATTTTGATCATTTAATACAAGCCCTCCAGCCACAGGTATCCTCAAAATATGGTACACATCCTCTGGGATCACTCTCATCTCACCGGTAGGAAGGTGAAAGGTGTTAGGCTCACTATGCCACCTCTCGGCTAGGGTCGTCAAGAGTCCCCTATTAATCCTAATTTGGGGAATATATAACAAAGAGGATAATCCACAATGTGAAATAACACATATCTCAGGTTGTGTCAACTGAGGTATCAAATCCCATGTCCTAGAAAAACACTCACGAATCTGTAGATTTTCCAAAGGCTCCTATCAACACAAAGTATCACAAATCAATAATCTTTTCAAACAATCAAAATCAATTAGCTTATCAATCTAATCAGTTCTAGTGAGACTTTGATCAAATCTCGCGAGCATAAAACTATCATTCAACCTTGCCTATCATGAGGTTAATCAATCAATCTATCACTCAACCTCACCTATCATGAGGTTAATCAATCAATCTATCACTCAACCTCACCTATCATGAGGTTTATAAATCATTCAACCTCGCCTATCATGATGTTAATCAATCAAATTATAATAAGTAATAGAATCCCACTTATTCCCTCACATCCTAATTTGAGTCTCATGTGATAACCCACTTAAAGTGCATCATAGGCACTAAAATAAACTTTTAATCCTAGCCATACATATCACAAATTTGAATTTTAATCTTGGCCATCGAATCAAATCAGCCATCTCCTATAAATCAAGCCTTTCATAGGTCATTTGAAGAATCTTCTTCTAGCATCCTTACTCTACCAAAATTTCTTCTTATCTATCTATTTTTCTTCTATTATCTTTCGTCTCATTGTTATGCTGCGAAATTGAGCAATCAATAATAAAACCTTCAAAATCTTGCATTCTCATGCAGGTGGAGAAGACCAATGGAGATAAATCATATCTAGCTTGGAGATCGGTTTGCTTTGTTTTTTTGTTTTCATTTCATGCTAGTTTGTGCTCTATTGTGCTTGTTAGGGTTTTTCATTATAATTTGTTTATGAATTTTTCTCTAATATTTTTACCCTAACTGCATAAACGATAAAGGAGGAATAAGATGGATGAAGAAAAGGGATGATAGAAAAATATGATGATGAAAAAGATATAAAGAAATGGGATGATGATATAGGATATGATAATGATGATGTTGATGCCCCCTCGTGAGGATAGGTGGGTTGGACAAAAATGGATATGCTCTCAAAATGAATGAAATGATAAAGGAGGGATAAGATGAATGATACAAGATAAGAAGTAGATGGAAAAGAAAAATGACATGCTATGTTGCAATAAAGTGAGCAATCATATGTTTGATATAGCACTAGGTGTTATGCACCAAGGTATAAAGGACCAAGGTGACGATGTGTCTCATGCCCCAACATAATAAAACCTTGTCTAGATACAAGATATAAATATTAGTTGGGAGTGATTCAGATTTGATGCAAATGAAAGATAAAAATGATAACACACACAAGCAAAAAAGAAAGAATGCACAAATGATACAAAAAAAAACAAGATATTACCCCTATCAAGCTATAAATTGATGATTAATTGATTGATTGATGATGATGATAGTGTTGTCATTGTGGGGAATGATATATCCCTAGATCAACACAAGGATGATTGATTGATTGATTGATGATGATGATAGTGTTGTCATTGCGGGGAACGATATATCCCTAGACCAACACAAGGATGATTGATCAATTGATTGATTGATTGGGTTTACAACAAGATTAGGAACTAGACCAAAATGTGATTGGATAATTTGACTTGATTGATTAGATTGGTTGGTATGGATTAAGGATCGACTTGCATTTGGATTATTTCTTGGAATGATTGAAGATGCTTGATTTGAAGATTTGGATAATGATTGATGAATTAAATTGATGAAGAAATGATTTGATTTGATGATAATGATTAGATTGATTAGAATAATGGGTTTGATTAGAAGAAGTGATGTGATTGATTAGAAGAATGGATTTGATTAGAATAAGTGATGTGATTAGATAATTTGATGAAGAAATTGATTTGAAGAAGTTGAATTGATGCGCTGAATTGATTGGAAGAAGTGATTTGGTTTAATTTTATTGCTTGGATTTTTTAAATGTTTTGATTTTTTGGATTTTGGAATATTTTAATTTTTTCAGGACCTTTTTCAATTTTTTTTGTATTTTTTTCAGGACTTTTTTGAAATGTTTTGAGATGTCAATGGATGAAAATTTGGGTAGCCTTTATGCTAGATACCAATGACAAGGGAAAACCAAGTATAGGTGCAAGGAGATAGAGGGGATTGCTGGATGAAAGGGTGGGTGATAAGATAAGGGATAGAAGGCTCATGATAGATGGATCGATAAAAAAGATAGGTCATAGTGAATGAAATGGATGTATGCATCATAAGAGAGCAAGGATGTGATCTCCAAAGACTATGTCGCATAGGAATAACATGGCCCATTCTAGGTACAATACTTAGGATCTTTCATGACAAAGCTTTTGACACTAGGATAATGATAGGCTTGTTTGGAAGGATGAGGTATATCAAAAAATATCTAGAGCATGTTTCAAAATTTTGCCCCATATTTTTATCAAGATCAAAAGAAAAAAGAGAGAATGAATGGAATCAATATGATAAGTATATGGTAAGATATGATATGATCGGATAAAAAATGATATAGTAGGATGAGACAACATGCCCCCAAGTGTAAGTGACATAGAAGATCAATCTACACATGATGCCTGTTTTCCAAGTTTTCATCACGGTACTTATCCAAGGCGCTTGTTTACTAGGTTTTCACCATTGGATGAGGAGATTTCTCTTTACTTTTTTGGATTTTTTGGATTTTTCTTTTTTGTTTTGACTTTTTTCTTTTTTAAAAAAAAAAATGGATAGAAAAAGGGGAATATGGATAGGAGGGACTCAAGTGTCTAGTTCCATGAAAGGTGATAGTCCCACTAGAGATGGATGCCATCGCATGGACCATGTCAAATGTCATTATGCTCATAGATGTTGGTAAGGAGTGACATGAAAGAGAGATTGAGTAGGTAGATGATGGATTATAAATTTGTGATATGTATGGATAGGATTAAAAGTTTATTTTAGTGCCTATGACACACATTGAGTGGTTTATGACATGAGACTCAAATTAGGATGTGAGGGAATAAGTGGGATTCTATTATTTATTTTGGAGGAAAAGATGCCTATGACGCACAATGAATGGGGCTAAAAATAGGATGTGAGTGGGAATCTCATAATTTAAATAATAAAATTATTTAAATTATTTGTGCATGTGAAGAGTTGTAGTCATGTGACACATGTTGCAATGTGACAATACGCGAGGGATTAATTCAAATATTTAATTTGAATATTTTGAGACATGTGAAGGTGAATTAATTAAATAAATTAGATTTATTTAATTAATTAGGAAGGTGATTAAGTGGAATAAATGGGATATGTGCGATAATGTAATGACCTAGGATAAAATATTGCAAAATTTATTACAAGGTCATGTATCGACTAGGTAGTATTATGATATGAACAATTTTGGGTGTCTACATTTTGCCCCTCTTTGAGATGATGAGATTTATGTCGAGTAACATCATTTCAAAGAAGTTAAGGTATGGATAGAGGAGAAGAAGGTGATGCCCCAACCACTTAAGGAAGTGAGGAATAAGATGAATGAAGAAAAGGGATGATAGAAAAATATGATGATGCAAAAGATATGAATAAATGGGATGATGATATAGGATATGATAATGATGATGTTGATGCCCCCTCGAGAGGATAGGCGGGTTGGACAAACATGGATATGCTCTCGAAATGAATGAAATGATAAAGGGGGGATAAGATGAATGATACAAGATAAGAAGTAGATGGAAAAGAAAAATGACACACTATGCTACAATAAAGTGAGAAATCATATGTTTGATATAGCACTAGACGTTATGCACCAAGGTATAAAGGACCAAGGTGACAATGTGTTTCATGCCCCAACGTAATAAAACCTTTTCTAGATACAAGATATGAATATTAGTTGGGAGTGATCCGGATTTGATGCAAATGAAAGATAAAAATGATAACACACACAAGCAAACAAGAAAGCATGCACAAATGATACAAAAAAAAACAAGGTATTGCCCCTATCAAGCTATAAACCAATGATTAATTGATTGATTGATGATGATGATAGTGTTGTCATTGCGGGGAACGATATATCCCTAGATCAACACGAGGATGATTGATTGATTGATTGATGATGATGATAGTGTTGTCATTGTGGGGAACAATATATCCCTAGATCAACACAAGGATGATTGACTGATTGATTGGGTTTACAACAAGATTAGGATCAAGACCAAAGGATGTGATTGGATAATTTGGCAAGATTGATTAGCTTCATTGGTATGGATTAAGGATTGACTTGCATTTGGATTATTGCTTGGAAGGATTGAAGATGCTTGATTTGAAGATTTGGATGATGATTGTTGAATTAAATTGAGGAATAATTTACTTGGAATGATTTTGATTGATTGGATTGATGAAGAAATGATTTGATTTGATGATAATGATTAGATTGATTAGAAGAATGGGTTTGATTAGAAGAAGTGATGTGATTGATTAGAAGAATGGATTTGATTAGAAGAAGTGATGTGATTAGATAATTTGATGAAAAAATTGATTTGAAGAAGTTGAATTGATGCGTTGAAGTGATTTGGTTTGATTTTATTGCTTGGATTTTTGAAATGTTTTGATTTTTTAGATTTTTGAAATGTTTTGGTTTTGAAATGTTTTGATTTTTTGGATTTTTGGAATATTTGATTTTTTTTGGATTTTTCTATTTTTGATTTTTTTGGATTTTTGAAATGTTTTGAGATGTCAATGGATGAAAATTTGGGTAGCCTTTGTGCTAGATACCAATGACAAGGGAAAACCAAGTCTAGGTGCAAGGAGATAGATGAGATTGATGGATGAAAGGGTGGGTGATAGGATAAGGGACAAAAGGCTCATGATATATGGATGGATAAAAAGATAGGTCATAGTGAATGAAATGGATGTATGCATCATAAGAGGGCAAGGATGTGATCTCCAAAGACTATGTCGCATAGGAATAACATGCCCCATTCTAGGTACAATACTTAGGATTCTTCATGACAAAGCTTATGACACTAGGATAATGATAGGCTTGTTTGGAAGGATGAGGTATATCAAAAGATATCCAAAGCATGTTTCAACATTTTGCCCCATATTTTTATCAAGATCAAAAGGAGGAAGAGAGGATGAATGGACTCAATATGATAAGTATATGGGTATGATGGCCAATAATGATAGGATAGGAGATGGTAAGATATGATATGATAGGATAAAAAATGATATGTAGGATGAGACAACATGCCCCCAAGTGTAAGTGACATAGAAGATCAACCTACACATGATGCCTGTTTTCCAGGTTTTCATCATGGTACTTATCCAGGGCGCCTGTTTACTAGGTTTTCACCATTGGATGAAGGGATTTCTCTTTACTTTTTTGGATTTTTTGGATTTTTTTTTTTTGGATAGAAAACAAGGGGAATATGGATAGGAGGGACTCAAGTGTCTAGTTCCATGAAAGGTGATAGTCCCACTAGAGATGGATGTCATCACATGGACCATGTCAAATGTCATTATGCTCATAGATGTTGGTAAGGGATGACATGAAAGAGAGATGGAGTAGGTAGATGATGGATTATGATGTGGATTATGGAGGGATTGGTGGATTATGATGTGGATTATTTAGGGGAGATGAATGGGAGGCTTAGCCAAAAGCATGGACCATAGGAAGGTGATGGGGGAGATATGTAGGATAATGAGTGAAGGGTGAGGAGATGGAGGTATGTGGAATTGTTGTGAAATGGAAGGGAACCATGACCAATGGTTGCACACATTGTGATAAACGTTGAAGATTTTGATGTGGAGGGGGTGTAGGAAGCAATGGAGATTTTTTCTTAGGAGATGGGTGATGAAGTGCTTTAGGTACCCACATAGACTTAGTATTTTTATGACTTTTATTTTTCTTGTGGGATGGAATATGAGATTCTTGAATAGAGTGGGAATGTGAGGTGGAAGTGGATGGTTGGGATTTTTGAGATGTAGATGCCTCATTTGACTTGTTTTCTTTTTCTTAGGGACCCAAACCATTTTAGTTTTGACCTTTTCTTTTGGAGTATGGGCTTATATTGCTTTTTGGATGGATTTTTCTTTGATTCTTTTCTTTTGTGTCCTAGGGCATGAGGACCCTTCAGATTTTTTCCTTTATAGATAGAGGCATCAATTTTTTTTCTTTTGAATCCCATGGGTATGGTGGAATGAGTGGAAGCTTCATGTTTAGACAATGTGTGCATTGATTGGTCATGATTAGGATTTTTAGAGGATTTATGGATAGGTGGATAAGGGGATTGGATAATGGGGATATTAGGTGTTGGGAGTAGTGGAGGTAGATTATATGGAGGGATATTAGGAGTTGGAAGCAATGGTGGAAAATTTGACGGTGGAAGGTGTATGGTCACATGCTTTTGCCATTTGTAAGATGATGGAGGAGGGATGGCAATATATGTTTTAGGCATATGATAGCATTTATGGTGGAAAGAGGGCTTATGATGGATGGAGGAAGTACCAACATCTCTGGATTGGTGTCCTTGGGGTGTATATCCAAGGCCATAAGAGCGTGGAGGGACCTTGACATGGATTGGCTCCAAAATAGCTTGTTCATGAAGGCCTAAACCTTTACCTTGGTAGTTCATGTTTTGGAGTATGCGGTGGACAATGGGACTAGGTGTATTTTGGACACTAGAATTGAGTTCATTATTAGATAAAGGTGATGTGGATAAATGTTGTTGTTCTCCTAAGGAGGGACATTCATGAATAAATATGATAGACCAATAGGACATGTCGATGGATTTGAAATGGGGTTGATAGTGGATGTGGAAGGATCATTAGGATCTTGATTATGTTCATTTACATCCACACTATTGGTTTGATCTTCTACATTTAGTTGGGAGGCATGTGTCTCAACATGACAAGTGGATAATGAGGGATCATGGATAGGACTAGGTAGGGGGTGTATAGGAGAAATCAAGGTTTCTTGCTCATGGATAGGTGAAGTGGTAGGCTCTTGACCATGGAATGAATAAAGTTGGATAAGAGGATCATCATGGCCTTCTTGATCATAGGTAGTATCTAGATCATAGAGCGAAGCTTCATCATGAATAGGACCAAGTATGTTATGAGTGGGATCATTAGAAGGGCCTAGATCTTTATTATAATGAGAGGTTAATGTTTCCTCATGCTTAGGATAATTCTCTTGACATAGCTCTTGGATTTGAGTGGAAATGGAGGTGGAAGGCTCTAGAATAGGCTCGGTATGCTCTTTATGATCAACAACATGAAGGCATGATGGAATTTTGGAATTTTATTAGATTGTGATGGAGGATTGGTAGATGGAATGGTGTATGATTCTAAACTTATTGTGGTATTTCCCTTTTCAAAAGTATCATTAAGGTGACCTAAGATTTCTACAAAGTTTTCATCATCACTAAGATCTACAAAGTTCTCATCATCACTAGGAGAAAAGTTTGACCCACCTTGGAGGATATATGGTTTTGGATTATCTTCATGATTAGGTGAAGGGGCTCCTCAAATTATGACCTTGGGCTTGTGACTAGAATTGTTAAAGATTAAGACCATTTTAACAAATGCTTGACTAGGATTAGGGTGATGATGATGATGTGGAATGATTAGATTGGATGACTTGGATTGATTAAGATGAAGTTTATTTGAATGTGATTAGAAAAAATATGATTAGGATGATTAGAATGATATGTTTATGTGTTGGTGTTTATAGCTTGATATGTCAATTTGCAAACAAATGATTACACAGGTACACACATGAATCACACATGCAAGACACATAAGCAAGTTTGAACTTGAAATTATGAATGTGATGATTAAACACGCACTTGAAGAAGACACATCAACAAGTCCTAGAACTATTCAAGTAGGTATGGCCAATTAGGACTTAAGCTAGGATGCACGAGGTTGACTAGGGATAATTTGAAAGAAAAATCTTGCCACACAGTGGGGAGAAAGGGGTAACCCACCCTTCACCTTCACTTCCCAAAGGTATAAATTTCTTTGGGGCTTAGCTAAGAGTGACAAGATTTTAACTCTCAAAGAAGCGTGTTTTTCGATTCACACCTTGATTGAGGTCATCCCTAGGGGTGATGAAATCCCCTAGCAAGCCTCCTATGAAGGGTATGACAAAAGCGAACCAAGTGAGGTATTTTTGATCACACACGCACTTGATTCACACTCACAATTGTTAATTTCCCTTTAGAAAATTAAAATGTGTGTAAAACAACTCAAACACTTGTTATTTTTAACCCAAAGTAAAAATGTGTAATGGAAGACAATGGTTCTTTTTAAGCCCAATTTCAAAGTGCGATTGCAAACAGGATGTTTGTTTTAAAGCCCCAAATTGAAGTGTTTTGCAAACAAGATTGATTGATTAAATGAGAGATAAAGATAATAGAATGAGTGCACCTGAAATTTTTTTCTTTCCAATTTAATGTGTATGACTGATATTTCTGCTACTACAACTCCTTATGATCACCTACAAAATAAATAAAAAAATATTATAATGCAACCATAAACAAAAAAAATTCATCACAAAATTGCAATTTCAGATACATGTTTTTAACATAGACGAATTAGATTTGATTATTTGAAAATGTTATGGATCTAAAAAAGAAAAAACCAAACAAGAGACCCCTACTAATGTTTTAAGAGATTTTCAGAAATGCAAAGAAATCAGAAAAATTCTCTGTTTTGCGCCAAAAAATGCAGATTTGTGATAAACATACAGAAAAAAAAGATCGGATTATTTCACATTGTATTTTGCCTATAAATTAAATCTGTAAAACATTGACCCCTAGTGAAATTTTAAGAGATTTCCAGAAGTGTAAACATTTCTCAAAAATTCACTGATTTGCGTTCAAAAAGTAAATTTTATGAAAAAACATAAAATAGTGATAAATCCTACAAAAATCATGATAAAATCTCAATTTTTTTATTGTGGCCTCTTGAGATAATGTATAGGCATTTGTGAAAGTATTGTGGAAAAATGCATAGCCGTTTCAAAGATATGACAAAATTTGTAAAACTTGGTGTTTTGTCCAAAAACTAGCAGACCTGCAACAAAAGGTTAATGAAACCTGCAAAAAAGCAAGCTAGATCAAAGGATTCACGTCGGGTTCACAAATATAATTAGGATAAAAATATTAGAGAAAAATGGATAAACGAATTATAATGAAAAACCCTAACAAGCACAATAAAGCACAAACTAGCATGAAAATCAAAATAATAAGCGAATGCAAACCGATCTCCAAGCTAGATTTGATTTATCTCCATTGCTCTTCTCCACCTGCATGAGAATGCAAGATTTTTAAGGATTGAATGATTTGATATGTTGATTTCTCATTTTTGCAGCATAACAATAAGATGAAGATAATAGAAGAAAAATAGATAGATAGATAAGAAGATTGAGAGAAATTTTGGCAGAGTGAGGATGCTAGAAGAAGATTCTTCAAATGACCTGTGAAAGACTTGATTTATAGGATAAGGATGATTTGATTCAATGGACAAGATTAAAAGTTAAATTTGTGATATATATGGCTAGGATTAAAAGTTTATTTTAGTGCCTATGACGCACATTAAGTGGGTTATGACATGAGACTCAAATTAGGATGTGAGGGAATAAGTGGGATTCTATTATTTATTTTGGAGGAAAATATGCCTATTATGCACAATGAATGGGGCTAAAAATAGGATGTGAGTGGGAATCTCATAATTTAAATAATAAAATTATTTAAATTATTTGTGCATGTGAAGAGTTGTAGTCATGTGACACATGTTGAAATGTGACAATACATGAGGGATTAATTCAAATATTTAATTTGAATATTTTGAGACATGTGAAGGTGAATTAATTAAATAAATGAGAATTTTTTAATTAATTAGGAAGGTGATTAAGTGGAATAAATGGGATAAGTGTGATAATGTAATGACCTAGGATAAAATATTACAAAATTTCTTACAAGGTCATGTATCGACTAGGAAATATTATGATATGGACAATTTTGGGTGTCTACAAAATTCTGTAATAGTGTTTCATTAAGGTGTGTTGTTATTCTTTCACTTACACATATTTTCCACACACACTAGGCTACACTATTCTAATAAAATATCTTAAGAGACTTAAGAGCAAAAAATTCCAAACTTTGATGGAGTAGTTATTAGACTTCATGGAGCCTAGATATGTTCTATCTAAAAATATAGGTGGATATGGGGTCCCTCAACAATAAAATATCTTAAATTTTTTAACTTAAAATCCTTTGATCTTGCCAACAATGAATTCATCCTTGTAAAAGTCCTTATTGGAATTCAATATAATGTTGTCAAGTATCCTATTTTGTGGACTTCACATTTTGGGACCAGCCTATGTCAACATTTAGAGTGGGTAGGTGAATTCTAGAGGAGGAATTTTTTAATTCTACAAGTTTCTCAAGTTATCGAGGTCACATAGTTTTGATAAAGTCTCTTATGGGACCTAATAGAAAAAACTACGAAAAATTGATTGAGTATTAGATAAAAAATCATGGGACCTAATTTTTTTCTTTAGAACTATAGGTGAATGTGGGGTCCCTACATAATAACCTCTTTTATTTTTTATCAAATAAAAACTATTTCACCATTCCAACAATGAATGCACTCTTACAATTACGTTAGTGCTATTCAATGCATTATTGCCAAGAGCCATATTTTATGCTCTTCAACTCATGGGATCAAACCAACTATATCAAAATTTCAAGGCAAGTAGATGAATTCTAGAACAAGCCTCTTTCCATTCCCCAAGTGTATCAATCCTTTTAGGCTATATGATTCTAACAAAGTATTTTAATAGAACTAAGAGAAAAAATATCAAACTTTTGTTAAATAGTTCTTCAAGTTCATGAGGCCTATAAATATTTTATCTAGATAAAAAACTATATATCACATCCCTCTATAATAAATTCTGTCAGTATTTGTCAACTCATTTTTTTTTTCTAGTAAAAATAATGAATTCATTCTTATAAAATATCTTAGTGGAATTCAAAGTATTGTTTCCAAGAGCTATATTTTCTATTCTTGACATTGTGGGGTATAACTAATTTTTCCAAAATTTTGGAGTGGGTAGATGAATTTTAGGGGATGCCTTGTTTCATTCACCAAGGTGTCTTGATCCATGTAGGCTACACTATTTGGTAAAGTCTCTTAAGAGAGCTAAGAGAAAAAATATCCAAACTTTAGTGAAGTGGGGCCTAAGAATGTTCCATATAGACCTATAGATAAATGTGGGGTCCCTCCATAATAAATTCTCATTTTTTCTCAACTAAAATTATTTGACCATTCTAGCAAAACATGCATTCTTGTAGAATATATCATTCAAGTATTCAACATAATATTGCCAAGAGCCATATTTTTCATTCTTCATTTCATGTGGTTGAATTGACTAAACAAATAATTTGGGAGGGTAGGTGAACTATATGGGAGGCCCAATTTAAATCCCCATGTGTCTTAGTCTATCCAAGATACTATTTTGGAAAAGCCTCTTAAGAGATTTGAGGAAAAAAATAGCCAAATTTTGATGAGAAATTTGTAGAGTTCATAGGGATTTGAATTTTTTGTCTAGACTTATAGGTGGATGTGGAGTCCCTCCAAAATAACATCTCTTATTTTTTTCAAATAAAAATCCTTTGATTGTGCCAACACCAAACACATTTTGAAAATACCTTAGTGGCATGCAATGCAATATTGCCAAGTGCCATATTTTGCGTTCTCCACATAATGGGACCAAAATAAATATCAAAACACATTGAGGTGGGTAGGTGAATTCTAGATGGTTACTTACATCATTCCTCAATTTTTTAAGTTCATTGAGAATACAAGTTTTGATAATGTCTCTTATGATACCTAAGAGAAAAAAATTGCTTAAACTTGATGGAGTAGTTCTTAGAGTTTGTGGGGTGTAAGATTTTTTTTGGACCTATAGGTGGATGTGGTGTCCCTAAACAATAAAATTACTCAAAACTTTCAACTTGAAATTGTTTCACTATGCCCAAAATTAATTCATTCTTATAAATTACCTTAGTGGCATTCAATGTATGGTTTCCAAGAGTCATTTTCTATGTTCTTTGCCTTCTGGGATCAAACTAAATATGCCAACATGTTAGGGTTTTTGGGTGAATTCTAGAGGATTCACTTTTAATTCCTCGAATGTGTTGATCCCTGTAGACTACATCAATTTTATAGTGCCTTTGAAGAGACCTAATAGTGAAAAAATATCAAAATTTGGAGCAATTCTTGGAGTTTGTAAGGCCTAAAAATGTTTCATCTAGACATAAAAATAGATGCGGGTTCCATCAGTAACCTCTCATTTTTTCAACTCAAAACTATTTGAATATGAAAATAATGAATCAACATTATTGATGTGAGACCCCACCTTTTATTATATCTATTGACTCTATACTTTCTTGATGATATTATGAATCTTTTTCAACATGTTTCTATGATTGGAAATTATACAAGAGTTTTATGGATGATAGTTTATTTCATGTACATAGTTTATGTTCCTATGCTTATATGATTTGTTTTGGTTATCATAAGATATTGAATATATGATAGTTTTTAATTGATTATTTCTAGTGGAAGTTATATTGTGATTATCAAATGATTAAATTTTATGATTTTGAAAGTAGATTATATTGAGATGATATTTAATAAGTTAAATGTTCACTTATGATGGTTTAACCAGTTGTATAGTTTTTATGTAATCTCATAGATGATTATTGCATATAATTATTTTTGGAGAACGATAATTGTTTCAAAATGCTATTTTGACACATGTTATATTCTTCAACTATTATTATTATTTTTTGTTATATAATAACACCTATGGTTGAGTAAGAAGGTGAAATTTCCAATGGTATTTGAGGGTCAC
This sequence comes from Sequoiadendron giganteum, assembly GCA_007115665.2. Lineage (NCBI taxonomy): Eukaryota > Viridiplantae > Streptophyta > Pinopsida > Cupressales > Cupressaceae > Sequoiadendron > Sequoiadendron giganteum. Next base: position 63,069,816 of record CM021109.1, on the reverse strand, counting down.
ATAACTACTTCCATAAATTAAATTATTTCCCATGACTAAGTTGTATAGAGAATTAAAATCACATGTTATGTGCGTGAATATGTTGTTTGTGTGCTTAATTTTATTGTGATGTCATTTATTTGTGAGAAGGTTTTATTTTTTAATTATCAATAGTATTTTTCTTTTTAAAAATTATTATGGTTTTATTGTGAATCAATTAAGTTTTATGGTCTAAAAATTTCCCTAGGTGCTAGGTGTAAAGCTATGGGGTTTATTCAACCATAAAAAGTACCTTTTAATATGGTTTTAGCCACCTTGGAGTTACCATCTCTAAAAGGTGGTGAAAATAAGAGCTAGTTGGTGGTTTGGGTAGTTAGGAGAGGTAGTTTCTCATTTATTTTCTATTAAATTCTTTCTTATTAAGAGGAGAGGGGCATTTTCCATCTTTTTATCTTCTTGGTTTCTTTTGGAATTTCATTCTTGTAGAGTAATTTCTAGGAGAAGAGAGGAAGCGAAGAGAGAAAGAGAAGATAGTAGAGAAGAGAAGGGATTGAAGGGAGGAGGCTTGGAGAGTCTTCACCAAATTCTACCAATTTATGGATAAAATTTTAAAGTAAGGGTCTAATGCCTCTTGTAATTTAATTTATTTTTTCATTATTATTTCCTCCTTGTCTTAGATACACACTAACACAAGGGTATGGATACAAAAAAGTACATAAATTATATGACTAGGTAAAGGAACAAGATAAGTGTAATTACCGAAGTTGACACACTTAGAATGAAACATGATGGAATATTTTTTTTGAAACAAGAACCACTGATAATGTAATAATGACATGCCACACTTGTGAAACAACATGCACACAAGTAGTTACCATATTTATATGGGCCCCATCAAAACCTGTTTTCCCCATAACAAAAAACAACATGCACACAAGTGTCTTGTGAAACACAACATAATGACAAAGACAACAGGACATACTCATCATTACATAAGAAAGGTGGAAAAAATGGAAGAGTACAACCACTCATGGGATAAATCCACCATGATGTACATACAAGAGAGAGAGAGGACCGCACCTACACAATGATTGCAATTATGTTCTCTTGCAACAACACAACAGGATAGGATGAGGGAATCATTAACCTACAATCCACACCCAAACACATTAAACAGCTCTAAGAGAAGGGAAAAACTTCACAATATGTTTCCTAAATAGGAGGTACAAAATCTCCACTAATTGAAATGACAAAGATTAACTTCTAAACAACCAAATGATTTCCAAGGCATCCTGTTACAACACGACATTGCACAAACAAATAAATACTACTACATAATACCCCATAACCTATGAGGGATATGAAGGACAAAAATATCCCAACCATGAAGGATTAAAACCTTTTTAAGTCTTTCTTGACTACCCAAGATACTGATAGGGGGGGTGAATCAGTATCTTCTTAATATTATTGAACAAATACCATCCAATTAATCCAATGCATGTAACAGTTAAGATAAGAAGATTCATTAATAGAATATGACAACACATAACACATCAACACCAAGATTTTTATGTGAAAAACCCAAAATGGGAAAAACCATGGTGAGGGTTAACTCACAATATAGTATAACTGATTATGAGATATTACAAAGAGTGGCTCACTACCAGGATTCGCTGTCCAAAAGAGAGGATCACTGCCTACAAAAGATACAATAAAAAAATGAATTACAACCAGAGAATGAACTAATGAAGATACACCTCACAAGTGTAGATCATGTTCCTTTTTAGCTCAAAAAATTTGCATGCCAACAAACCAATATTCACTCTTTTCGCATTCACATTCAATCCACCAACACACCACTACTCACACTTAACACACACACTTCAACCTCCAAACTATCCTATATATATCTAACTTGACCACAAGCATCAATTAGGTAGGCTTCAAGAAAATACAAAATATTCTTAAAAGTAGTTCAAGCATGTAGCACAATACATCATGTTGACATGGATCACTCAAATAAAATTTAATCCATTGCACCTCCAACCACACATTAGGTCGGCCAGAGATAGGCCTAATGAAAAATTGCAAACAACAAAATGATGCCAACATCATACACGATCACCTATATACATGAGATTCTGACCATGCATGCTTCAAACCACCAAAATCCATTTTAGAAGACTACGAGAAATGAAGATCATTGGAGGGGAATTGTAGACCAAAATACCAGAGGACGTTTCTATATTACCAATTCAAAATATCGGGTCAACATTTATTTTTAACTTGTAGTTGCAACTCATATATCATGGTGACATCAATGACAACACAAAATCTATATCAAGAGATGTGTTCTTCTTCATTCTTCCAATAGTCTTCACAAGTCTAGGTGCATAATCTTCCTAACCCTAGGTTTAACAACATAGAAACTTTGGAAGAAGGCACACAAAACAAGGAAAGAGAAGCCATAAGCTCTCAATGAAAAATATAAGAACATTCTCACCAAAAATTTCTAGGACCCTCAGAACATGAGGAATTTTTTTCATTTACATGGTTTTCCCATACAAGGCTCCAAAACAAAGAAGAAAGATCAAGTGCTAAGACAGATAATTTTACTAGGTTTTTGAAGGTTTTGATGACTAAAATCTAGCCAGAATGAGAAAAATACAAGGAATAAAAGTTATTCATTAGTGGAATTAGGCTTAAAAATCACTTACTATGTGAGGTTCATAGGGTTAACATTCTAATTTTTTGTATGGGGAATGAGGCTGCCCAAATACAGGACTAGGCTTCCTAAATAGAGTTAACTAAAAATTTAAGTTTTAAGCTTGCCAAACTAGGCTACCCCACTGATGACCAAGATGCTTTACTATGCAACTAGGCCTCCCCACTGGGTACAAGGCTAACCCAATAGAATTTGTTGCAGTTTGGTCAATCCAAGTCAATTTTGGACAAGAGAGAGCATATAAATTCATTTTAAACACTAATTAAAAGATTCTTAAGTTTATTTCAGCCTTTGAAAAATACAATAATTAAATACATTAAATAATTGTGCTAGGTTCCAACATCAAGACACATAACTAAACAAATAGTATTTTTCATTACCAAATCTTACAATCCTTCTTAATGAGAGGTCTATTAATATCAATAATATAATTTAAATGAAAGAAAATGAAACATAAATAAACATAATAACCTTTTCACATTGAAGACATCACCAACTCCACTATGATCCTTTGATCTACAATGGTGGTTATCACACCACCTCACCTCATGGAGTCATAAGATCTACTCTCAATGTGCTAGGAGATAGTCACATGGGCCATAATCACAACACTTCCACTAAAAAAATTGGGAGATGGATTGCACACATGCCATAAATGAAGTATATAGCTAATATATCATATAAAATATTCATCTAGTCTCATAAGAGGGATCAACACAAATATGATCAATTACACGATCTCATTGGGAAAATCACCAATGTATCATCACCAATCTGCATTGGCAAAACTCACAAATGTCATACAAAAGATCATCCTTGGGAAAAATCACCAAGGGAAAAACATATGGAAACCTCATTGGGAAAACTCATGAATAGCTATCAACAACAAGCAGATGGAAGAGAATACATCATTCTTCAAGTACTAATCAACTACACTAGGGTTAGATATTAAAGAGCTAGAGAGAGAATTTCGTCATAGAGACTCATGTGGGGCTCAACGTGAAACTAAGTATCCTCTCATATAGATGAGGGTAATTGATCTTATAATTATTATGATTCTTGAACATCTTGTCTTCCTTGATCTTCCTTAGCCTGTATGAGCACTCAAGGAATGAGAAGGATGTCACTATCCTGGTTAACTAAGTACCCATATTTCATTATTTTTCATTAGTTTTCACTTGCTAATCTAAAACTCTCCACATCATGATTACCTATATACCACTTTGGGTCACATTCACATAGGGATCCATTCACATAACCCTCTCTAATACCTACATGCTAAGCTCACCGCATCCTCTAATGAAAGTGACATGAAAATTAATGCAACAATCACATGGCATAATTTTTTTTTTTTTTAAAATTGAAAACATAATCTTAAAATGATCCTTACAAAAAACCATTGAGGAGACACAACTTCCCCCTATAATGGAGGAGATTCCCTACTCCAAATTCTCTAGGACAAGGAAGAGTTGATAGGGAGTGAAAAACCCTTGATTACCTCAAAGTAAAAAGTTCAAGTGATGAGATGAAATATGAAAGAGATTGCAACTTAGACACAATTAAATAAAATACTAAGCTATGAAGGGAAAACTAAAAATTAATAGAATTTGGAAAGAGATAAAAGTATATAAATTACAAAAATAGAAAGAGAACTTACATAATCTTCTCTTGGGAGGATAGAGTCATGACCAATGGATGCCAACATACCACATGGATATCTGCACCCTGCATTGTCGTCCCTACCAAACCAAGAGCTAAAAACTAGGAAATAGTGATCACCCAACTCTTCAATTATAGAAACCTACACACAACAAGGACGAGGAAAAGTGTTGTGGCTATTTCAAGGCTTGCCTTAGTCAAACCCCCTTTTTTGTGTTTCCACCTCCAAATACAAAAAATTAGATAGAAAATAGATGAGACGTGTGATAAAGATAAACCCCGCTATGGAGGAGAACCCATATCACAAATAAAATAGACAAGACAAGTATATTTATAAATAGGAAAGACAAGACAAAACAACAAGAGATAATTACCAATAGTTTGTGGCTCCTCTCGGTTTGATAGATGAGATGTTTTATGCTTGTAAGAGAGCCCTGGTTGTTTACAAGACATGAACCCAATAGAGCTTCATTCTAGAGAAGAGATGTAGAAGAGAAGAGAGCAATAAAGCAAGTTGGAGTGAGAAGTGAGAATGAATGAGAATAAAAGTGAAAAATAGAGTTTTGTGAGGTTTCATGGGTGGGAAGATTTGTTACTCTCATGATTATACCACGATGACACGTGCCATGGGAAAAGTTCACAAGATGCCCTCATTTAAACTCAAAAAGTTTAGGGATTCTTGCATGTCACATTAATGTCTAACTCAAATATTTACAAAAAATGAGGTGGCAGATTGCTAACACTTTGTCATTATCCCTTATGGAGTCAGAATCATGAAATTTTGACTCATAAGGATTTTTTAATAGATGTAGTTGGGCACCATAAATGCAATGAGCTAAATGCACAAGTGTGAAATTTTATGAAACTACATTTTTCCCCCACTTTAGTGAGCTAAATTTTTGAAGAAAAATTAGCTACACTAAAGTAGAAAAGAAGACATTAATGCAAGTTTAAAATTTTGAAAAACTTATAGATTTACGTGCAAAAAGGGATACTATAGAGGTTGCAGAGGTCGAGCAGGTAGATATTGACAATGCCTCCAATATTCGAGCTCACTGAGAAACTACAATGCCAAACATGAGGTTTCATTCTGCAAAACTCAAATTTAGATCTTTCAAAAATTAGAAGAAGCTACCATGGTGAGAAGAATGCGTAAGAAAATTTGGTGGTTCAAAAGAAAAATATGATCAAAGGGGTGAATATATGCCCCTCCTATTTGTGCCCCTAGTTAGGTTGGGTGAAAAAAAGAAGAATTGAAGGAACAATTTTTCCATTAAAAATGGGAAAAAATGACCTATATATGCTCGGGTGGGACTATAGAAGGGTCATTTTCACTATTCACATCAAGGAGTTTATTAAATTTTGTAATATAAAAGTCAGCTAAATGCCCCACAAATGAGATTATGTGACCTCGAGGATCGAGAAGCTCCTTACATCAGTAGCCAAGGGTGGTGAGATCAATGAGGTATGAGGAATTTGACCCAACTTTATCTTTTTAGTGTATTTTTAGATTTTTCTCATCCTCAAGTAGCGCAAGTGTCTAGTTGGTGAAAAGGTGTTTGATTGGCACACTATCATACATACATGTTAGGTTCCTTCAATCATGTTGGTGTCTAGCCTACACACTAGTGTTGAGGAGTTATTCAACCTTGGATGTTAGTAGGATGCACATACATCTATGCGGAACACCTCCATCCCAAAGGTGAACTTAGATGAACTTTGATGTAGAGAGAAAAGTTTTTTTGCTTATGGTGTAGATAGAATCGATGTGAAATTTGTTTCTATTTTAAGAGTGTCCATAAATTAGAGAGCATGTAGGTGAGCACCTATTGACATTGTTGCATGATTGCAACAATCAAATGCACCTAGATAATTAGAATCTATTGTGATAGATAGGCCTTTGGTGGGTCTACACCATGTCACAGGTCTACTATCACACATTGATGCTCATGGAACTCATGGATTGTTGGGATGCAAATATCTACACCATCCACCGGCCAACGAGCGAGATGATTATCACTCTAGAGGGCATCTATCACATTACTGGGCTGCCTATGATGAGATGAGGACAACACAGGATGCTACAAAGGGCCAACAGTACTATGTTGGGCTGGTGGATCTTCGCTTAGGGTCGGAGCATGTTGGCTCACCTATACCACAATCTCATATGCTATGTATATTATAAGTATCATAATCTCATAGCTTGCATGCTCCTATAGGTGAGGGAATTTATGTATATCAAACTGTGTACAAGTCTAGTCGGGTTTCACTGGGATATCACACTTGGTACACCCATGGACCACACATACCCATTAGTGTGTGACTGGAGATACAACAAGCTTGATTTTTGGAGATTTTAGTTTGATTATTTGTGAGGATAGGACATAAAGTGGCATAATTATAAGAGGATAGGGATTTGATCTACTAACAAGAGGCAACTATGACACATGCAATGTAATTGGTTCTTGGTGGGGCAATTATAGTACATTGTCATCCCCTATTACTAACATCAAGTTACTCGATAGTTCAAGCATGTACAAACCATCCCTTCAATGCCTCCCACATACGTTTAGTCGGTGAGGAGTGCCACATGAGTAAGGGATAGTCCTCATCCAAGCCTAATGGATGTCATAGTTAGCAAAGATGGGTCAGACAATGATGACCAACCTCTAACTATACCTATCAACGATGTCATCATTGCTCAAAATTTTGTGCAGTGGTGGGTGATGACTGGTCTAACATCGATTTTCTTGGTGGATTCCCCCATAGGCCATGCTAGTGTACAAGGGTTAGGAGGTAAGGATCATGGTGATGGCAGTGAGGAGGGAGAGGCATCAATGAGTGGAGCAACATAGAGGTTGAGATGGTAGCAAAGGGTGTCATCACCTCCAAAGGTGGTCCCTATATCATTAACCCCACCTTCAAGTCAAGTAGTCATCCCTCCCATGGAGGTGGTAGTAGGAACCAATGTTGCATTCTCACCTGATACACTCTAGCAGGTCAAGGACCTAGGTACTGATTGTGATGCATGTTATTTCCTTTCAATGTTTTTTACTATAGTTTATTTCATATCTATATATGTTTTGATATGATTTGGTGCTGATAACATCCACTTGCTCTGTGGTTGAAGCTGACACACAAGAGTGGATCACCTTTATTAGGTGATACATTATTGAGGTGGCCTCGACCATGCCTATATAGGGGAACATCCTAGATGCTTATAGGCTGACTTAAGTGGATTGATATGCCCACCTTTTTGAGCCTATAGAGTGATAGAGGGCTACTTATGAGGAGGCACATGTGGAGACCATCCAAAGGGCCACTAACATTGCCATGGTGACCAAGCAGTGCGATTAATGCTTAGTAAAGCTTTACACCAAACTAGCCAAGCGATATTACGTAATGTCATAGGTGGGTAAATGCACAAAGTTGGGTCCACGAAACGTGGAAGTTTTTGCCTTAGCCAAAAAAATGAAATCGGCTAAGCAAAAATGGGATCCTGATTTTTAAGAATAAGATCCCGAGCCTGAATAAAAAACGGGATCCCATTTGCTAGAGGGTCTCGAACCGATGGAGAGGAAATGGGATCCTGGTTTGTAAAGAATGGGATCCTGATTTGTAAAAATCAGGATGTTTTTTACAAACAGGGATCTCGTTTTGTAAGACTACTTATTTTAAAAAAAATGAAGAAATCTTCATTTTTGCCTATGCACACAGGATCCCAGTTTGAGAGCAACAGTGACTACCAGAAGACCTCCACGTACCTATACTCTTCCTCATTTTTTTGTATTTTTACATTCGAAATTGAAATTGTTGATAAATTTACTGTTTCTAGCATGTTTATTTCAAATTTTATTTTCATTTTAAGAATTTTATTTCATGTTATTTTTGAAATAAGAAATTTTAGAAATAGATTAAAAAAAGACGTCAAATTGTGAAGATTTTCAATAGAAACAAAAAAATAAAACCTGAATTGTATTTTAGAAACAAAATTTAACTTTTGAAACTTGAATTATTTGATGAAACAAAAATAAAAAAAATTCAAAACCCTAATTGAAACAAAACAAAAAAAAATTGCATTTCAAAACCCTAGAAATTGAAATAAATTGAAAATTTGCATTTAGAAACCCTAATTAAGCTTTTTGAAATCTCAAATTCAAATCAAAGCAAAAAAAAAGAATTTCAAAACTCTAGTTTGAATTGAAACTAAAAAATTGTATTAAAAACCCTAATTGCTTAGAAATTGAAACCCTGAATTGAATTGAAACAATAAAAATTGCTAAAACCCTAAATTGAAATTGAACAAATCATTTTGATTTTGAAAACCCTAATATTCGAACTCAAGAAAATTCTTTTGCATTGCTTAAATGTTTTAAATTTGATTTGCATTGTATGGATAAAATGATATGTTATATTTTAGTTTCAATGTTAAATTATAATTAGATTAGAAAAAATTTCCATTTTTTGTGAAATGAGTACATTATTGCTATATGAATTTTCATTTAGAACTATCTTTTATATGAATTTTGATAATTAATTTTAGGTCAAATAATCAATCTATTCTAAATCTAGCTTCATCTAGGGTCTATTCAAAACCTTAAGTGAGGATTAAATTCAAAATCTAGCTTCATCTGGGGATCTAGGGTTCTTGAATTGAAATTGAACTACTTAAGAAGAAATGTGGTATTTTGATGAAATGTAAATTAAATTAGGGATGGTAAATAAATAAACTCTCTTTAAAAAATATAGATGTCTATTCTATTAGAGAAAAAATGAGGATTTTGAACAATTAATTATTAGAAATTAAGATTTAAGTGATAATTTATTTTGAAGAAAAATATAGTTTTTAAATACATTTTTGAGAAAAATAATGGTAAGAAATATATAAATTAATTTAAAGAATAGAGTTTATGACATATGCATAATATTTATTTTTTGTGAAATTAAATGAGAGGGATACTTGACACATAGATGTTAGTTTTATTAAAAATGAAGATTTAAGTTATTAAGTAGTGGCATTTAAAAACACCTAGGGGCACTCAGTGTTGGATCTCAATTGTCATGTTCTCATAGGTTATCCCTCATGATAAGATCAAGTTCATGATTATAGAAATGATTGAGGAGAATATTATTCAAACTTTGAAATGGTGATGCTTAATTAGATTAAATATAGGTCCTCCTATTGAAGTGTTCCTATCATATAGTACTTTCAGAAATTTAAATGATTTGTGAATAATGATGAAGTGTAATTAAATGATAAAATAAAGATAATTGAATGCCTTCCAATACTAAGCAAGTTTAGTTGGCTCATAATGTATTATTAAATGTGTAAGGGATGGAAAATTTTGAATTTTAATTTTAAAATTTTAATGATTAAATCCATGGTTTAGAATTTACCATATATATGTACTTAGAGTATTGGTCTAGGATTTAAATTTTCTTAGTAGTTACCTAGACACTAAATAATCTAAATATTTTTGTTTTATAAGTTCTTTTAGGTTCTTTCAATTACAAACAATCTAAAATAAAATATTTACAATTCAACATTAACTAATTTTATATTATACATGTTTTATATCATAAAATTCATTTAAGTGAGTTAAATATTTATGAAAAAAATATTAAATAAAATAATCTTATATTCAATTAAAAAAACATCCAGTTAAAATATACATCAAACTCAATTTTAATCACACATAATTATGTGTTTCTATTACGGAAATAGTCAATCTATTCATAAAATAAAAAAATATTCATAAACTAGGCACTAACTTGCAAGTCCATTATTCCAAGGGCCACCCAAACTTCACCCTAAGTTCGTTAAACCCTAAGCCGTGAACTCTAAAATCTAAACCCTCAACACTAAAGCATCCATTTTATCTTAGGACCTTATAATCAAATTTGGTTGCCTTAGGCAACTCCACCAAATTTGATTCCCTTAAGCCATGTCATTTTGTCATAGAACCTTACTACAAAGATCCTCTTAAGCCAAATTTGACTCCCTTAAGCCATGTCATTTTGTAGTAGAACCTTACTACAAAGATTCCCTTAAGCCATCATAAACTCAAAACCCTAAATAGGCTAAAGACATCATTTTTTGACCAAATTTATTTACTTGAGCCATGTCATTTTTTCCTAGGACCTCACTAGACATAGATCTCCTTAAGCCATCCTATCACCCTAAATCGTAAATCAATGTCTTAAGGGGTCCTAATATGACATTTCTTAATGTGATGAAAGAAGTTTTTAAAATTTGGTGAAGTTGCCCAAGGCAACCAAATTTAACAATAACAAGATTGTGTAATATTATAATATGAATGATATTTTAGATAAGACCTATCTCAATCAATTGTTCCACAAGAAAATGTTCTTCACTAAAGCATTCATTTTGTCTTAGGACCTAAAAATCAAATTTGGTTGCCTTAGGCAACTCCACCAAATTTGATTCCCTTAAGCCATGTTATTTTGTCCTAGGACCTCACTAGACATAGATCCCCTTAAGCCATCCTATCACCCTAAATCGTAAATCGATGTCTTAAGGGGTCCTAATATGACATTTCTTAATGGGATCAAATTATTTCTTAAAATTTGGTGAAGTTGCCCAAGGAAACCAAATTTAACAATAACAAGATTGTGCAAGATTATAATATGAATGATATTTCATGATCTAGGTTGGTCAGTTGAAACAAGACCTATCTCAATCAACTGTTCCACAAGAAAATGTTCTTCACTAAAGCATTCATTTTGTCTTAGGACCTTAAAATCAAATTTGGTTGCCTTAGGAAACTCCACCAAATTTGATTCCCTTAAGCCATGTTATTTTGTCCTAGGACCTCACTAGAAATATATCCCCTTAAGCCATCCTATCACCCTAAATCATAAATCGATGTCTTAAGGGGTCCTAAAATGACATTTCTTAATGGGATAAAAAAATTTCTTAAAATTTGGTGAAGTTGCCCAAGGCAACCAAATTTAACAATAACAAGATTGTGCAAGATTATAATATGAATGATATTTCATGATCTAGGTTGGTTAGTTGAAACAAGACCTATCTCAATCAACTGTTCCACAAGAAAATGTTCTTCACTAAAGCATTCATTTTGTCTTAGGATCTTAATCAACTATTCCACAAGAATCCTATAGGGTACTCCCATAAATCCTATCCTGAGGGGTACTCCCATGCATCCTATCCTATAGACCTATCTCAATCAACTGTTCCACAAGAAAATGTTCTTCACTAACTTGCAAGTTCATTATATTCCAAGGGACACCAAAACTTGACCCTAAGTTTCGTAAACCAAATTTAACAATAATTAGATCATGCAAGATTATAATATGAATGAGATAAATCATGATCTAGGTTGATTAATTTATGGTTTAGGGTGGTAGGATGGCTTAAGGGGATCTATGTTAAACTCTAAACCGTAAATCCTATAACATTCATAAATTGTCTAATATTAATAGTTAATTGTATTTTCATTCAAGTAACTTGCCTTAGACATAAATGAGGCTTAAAAGTTTATTTTATCATATGTATTCAATTAGGCCATTTATATTGAATGGTTTAAGGGTATAAATCCTTAACATGTATCTTACATTTTCAAATTACAAATCTAATGTAGGTTCACTCATATCTTCTAGATATCACATGGATCGATTCAATAATATTCACAATCAACCTCCACACCCTCCATCTCCACCACCTTCACCTCCACCTCCACCCACTCCACCTCATCACCCCCCACCTCCACCACCTAAAATCGATGGTGCTGGTTTGCAGGCATGAATCAATTCCAATGTTAGAACCATCCAAGATCAAATCAACATTATTCAAAATGAAGAATTTGTCGCACCACCTGTGAGGATGATTGCATTTGGGATGCAAACCATTGTTGATGTTGTCAGGGCTATGGATGTGATCTTAGATGAGCATCAAAAATGGCTAGAGGAGAGGAGAACATCTGATTCTGAAAAGGAAAACACAAATAAATGAAGAGATGTAGTAGAAAGCCACAATAGTTTTAAAATTAAGACAATGATCTTAAATAGTTATGAATCTATGAATTTGGTGAACAATGGATATTTTGTGTGATGAATTTGGTGAACGATGGATATTTTGTGTGACGTGAATTTATGATTTTGGTTCTAGATGGATATATATATGTGTTAGACATAAAATGAGCTTTTTGTGAATGTTTCAAATTTATTGTTTACTATGTACACATGTATTAAAATTGAACATATAGTTGTTAAATTTTGAAATTTGTATGTACATAGTTTACTTTAATGATGTATGCATGTAAATTATGCATGGTATTTTTTATTTTAAATGTATGTACATGTTAAATGTATGTATGTTAGAAGCATGGAATTTTTTTATTTTAAATGTATCTACATAGTTTACTTGATCAAGTTCAATCAATGTATATGTGTGTTTCAATTTTATATGATCTTAATATATGTATGCATGTATCATATTTAAAAAAATTTGCATATGTGTTTCAAATTTAACTATTTCTTGTAATTTTTTAAGTTTGTATGTTAATTTAGTATAATTTAATGCGGGTGCACACTTATACCTCATATCATGGATGATTTTAATATTGATGGTATCATCAATCCACCACCTCAGCCACCTTCACCTACCCCTCCACCTCCACCTCCACCTCCCCCTCCACAACCTGTTGCATCTGATGAGGCTCACTTACGAGCACGCATAAATGATCAGGTTGCATCAATATAGAATCAAATCAATGCTATGCAAAGTCAAGCATTGATTCCACCCCATGTTAGACATTTTGCATCTGCAATGCAAAAATTTGTGGATGCCATTAGGACCATTAATTCTGATCTAGATAGGCATTGACGAGACAGAGAAAAAATGAGACAATTTTATGCTAATGGTCTCTCTTATAAAGAAATATTAGACCTTAAAATAACGAAAGCCCACCTAGCCCCCTACTTTCTCGACCCCGTTACTTGACAACCCATTCCTATGAAAAAATCTAGAATATCCATGAGGTGGTGCATACATCCACAGATGAGTGCACATTTTTGGGATCAATGGTATATGGTTTGTGATAGTCCCCCACATGCTAATTGGGAGTGCCCATTGTATTTTTTGAGGAAATTATATGTAGAGTTTGTTATGGGGCACAAGCCCAATTATTTTGATTTTAAATCATTTTAGGGTGTTGGTGGTGGCATGCCACAATAGAGGTTAGGGGAAAGGGTTGATCCCTAATGCCCTGTGCATGCATAACCACTTGTTGGTTCTCCTAGTCCTCCCATTCCTACACCTATGCATCATCGATCTATGGTCTTGACATTAGATTCCCTTAGTACACTCGCAGGAGACCTTGATCAACATGCTTTTGCGATAGCGGGTGGGGAGCATAGAGATGATGATGATGTTGTGTTCTATGGAGCTGGTCTGAGTACCACTCCAGGAGTGTCGAGGCTCGTCCCACATGTATGTACCAGTTGCCATCAAGTATGTTATGGACCTGATCAAGCCACACCTCGGTCGGGTGGACGTGGAGATTCTGGTGGTTCATTTGGTCACATCAGTTCATTTGTAGAGTTTCTTACAAGAGGCGAACATCCTGAGGACACTAGTACACAGGTATAAATATGCATCTACACGTTCATTTTATAACAATTTTGATGAATGTATATATCAAAGTAAAGTTTGCAATACATTTTAACAATCAAACTGTTTGGTGTACAAATGATAGTAATGATGCGGCAATCATCCGTTCCATGAGTACATACATCGACACTAGTCCTAATCAGCAACCCTTATGGGGTATTTTAATTTCAATTTTTTAAATTATAAATGAAATGATTTTTAACTTGAGTTTTAAATTTATAATTGAATAACATATATGTTTGAAATATTAATGCTGGTTTAGGCAAGTCAATCAGCTTCCATGTCGATTCCACCCAAGGGGTTGTCGAGCACTCCTCGACTATCGGCCGTTGTAGACCAGGGGTAAGTACATTTATATTGTAAATTGTTTAACTTACATAGTATAGTTACAATTATGAATTTTTTATTCACTCTATATGAAATATGCATGTACACTTGTAAATATTATAAGCTTGTGTTACATGTTTACATGTATGTCCAGGTTGATACCACAATCAGAATGGGCATCGGGCAAACATTAGATTTTACAGTTACTCATGAGGCCTCTGATTTTTAGGTTGTTTAAAAAAAATTCTACAAAAAATGTGCAAACTTGAATATATATATATATATATATATTTACCTAATTCAAGTATGTACATGCTTTAACTTTGATCTTGTAGGACTTTGTTAGTGCGACTTTCAGCCCTGACCTAGACATAGTTACACCTCCAGGAGGGCATGCAGGGAAGGCTCCAAATCAAATGGTAATTTAAATTTTTTATTATAATTAAATTCAATTATAAATTATATATTGTGAATATATAACTAAATAATTTGAAATTTCAAATTGAATATTAATATAATTTGAGCTAATACATGTTTTAAATTCTTTTTCTTTTATAGCATGTGACACATCTAGTAGTTGAGAATGCACAAACATGTCCTGCAGAAGAGGGTGCACAAACTATGGATATGGTACAATTAAAATATGATAAATTATAAATTAATTTTAATTAAATCATTTTTAATTGTAGACTTGTGCATCTAATTTCAACTTTTTTTGTCTTGTTTGTGTAGATTGATTTAGAGAATGTAGAGGTTGCTTCAGGTGTAGTGGAGCATCCAAACCCAGATATGACAGTAATTTAATTTTAATATGATGAATTATAAATTAAATTGTCATTAATTTTTTTTCATTGTCTTACATATGATTTCATCTTTCTCTTTTACATAGTGTTTCAGGTCATCTGCATAGTCCGCATGGCACGAAGAGGTCTCTTGATTATAGAGACAATACATGACCTAGAAACATGATTTTGTGGGTTATATTTGTTTATTTTGTGGACTATATTTTTGGTTTGTCACATACTCTGTTGGACTTTATAATTCATAGTTCTTGAGTACTTAGTTAGACTTTAGTTCATGGGTTGTACTCTGATGGAATTTTTTTCATGCACTTAATGTATTTACATAAATTATGGACTTTATTATTGTTTGAAATTTTAATTTACACATATACATTTATGCATTTTATGTTCATAGTCAAGATATTAATATAGGAAATTAATGTGAAATTAAATATAAATATGAAATTAAAGTTGAAATTAATAGGACATTTTAATAATTACAGTTTACAAATTTAGTGGTCTCATACATGATAGGTACATTCAATAATTAGCTAGGTCTTCACACCGCCTAATATCATAATTAGTCAATAAATCATAATTTACAAACCAAAGCAATTTGTTTATATACCAGAAAGGATAAAATTTTAAGAAATAAACAAAACCATACAAGATTAGAGAACAAAAGCATTAATAAATTCTATAAATAATAAAATCCAACACTAATTTATAAGTTGTCAAAACAAATAATGGCATCCAATACTATTTTTTAAGTTGTCAACACAAATAATGGATTCCAATACTAAATTATAAGGCGTATATTGAAAATAAATAAGGGGACATCTTAAGGGGTCATAATACAACGTCTTAAGGGGACATTTACGAGGTCATAATACGACGTCTTTAGGGGATGTCTTAAGGGTTAATAATAGAATGCCTTAAAGGGATGTCTTAAGGGTTCATAATAGAACATCTTAAGGGGTCATAATACAAATTCTTAAGGGGATGTCTTAAGGGTTCATAATAGAATGTATTAAGGGTTCATAATGCAATGTATTAATGGTTCATAATACAATGTCTCAAGGGGATGCCTTAAGGGGTCATAATACAATGTCTTAAGGGGTCATAATACAATGTCATAAGGGGTCACAATACATTGTCTTAAGGGAATGTCTTAAGGGGTCATAATACAACATCTTAAGGATATAATTGATTTAACAATAATGTATGCATGAAATTTAGTGATTTGAAGACATACAAGGACATATATGTGCATATATGTCATCTCAAAATAATGTTTACAAAATTTGGATATGCCATCTCAAGAACATCTCAAACTCATGCCCAAAATGTACTAGGTCTTCACACCGCCTAATATCAAAAAGGTACAAGCAATATCAATGAAATCATCAAAACATACATAATTTAATTTATATAAAACTAACTATATGTACACAACTCAAGTACCTGCATTTAAAAGTATTCCACACGTGTGTAGGTTGAATCCATGCATCCTCTCCTTTTTGTTTCAAATTATGAGATCAATGCAATGATGGCTTAAGGATACAAAAAAAGGATAATAAATCAATTTAAACTATTAATGTACAAGCAATATCAATATGTAATCAAAACATGTATTTAAACATATTTTTACTAATAATTACCTCTATTTAAAAGGACAATATAAAACTTAAACTATATTTACCTGTATTTACTTATTCCATTGTACCATCTGCATCCTCTCTTTTTTATAATGCATCTATGATTATCTCATGCTCTTCCATATAAATTTTCCATAAGACTTTATTTGTAGGTCTTCCCTGATATCGATCTAGTTTTATATTTGTTGCCACCACCAAATGTGAATAATGTATAATTTTTTTATGCAGTTCATAATCTTCAAATGCAGGTAGACCATTCTTACTTGCTAGGTATTTTCATAGCCAAGTGCCAACAACCACAACCGATCCTATTGGAAAATATGAAAAGAATCAGCATATAAGTTCCAAATTTTTCTTAATGAGATGAAAAACTTGTTCTAAAATATTGTTTAAGGGGATCAAAAAAATTGTTATCAAAATTTTCTTAAGGGGATGTCTTAAGGGGATCATGGTACCTATTGGATAATGATAGCCATCATCATCTTCTCGAGGTGATATTAACTTATGTTTACTCTCCACACAACGAGCCAACCAATATTTTGTTTCCTCTTCATTCCCCTTAGGTGCAACAACAACATACACATGTCTTGCAAACAAAAATTGATTTAATAACTTGTGCATATCAATGTAAAAAAATTAGCATTACCAAATAAATTAATAAAGAGAAATTAAATGAAATAAATTGAATTAAATTACCTTCTTGTACAAGGTCTGAAACACGGTCATAGTCTTCAGATGCAAACACTTGATCATTTTCTTCAATAGTTCTTTCATATTGATCATGTGCTTGTGAAGGTGTCAACGATCTTTACTCCCATTCTTCAACCCATTTTGTATTTTCACATGCTTCCCAATCTCTTGAGATGCAAAACTGACAAAAACATGCAAGATCCCTTGTCTAGATAGTCCATGTTCTTGTTGTCTAACTCCTGAACAAATGCCATTTAGTAGATCCACTAATTGTCTCATAGTCAACTCTAGGTACAATGTTATCTTCTTCAACCAACTGAAAGAATCGATGAACTCTAGAGCACTCACTCGAACCAGGTGTAGATAATATTGTATTACACCAATCGAAAATCCCACGTGCATCTTTAAATTTTACTACATCTTCAAATTTTAATTGTTCTCTAGCAAGAATTCTTTTGACACATGCACCAGCTCCATCATGTTCTCCTTTACCATGCCCAGCTTCAAAAAAACTCCATATATGTTGGACATTAAGTTCTTTGTGAATCCTACTTAACCAATAGAACATTCGAGCATTCTTGAACTTCCCCATACAATTATCTGACCATATGAGGTGTTCTTTCATATGGATTCCTATTTCTCTTAAATTTTTGTAAAATATACTGAAACAATATTGAACAAACTCTGATGAGTGTAATTGGTTGTTACTCAAATAAAAATGATACTCCCTTAGAAATTTTCTATCATTCTCAGTGCTATTATTTGCATGTCTATAAAAAATATGGACAAACATAGCTACTTGCACTGAATTATAATACTGTGATTGAATTTCCTCTTGTAGAGCTAGAGTATAATTTTTTGCAAAATCAACCACTGAAACTATAGTACCAATTGGAAATGTGTTTCTACATGCGTGAAATTGGCCATCAATCCATTGAGCGTGTTGAGAGTACATGATATATTTTGGTACTATCTTATTCTTAAATTCACTCATGAATGCATGCACAATAACTTTTTTTGTAACTAAATCACAACGCTTTCCTATTTTTCCATCTTTTAAAGAATAGTGAACATTCTTAAATATTTTAACTTCTACTAATTGTTATCCAAAATAATTATCAACACTTTCATGCATACAAATTCCTAAGAATGAAAGGTTTCCACAATCAATGCATTGTCTAGAAATACAGGAACTTAAATAAAACAATTTACCATTAGATCTTTCACAAAACAAACTTGAAATAAACTCCCTTATTGCTTCAGGTGGCATATTAATACCGCATTCATGTATAATCATGTTAGTATGCAAGGTACAACATATATATCAAAAAACATCATAAAAATAATGAAATTGAACATGCGTTTTACAACAACAAGATATTCGTTGCTTATTAATTTTTACATACCACAGTTTACATTTTTCAAAAGACCTTTGACTTATTTTAATATTACCACATAACACTAAATCACCACAAAAATTTCTATAAAATTCAATTTGTGTTGTATCTAATAGGTGTTTTGGGTGAGGATCACAAACTTTGAACCCCACCCTTAATTTTAAAACATCTCTAGCATTAGATGAAACCCTAGTATTATCATGCCAATATTTTTCAATCAAAGATTTAATTTCAGCATTCAATTTCATATCAGACCTCGGAAGTCAACCACTGAAATTCCAACATTGGTTGATAGGATCATTTTCTATAATTATTCTTCTTTTTGCCACTCTTAGCAATGTTTTAGGATGTATTTTTAAAACTTCACTAATATTTCTTACCATTCTTTTATTCAAAGTTGTTATAGCTCTTCTTGTTGCATTTTTATCTTTAGATCAACTATTTTTTCCAATCGATTGAATGGCACTAGCAATAATACACATAGCATGTTTTAATGATTGATCTTTTCTTTTTGGTTTAACAAAAAAGCCTAACCTTTTCATTATTTTTCTCATTTTTTGCATTCTCATCAATTGCATCATTAGTTGAAATTGAATTGTAATTTTTTTACCATAAAAGAATTCATTGTATATTTTATTTGCATGTGTTCTTATTTGCCTCCAAAAAATTTGACCAGGAAGATTATCAAAAACACCACTTTCAATTTAAAAAAAAAAGAATTTTCATTAAATTCAACATCACATTCTAGATTTTCATCTTCATCTTCATTTTCATTTTCATTTTCAACTTCAAAACGATTTACATTTTCATCTTCATTTTCATCAATAAAATGGCTTTCATTTTCATTTACATCAAAAAAATAGTTTTCATTTTCATTTACATTAACAAAATGGTTTTTATTTTCTTTTTCAATAAAAGGATTATTCTCAATTTCATTTTCAACAAAAGGATCATTCTCACTATCATTTTAAAAAAAATCTATAAAACTTTCATCTCTCTGAATATTATCAATTTCAACATCATTAAGTCCAACATCTTGTAAAATTTCTACATTCGAATTTACCATTTCACTAACATGTGGATTTGAAGACATACCTGGATTTGTGCATATTGGAACATTATCCATAGCATTGAAAGAGGTATTTGAAGACATAGTACGACTTGATTGTATAATCATATTCTTCTCCAAATTGGCTTCTTGTGAATTCACTTCATCTACAACTATGGTCTCCTCTATGTTTTCATCTTCAATAGTTGTGGAATTGGATGCTCCCCCATCATTCATTGATTTAATTCTCATTCTTCTCTGTCTTTGTCTTTGTCTCTCCTTCTCTTTGTTTGCTTCAATTTCTCTAGGAGTCAATGTCTTCCTCCTCTTATTACGACATTTATTTCCCATGATGATAAAATTCTCAAGCACAAATGAATGTAGATAGTGAAATTCTTCAAAAAAATTGATTCAAATTGGAAGTTCAAGACCTAAAAGGACTAAATTCTTCCACTTGTGTTCCTCAAAACAAGTAGAAAACAATCACAATTCCACTTTAAAACTAATTTCTTCATGCCTCCTTTGAAAAAATCAATTCATATTTCAAGTTGAAGACCTTTTGTTCTTTCTTTAAAAAAATGGGATCTCTCCTTTGAAATTTTTTATCAAAAAAGCAAGTCACCACCTGTAAAAAAAATGCTCAATGAAAAATAGACCAATTTTACTATTCTCGGCCATACATGTGAAGTTGCAGAATTCACAAGAAAATTTGACAGTAATTTAAAATAACACAGTTGAAGAGAAACAGGATCCCATTTTATTAAAAAACTGGATCCCGTTTTAAACTTGGGATCTCGTTTTCAATTATTGAATGCGGTGACCGTTAGCAGGGAACGGGATGCGCTGACTGTTGGCAGGGGAATAGGATCCCATTCCCCTGCCAATGGTCACCGCATTCAATAATCGAATATGGGATCCTGAGTCTAAAACGAGATCCTGTTCCCCTGCCAATGGTCACCACATTCAATAATCGAAAACGGGATCCCGTATCTTTAAATACGGGATCCTGATTTATAATTAGGATCCCATTTTTTTAATTTGAATTTTTTTGTTGCTTGTGGTTAGGGTTTTGCTGTGGATTTTGGTTCAGGAAAAGAATTGGGAGTGTGAACCTAGGCCTTCAACCTGGTTTGACCTGCAAGTTGAAGGTTCTAACAATGTTAGGGAAAAAAATCGAGTTTGGACATATGGTTGGCGAATTTTTTTGCAGTATTGTTTGATGAAATTAAAACCCATTTTAGATGAGACAATCCAGATTTCAAATATGTAATTTTTCTTACAATTAATTTATGATGAAATTGGTCCATAAACTTTAAATATCAGTGTTTTTTACTATTTTAATAACTTTTGATCAACATAACATTTTGACGAACGGATTGCACAAGGACAAAATTCAGAGAATTCTTTTCAATTTAAAAAAAAATGCAAAAAATGATAACTTTAGGTCATCTTATGTGTGTCATACACGATGATTTTTCTAAATGTCAAATATGCCTGATAAAAACTTAACAAAAAAAAAATTCAATAAAAAATTACAAAAAAATATCTAGGGCATGCTTCAGTGAGTCACAAGTCTTTTCTCAAAAGGATTTAGAAAAATATGATAATTTAATTCAAAATATGGATGTCATACACGTGCATGGTATGGTAAAAAAAAAAGTTTTTTAAATAGTGTTTTTTATAAAAGCCTATTGAAACTCAATTTGTACAATGTGGGTATTGAAATAAATTACATATTTGGAAACTAGACTCCGAGTACTACATTTTATGATTACTGAATTTTTCGAAGATTTCATCTTTAAGTGCTTAAATTTTAAGGTCAAATGTGTTAAACTCTGAATATCAGGGAAAACACTTCCACTTTTTGGCCAAAAAGTGGACTCAACTTCTTGCCACCACCCCATAGTAACACATAGAATAATTATAATTGATGTGGTTACATAACATATATAAATGTATTACAATTACCATAATATGAAATGAAAACAAAAATAACATCATGATGAGTGAATGCATTATATAATTGACACACATACTATAGACAATTAAAAAAGACATATAACAAAGGAACCATTTCAATAAAAAATCAAATCAGAGACTTGGTCCTCATCAAAATTCAAATGATAAAAAAGAGTGAAGATGAAAGTTTCAGCCTAATAGGTTTGATAGATTCATGATTACTTCCTAGTATGGTATTGGTGTATTTGGTTAGTGCACTCTTGATGGAAAAGTAGTGAAAGAACCTATTAGTATTATGCATTTGAAATGATAATATATTGATTGCCATATGTGGTGAGATCATTGGTCATTGTTGTTTATACCTCTTTGATTTCATTGGCTTCATTGTGAAATTCTATCAATATAAGTGTATCTAGCTATACATATTCTTTGACAATCACAACCTTACATATGTTCTCTTTGTATTTTCATGCTTATCTACCAACATTATCACACTTTGACTACAAGCTTACATGGATACATCATACAAGTTACAATGGGAACATCATACATCCCATTTACGATTAAGGTTTCATTTCCATTTCATCACACATGGGGGGCATGAAACCTTAACTTGACACATTTTTCATGTCTTATTACATTGTACTTCTCATGAGGGTCTCTTATTCAATACACACTTTCATCCTGACATATTACATTGTTGCAATCACATGAATCACTTCATTGCACTTGTGGACAATGAGGATTTTCCCTTTATCACACTAGGGTTATTAGATCTTCTCTTTTATTATACTAGGGCATTGAACCTTCCCATTTAGGAGCTTCAAAATTCAATATTTGTCACTTTGGAGAGAAATCTATCCTTGACATTCAAAATTTTCATGCTTCATCCTTATATATTGTGTCTTCATGGAAAATTTCTATTCATGAGAATTAAGGTTGTCATTTATCATATCTTTGTGTTTATTATGTCTTCATTCCATTATAGTTACATGGGTATTCTTGGTTACTTGGGGCCACACCACTATCTTTTACCCATGTGTGGGCAACATTGCTAGTTAGAAATCCTATCTCCATCCAATATGCTTAAACAATGCATTTTATATTTTCATTGTTATAATTTTTTAATTAATCACATGATTCCATGCTTACATGATTCTTATAAAAAATCTTTGTATCTTAAAACAAAGATAATCAATTGTTAGGGGGCACATACCATCCATAACATTTTAATGGTCAAATATACAAATACTTGCATATTCTTATAGGGACTTACATTATGGAGAATACATGTATATGATGTGACCCACATGATAGTTTACTTTATATAATATATGGGTGAGACTAGCTTTCATTCAAATCCAAAACTAAGAGAAAAAACTACACTGATGATTGTACATATGATACAACATATTTGTATAGTTGTATCATCTTTTTGGGATGGGTAGGGTTTATTAAATCTTGTGTAAATAAATAAAAGAGTAAACAATATCAAATATGTAATAAGTATTGATATGGTATGACACTAGGGTTTCGTGAATTTAACATAGTGATTGCTGATAAAAAATATAGGCCCAAGGTCTAGTTTGTTTATGTCAAAGAATCTAACCCCAAAGTGACCATACATATTCATGTCCATGATAAGGTGGGCATGTTCATATATTTATAATATATAATTTTATATAATATACAATATTTAATACAAACACAAATATGTATTTCACATATGCATGGGTAGTATTGCTCAATACATGTATCTTTAAATATTCACATTACACCATTATATCTTCTTTTTCGTGGCACCCCATATGAATCTTTCAATTATTATTGGAATGCTTCCTATAGTTATCATTTCTTAATTTTATCTTTTAGAAGTTACTAGACGATAGCATATTATATTACAATATTCTTTTGGTAATTATTAGTTTATCTTAGTTACAATTTCTTACTGAACCGAGAAAAATAGGGTTCCACATTTTTAAGGATGGAGCTATGAGGGCCTATTTCAATCTAGTTCATTAAAGGAAATCTTAGAGGCTTCAACCTAATGATTCAATTGAGGGAAGGACTAATAGGGGTTCACCACTAAGAAAATGCTTAGAAAATAAGGAAATGAAAGCAATATGTAAATCTAACTATTTGACCTAGAAAAAGAGAATTAAAATTAGAATAAGAAACTATGGATGAATAGAGAAGCACTTGGAAGACTGGAGATGTCCAAAATAAGGTCTACAACTCTAAAATTCTAACTTTTTATGTGTATTGGGACTCATATTCGAGACTATGTAATTTATTCCTACTACCAGAACTTGGGAAAACTATACAATATTTGTTGGAAAAGGTGCCTCAAATTTAATGGCTTGATCGCCTTCTTCCAGAAATTGTGTTTTCTTCTCTATCATCCTAACAATTCTCTATCTATAGGAGCTCATTCTCAGTCCCATCAATGGACTGATAGCATTCTATTCAGTGTGGTGTGTTTTATCGGTGGGATTTGGTCACTTTGGTTGGACTTTCTAGGTTGTCTCCTAGATACTCTGATGTGACTATTTTAGCATGACAATGTGTTATCGGTGTGACTCTGCCTTAAGTCTCCCCAATAGATCGATGGGTTGTGGTGAGAATGTTGGTGACTCTCATCAATGTCACTTGGCTTCATTGGTGGGACTCTATCTCGAGTCTCTCTGATGACCTGATAACTATGGCGATAGCGTGAGATAACAAAGGTTTGGAACTTTAGAACCACAAGACAATTTTTTTGAAGTTTTGGAAACATCCTACTTGTTGACTGTAATGACAAGTTGATAGGCTTCATTGGTGTGACTTCCTTAGATTGGTGGGAGATGAATTGGTGTCTTCTCGATATGGTAATGAGGTTGACTTGGTAAGCCATGGAGAATGTCATGCTGGCACCTCACCGGTGCCAAAATGGAAAGTGAGGATTGGTTGTTGAATTTTGATGGTTGTTGAATTTTTGAAGGTTGTTAGGAAGATTCGATCGATAGGATGATTAGGACATTAGATAGACTTGTTGGTTTCAAAGAGAGATGAAAAGTGTATCTTCGATGGCCCGACATGATTAATGATTCTTGGGATCTAAGGAGTTGGTTTCTTGGAACTAAATCAATCATGTTGGATGTTGAATATATATTATAACACTCTGCAATGAGTTGGGTGTTGATTGATTGGGTTGGATTGATTTAGTGATGTTCTTCATTGTATGCTCTACAAGCATTGTAAATGTGTGAGAGAGTTCAACTATAATAGAAATCTATGTATGAGGTTTGTTAGGGAAATATTTTCTACTATGAATTAATGCCTAGGAGTGGAGTCTGTAACTTTGTGTGTAATTATTTTACTGTAATAGAAAGTGAGTTTACTTGGTATGTGCGTTTTCCTCCCGTAAGGGTTTTCCCATGTAAATTTGGTGTTCAATTCTGTGTGTTAAAATGTACATGTTCTATTGTTGTGTATGTTAATGGCTATAATTCTAATTAAATGAACTTTTTTCCACTTATTTCCTAATAATTTTTCATTTGGAAGGCATTTCTACACTATGCTTTACTTACAAGTTGGTATCACTGTCTGGCCAGTTGTTTTATCCTTGTGGGTAGGGATAGTTTTTTATGCTAATTCTGTTTAGTGTGAGTCTTGTACAAAAAATTTATTTTCTTGATTATAGATTGAGATGGAAAGTACATCAAGAAGAATAGAAATTGAAAAAATCAATGGTGGTAATTTTGAGTTGTGGAAACTCAAAATGGAAGAATTGTTGGTGGATACAAATGTTTGGATTGTTGTTATGGGAAAAAAACCATTAGGTATGAAGCAAGAAGATTGAGACCTTGTAGATAGAAAAGTGGGGGGTTGATAAGACTTTGTTTGGCTGATTTTGTTCTCCTAAATGTCCATGAGGAGAAGACTCCATGTTCTGTATGGAAGAAACTTGGTGATATTTATCAGGAAAAGTCTCTGGTGAATATTTTATTCTTGAGGAGGAAGTTATACTCCTTGAAAATGGAAGAAGCATCATCCATAGTAGACCATCTGAATTCATTTAATATGATTGTTCATCAATTGGCCTCTATGGGTGTGAAGATAGAGGAGGATATTTATATTCTTTTGTTATGTTCCTTACTTAACACATGGGATCATTTGGTGATGGCTATTGGAAGTATAACAACTACTTTCAAGACATAAGATGTGGTTGTTTCACTGTTGTCATAAGAAATGTGGAGGAAATATTTTGAGATGGGAAAGGAGAGAGGCAAGAAGAAAGACACAAAGTCTAAATCCAAATTTTAAGGGTGATCAAAGTCTCCTAGAAAGAATTCCAAGGTGAAATGTTGGAATTATGGGTAGAATTGTCATATCTAGAAGGATTGTAAAGAGGAGAAAAATAAGAAGAAGAAGAACAAATTTTCTAACAAAGATTCTTCTTAGAGTGATTCAGATGCCTTCATTGCAGCCTTGAAAACTCAGGCATCATATGATGTATGACTGATTGACTCAGACACATATTTTTACATGAAATCTCACAAATATTGGTTCACGAAGTATGAAAATTATGCTGGTGGAAAGGTGTACTTGGAAAGTGATTCATCTCTTGAAATTGTTGCTCGTGGAAGATTCAAAATTAAATTTCTTGGTGGAAGAATAAATGAAATTGATGGCATAATGCACATACTAGGTTTGGCTCATAATTTGTTTTGTATTAGTAAGATGAAAGATGTTGGTGTGAAAGTATCATGATCAAGTGGTGGTTGTAAGATGACTAGAGGCCTGATGATGCTTGCTAGGGGTGCACGAATTGGTACTATGTACAAGCTAGATGCACAGGTTATTCAATACAACAATTCCTCTACAAAGTCAAGCAAGGTTTCTCATGTATAGAAGGAAAATGAAGTTCCTCTGAGTGCAAACTCTTTGGAGGTGAATATCCTAGTAGAGAAAACCATTTTGTGGCATCATAGACTTGTTCACATAAGAGAAAAAGGCTTAAAATCCTTGATAAGTAAAACCCTGGTAGAAGGGCTTGATGATTGTAACCTTGAGTTTGATTTTTTTGAACATTGCATATATGGAAAGTAACACCGTGTTTCATTTTACTATAGTCCTGATATATCTTTTCACATATTTGATTATGTTCACTTTGATGTATTTGGTCCAATAAATATTAATTATCGAAGTCTAAATATTATGTTTCTTTTATTGACGATTATTCGAGAAGGGAATTTGTGTACATCCTTTAAAGTAAATTAGAAGTGTTCAGTCAGTTTAAAGAGTTAAAAAAATTGGTAGAAAACTAGACTAGAACACAAAATAAATACCTAAGGATGGATAATGGCAGTGAATTTTTTTCTGCAGATTTTGAAAGGTATTACAAAAGACCATGGAATTAAAAGGCATAAAACTATGCCTTGCACTCCACAATAGAATGTAGTTGTTGAGAGGTTAAATAGGACACTGATGGAAAGAGTGATAAGTATATTGAGCAATGTTGGTTTGGAGTAGAAGTTCTAGGTTGAGGTTGTGGCTACAACATGTTACTTGGTTAATCATTCACCTAGTTTTTCTCTTGTTGCAAAAATGCTTATGGAAATGTGGTATGGTAAGAATCCCTCTCTGAGACATATTTGTGTCTTTGGTTGCGAAACATAAGTTTATGTGTTGAATGATAAAAGATCTAAGTTGGAAAACAAAGCTATAAAATGTATCTTTATCGGCTACGACATTGGTGCGAATGGATATAGCCTTTGGAATCTTGTTACTGAGAAGTTTGTGTACAACAAAAGTGCAATACTTTAGGAATTGAAGCCTTCTACAATTGATCTATAGTTAGATATAGAAGAGAAAGAAAAGAAGGATGATGTAGTTGAAATTCCTTTGACTCCAGATAAAGAGGAACTACAAATTCAAAGTGTACCTAAAACTGAGAAGAGATCTAGCAGCTCTGAGAGTTCTAAATAGGAAAAAGAACCAAAACCTCAACGCCATCTTGTGAGGAGGTCTACACAGGAAAAGTGACAACCTGATAGGTATGGATTTTCTATATTGGATTCAAATTGTGCATGTGCTTGATTACTAGCACTAATGAGCCTAGGACTATAAAGAAGGCTATTAACATGTTTGATTTAGATTCCTAGTTGGAAACCATGAATGAGAAAATTATATCATTGAAAAAGAAGGAAACTTGGGATTTGGTAGGTACCTTTGCCTGAAGGTCGAATGAATGTTGGTTGTAAATGGGTATTTAAAAAGAAAATTGGTTTGGATGGTAGTGTGGAGAAGTATAGAACTAGTTTGGTCACAAAAGGTTATTCCTAGGTGGAGGGAATTGATTATGGAGAAATATTTTCTCCTGTAGCAAAGTCGGCATCTATCAAATTTTTGTTGTCACTTCATTGAAAAAGTAAATAAAGTTTGGTTTGCAAGTTAAAGAAATATTTTTATGGTTAAGATAAAACACCTAGAATGTGGTACCAAAAGTTTGACACTTTTGTGTTTCCATTGGGATTTGTGAGGTCAAAATATGATCATTGTGTGTACTACAAAACTGCAAAAATAATCATTTACTTATTATTTCCTTGTATGTTGATGATATGTTATTATTTGGGAATAGTAAGGGTATGATTTCTGTTTAAAAATATTAGTTGTCAACATGGTTTGAAATGAAATATTTTAGGTGCAACAAGGTATATTCTGGGTATTGAAATCGTAAGGGATAGGGGAAGTAGAAATCTTTTCCTTAGCTAGAGTAAGTATATTAATACTGTCCTTGAGAGATTTAGTATGATAGATTGCAAGTAGTTAGTTGTCCCAATGTTGTAGGGAACAAAGCTATCTATTGAAGATTGTCCAAAGTCTCCTATTGAGATGGATGACATGACCATGGTACCTTATGCAAGTGCAGTTGGTTGTTTAATGTATTGAATGGTTGGTACAAGGTTAGACATTGCCCAAATAGTGGGAGTACTTAGTCAGTTTATGGATAATCCAAGAAGGCCTCATTGGGATGGTGTGAAAAGAGTTTTCAAATATTTGAATGATACTTCAGAGTAATCTTAGTGTTATCATGGCAACTTGGTTGGATCACAAAGATCTCTTAGCATTTATGGGTATGTGGATTATGATTGGGTAGGGGATGTTGATAGAAGAAGATCCACCAATTAGGGTATGTGAAATTAGTTGGATGAGAAAGTAGTAGGATGTAATCTATTTATCCACTTCTAAGGCGGAGTACATGGTAGAAACACATGCCTATAAGGAAGTCATTTGGCGTAAATGGTTGTGTTTTGATCTTGGGTTTAATGCAGGGAAGATTACTATTTATTGTGACAATTAGACTGCTATGTGTTTAGCAAAAAATAAAACTTTCCATGCCAAGATGAAGTATATCGATGTTTAGTATCATTTCATTCATGATATGGTGGAGGATGGAAAGGCTAATATTGGAAAATTCAATACTCTAGAGAATGTCACTCATGCATTCACAAAGCCTGTGAGCACAAAAACTATGGGTGGTGTGTTAGTTCGAGGGGCCTTGGGGCCTATGATATTCAGTAACTTCAATCTTGGAAGAAGCTAGTAAGTCCTTCGTAAATTGGGAGCATGTTGTAAAAGGTGCCTCAAATTTATTGGCTTGATCGACTTCCTGCAGCAATTGTGTTTGTTTCTCTATCAATCTGGCAATTTTTTATCGACCCGACCTTGTTCTCAATCCCATTGATGGACCAATGAAATTGTATTCAACATGGTGTGTTCTATTGGCATGATTTGGTCACTTTGGTGGGACTTTTTAAGCTGACTCCTCAATACTCCGATGTGATTGTCTTGACATGAAAATGTGTTACTAGTGGGACTCTACCTTGAGTCTCCCTGATAGACCAATGGGCTATGGTGAGCATGTTGGTGACTCTCATCAATGTGACTTGACTTCTTTGGTGGGAGTCTATCTCAAGTCTCTCTGATGACCTAATAGTTGTGGCAATATTGTGAGATCGCAGAGGTTTGAGACTTTAGAACCACAAGTCAAAAGTTCTAAATTTTCGGAAACCTTTGAATTATCAACCATATGAAAAGCCAATAGGATTCATCAATGTGTCTTCCTTATATCCATGGGAGATGAATTGGTGTCCCACTGATATGG
>CM021109.1:62977925-63039691 GCA_007115665.2 Sequoiadendron giganteum | reverse complement strand
CTATCTCAATCAATTGTTCCACAAGAAAATGTTCTTCACTAAAGCATTCATTTTGTCTTAGGACCTAAAAATCAAATTTGGTTGCCTTAGGCAACTCCACCAAATTTGATTCCCTTAAGCCATGTTATTTTGTCCTAGGACCTCACTAGACATAGATCCCCTTAAGCCATCCTATCACCCTAGATCGTAAATTGATGTCCTAAGGGGTCCTAATATGACATTTCTTAATGGGATCAAATAATTTCTTAAAATTTGGTGAAGTTTCCCAAGGCAACCAAATTTAACAATAACAAGATTGTGCAAGATTATAATATGAATGATATTTCATGATCTAGGTTGGTTAGTTGAAACAAGACCTATCTCAATCAACTATTCCACAAGAAAATGTTCTTCACTAAAGCATTCATTTTGTCTTAGGACCTTAAAATCAAATTTGGTTGCCTTAGGCAACTCCACCAAATTTGATTCCCTTAAGCCATGTTATTTTGTCCTAGGACCTCACTAGAAATATATCCCCTTAAGCCATCCTATCACCCTAAATCATAAATCGATGTCTTAAGGGGTCCTAAAATGACATTTCTTAATGGGATAAAAAAATTTCTTAAAATTTGGTGAAGTTGCCCAAGGCAACCAAATTTAACAATAACAAGATTGTGCAAGATTATAATATGAATGATATTTCATGATCTAGGTTGGTTAGTTGAAACAAGACCTATCTCAATCAACTGTTCCACAAGAAAATGTTCTTCACTAAAGCATTCATTTTGTCTTAGGATCTTAATCAACTATTCCACAAGAATCCTATAGGGTACTCCCATAAATCCTATCCTGAGGGGTACTCCCATGCATCCTATCCTATAGACCTATCTCAATCAACTGTTCCACAAGAAAATGTTCTTCACTAACTTGCAAGTTCATTATATTCCAAGGGACACCAAAACTTGACCCTAAGTTTCGTAAACCAAATTTAACAATAATTAGATCATGCAAGATTATAATATGAATGAGATAAATCATGATCTAGGTTGATTAATTTATGGTTTAGGGTGGTAGGATGGCTTAAGGGGATCTATGTTAAACTCTAAACCGTAAATCCTATAACATTCATAAATTGTCTAATATTAATAGTTAATTGTATTTTCATTCAAGTAACTTGCCTTAGACATAAATGAGGCTTAAAAGTTTATTTTATCATATGTATTCAATTAGGCCATTTATATTGAATGGTTTAAGGGTATAAATCCTTAACATGTATCTTACATTTTCAAATTACAAATCTAATGTAGGTTCACTCATATCTTCTAGATATCACATGGATCGATTCAATAATATTCACAATCAACCTCCACACCCTCCATCTCCACCACCTTCACCTCCACCTCCACCCACTCCACCTCATCACCCCCCACCTCCACCACCTAAAATCGATGGTGCTGGTTTGCAGGCATGAATCAATTCCAATGTTAGAACCATCCAAGATCAAATCAACATTATTCAAAATGAAGAATTTGTCGCACCACCTGTGAGGATGATTGCATCTAGGATGCAAACCATTGTTGATGCTGTCAGGGCTATGGATGGGATCTTAGATGAGCATCGACAATGGCTAGAGGAGAGGAGAACTTCTGATTCTGAAAAGGAAAAACATAAATAAATGAAGAGATGCAGTAGAAAGCCACAATAGTTTTTAAATTAAGACAATGATCTTAAATAGTTATGAATTTATGAATTTGGTGAATGATGGATATTTTGTGTGATGAATTTGGTGAACGATGGATATTTTGTGTGACGTGAATATGTTTTTGGTTCTAGATGGATAGTTCTAGATGGATATATATATATGCGTTAGACATCAAATGACCTTTTTGTGAATGTTTCAAGTTTATTGTTTACTATGTACACATGTATTAAAATTGCACATATAGTTGTTAAATTTTGAAATTTGTGTGTACATAGTTTACTTTAATGATGTATGCATGCAAATTATGCATGGTATTTTTTATTTTAAATGTATGTACATGTTAAATGTATGTATGTTAAATGCATGGTATTTTTTTATTTTAAATGTATGTACATAGTTTACTTGATCAAGTTCAATCAATGTATATGTGTGTTTCAATTTTATATGATCTTAATATATGTATGCATGTATCATATTTAAACAAATTTGCATGTGTGTTTCAAATTTAACTATTTCTTGTAATTTTTTATGTTTGTATGTTAATTTAGTATAATTTAATGCAGGTGCACACTTATATCTCATATCATGGATGATTTTAATATTGATGATATCATCAATCCACCAGCTCAGCCATCTCCACCTCCACCTCCACCTCCACCTCCACCTCCACCTCCACAACCTATTGCATCTGATGAGGCTTGCTTACGAGCACGCATAAATGATCAGGTTGGATCAATACATAATCAAATCAATGCTATGCAGAGTCAAGCATTGATTCCACCCCATGTTAGACATTTTGCATCTGCAATGCAAAATGTTGTGGATGCCATCAGGACCATTGATTCTGATCTAGATAGGCATAGACGAGACAAAGAACAAATGAGACAATTTTATGCTGATGGTCTATCTTATAAAGAAATATTAGACCTTAAAATAACGAAAGCCCACCTAGCCCCCGACTTTCTCGATAACCCATTCCTGCCAACAAATCTAGAATATCCATGAGGTGGTGCATACATCCACAGATGAGTGCACATTTTTGGGATCGATGGTATATGGTTTTTGATAGTCCCCCACATGCTAATTGGGAGTGCCCATTGTATTTTTTGAGGAAATTATATGTAGAGTTTGTTATGTGGCACAAGCCCAATTATTTTGATTTTAAATCATTTTAGGGTGTTGGTGGTGGCATGCCACAATAGAGGTTAGGGGAAAGGGCTGATCCCCAATGCCTTGTGCATGCACAACCACTTGTTGGTTCTCTTGGTCCTCCCATTCCTACACCTATGCATCATCGATCTATGGTCTTGACATTAGGTTCCCTTAGTACACTCGCAGGAGACCTTGATCAACATGCTTTTACGATAGCGGGTGGGGAGCATAGAGATGCTGATGATGTTGTATTCTATGGAGCTGGTCCGAGTACCACTCCAGGAGTGTCGAGGCTCATCCCACATGTATGTACCAGTTGCCATCAAGTATGTTATGGACCTGATCAAGCCACACCTAGTTCGGGTGGACGTGGAGATTCTGGTGGTTCATTTGGTCACATCAGTTCATTTGTAGAGTTTCTTACAAGAGGCAAAAATCCTGAGGACACTAGTACATAGGTATAAATATGTGTCTACATGTTCATTTTATAACAATTTTGATGAATGTATATATCAAAGTAAAGTTTGCAATACATTTTAACAATCAAACTGTTTGGAATACAAATGATAGTAACAATGGGGCAATCATCCGTTCCATGAGTACATACATCGACACCAGTCCTATTCGGCAACCCTTATGGGGTATTTTGATTTCAATTTTTTAAATTATAAATGAAATGATTTTTAACTTGAGTTTTAAATTTATAATTGAATAAAATATATGTTTGAAATATTAATGTTGGTTTAGGCAAGTCAATCATCTTCCACGTCGATTCCACCCAAGGGGTTGTCGAGCACTCCTCCACTATCGGCCATTGTAGACTAGGGGTAGGTACATTTATATTGTAAATTGTTTAACTTACATTAGTATAGTTACAATTATGAATTTTTAATTCACTATATATATGAAATGTGCATGTACACTTGTAAATATTATAAGCTTGTGTTACATGTTTACATGTTTGTCTAGGTTGATACCATAATCAGAATGGGCATCGGGCAAACATTAGATTTTGTGGTTACTCGTGAGGCCTCTGATTTTTAGGTTGTTTAAATAAATTTCTACACAAAATGTGCAAACTTGAATATATATATATTTACCTAATTCAAGTATGTACATGCTTTAACTTTGATCTTGTAGGACTTTGTTAGTGCGACTTTTAGCCCTGACCTAGACATAGTTACACCTCCAGGAGGGCATGTGGAGCAGGCTCTAGATCAAATGGTAATTTAAATTTTTAATTATATTTAAATTCAATTATAAATTATATATTGTGAATATATAACTAAATAATTTTAAATTTCAAATTGAATATTAATATAATTTGAGCTAATACATGTTTTAAATTCTTTTTCTTTTATAACATGTGACACATCTAGTAGTTGAGAATGTACAAACATGTCCTGTAGAAGAGGGTCCACAACCTATGGATATGGCACAATTAAAATATGATAAATTATAAATTAATTTCAATTAAATCATTTTTAATTGTAGACTTGTGCATCTAATTTCAACATTTTTTGTTTTGTTTGTGTGGATTGATTCAGAGAATGTAGAGGTTGCTTTAGGTGCAGTAGAGCATCCAAACCCAAATATGACGGTAATTTAATTTTAATATGATGAATTATAAATTAAATTGTCATTAAATTGTTTTTCATTGTCTTATATATGATTTCATCTTTCTCTTGTACAGAGTATTTCAGGTCATCTGCATAGTCTGCATGGCACGAAGAGGTCTCTTGATTATAGAGACAATACATGACCTAGAAACATGATTTTGTGGGTTAAATTTGTTTATTTTGTGGACTATATTTTTGGTTTGTCACGTACTCTATTGGAATTTATAATTCATGGTTCTTGAGTACCTAGTTCGACTTTAGTTCATGGGTTGTAGTATGATGGAATTTTTTTCATGCACTTAATATATTTACATAAATTATGGACTTTATTATTGTTTGAAATTTTAATTTACACATATACATTTATGCATTTTATGTTCATAGTCAAGATATTAATGTAGGACATTAATGTGAAATTAAATATAAATTTGAAATTAAAGTTGAAATTAATAGGACATTTTAATATTTATAGTTTACAATTTAGTGATCTTATACATGATATGTACATTCAATAATTAGCTATAATTAGTCAATGAACTTATTCAATTCACGTCAATCAATAATTAGTCAATAAATCATAATTTATGACGTCTTTAGGGGATGTCTTAAGGGTTCATAATAGAACGTCTTAAGGGGTCATAATACAATGTCTTAAGGGGTCACAATAAAATGTCTTAAGGGAATGTCTTAAGGGGTCATAATACAACATCTTAAAGATATAATTGTTTTAACAATAATGTATGCATGAAATTTAGTGATTTGAAGACATACAAGGACATATATGTACATATATTTCATCTCAAAACAATGTTTACAAAATTTGGATATGCCATCTCAAGAACAACTCAAACTCATGCCCAGAATGTACTAGGTCTTTCACATCTCCTAATATCAAAAAGGTACAAGCAATATCAATGAAATCATCAAAACATACATAATTTAATTTATATAAAACTAACTATATGTACACAACTCAAGTACCTACATTTAAAAGTATTCCACATGTGTGTAGGTTGAATCAAGGCATCCTCTCCCTTTTGTTTCAAAGTATGAGATCAATGCAATGATGGCTTAAGGAGACAAGAAAAGGATAATAAATCAATTTAAAATATTAATGTACAAGCAATATCAATATGTAATCAAAACATGTATTTAAATATATTTTTACTAATAATTACCTCTATTTAAAAGGACAATATAGAACTTAAACTATATTTACCTGTATTTACTTATTCCATTGTACCATCTACATCCTCTCTTTTTTGTAATGCATCTATGATTGTCTCATGCTCTTCCATAGAAATTGTCCATAACACTTTATTTGCAGGTCTTCCATGATACTGATCTAGTTTTATATTTGTTGCCACCACCAAATGTGAATAATGTATAATTTTTTTATGTGGTTCATAATGTTCAAATGCAGGTAGACCATTCTTCCTTGATAGGTATTTTCATAGCCAAGTGCCAACAACCACAACCGATCCTATTGGAAAATATGTAAACAATCATCATATAAGTTCTCAATTTTTTCTTAATGAGATAAAAACTTGTTCTAAAATATTGTTTAAGGGGATCCAAAAACTTGTTATCAAAATTTGCTTAAGGGGATGTCTTAAGGGGATCATGGTACCTATTGGATAATGATAGCCATCATCATCTTCTCAAGGTGATATTAACTTATGTTTACTCTCCACACAACAAGCCAACCAATATTATGTTTGCTCTTCATTCCCCTCAGGTGCAACAACGACATACACATGTCCTGCAAACAAAAATTGATATAATAACTTGCCCATATCAATATAAAAAATTTAGTATTACAAAATAACTTAATAAAGAGAAATTAAATGAAATAAATTGAATTAAATTACCTTCTTGTACAAAGTCTGAAACACGGTCATAGTCTTTAGATGCAAACACTTGATCATTTTCTTCAATAGTTCTTTCATATTGATCATGTGCTTGTGAAGGTGTCAACGATCTTTGCTCCCACTATTCAACCCATTCTGTATTTTCACATGCTTCCCAATCTCCTGAGATGCAAAACTGGCAACAACATGCAAGCTCCCTTGTCCAGATACTCCATGTGCTTGTTGTCAAACTCCTTAACGAATACCGTTTAGTAGATCCACTAATTGTCTCACAGTCAACTCTGGCTACAATGTTATCTTCTTCAACCAACCAAAAGAATCAATGAACTCTAGAGCACTCACTCAAACCAAGTGTAGATAATATTGTATTACACCAATTGACAATCCCACGTGCATCTTTAAATTTTATTGCATCTTCAAATTTTAATTGTTCTCTAGCAAGAATTATTTTGACACACGCACCAGCTCCATCATGTTCTCCTTTACCATGCCCAGCTTCAAAAAAAATCCATATATATTGGACATTAAGTTCTTTGTGAATCCTACTTAACCAATAGAACATTCGAGCATTCTCGAACTGCCCCATACAATTATTTGACCATATGAGGTGTTCTTTCATATGGATTCCTCTTTCTCTTAAATTTTTGTAAAATATACTAAAACAGTATTGAACAAACTTTGATGAGTGTAATCGGTTGTCACTCAAATAAAAATGATACTCCCTCAAAAAATTTCTATCATCCTCAGGGCTATTATTTGCATGTCTATAAACAATATGGACAAACATAGCTACTTGCACTGAATTATAATACTGTGTTGAATTTCCTCTTGCGGAGCTAGAGTATAATTTTCTGCAAAATTAACCACTGAAAGTATAGTACCAATTGGAAATGTGTTTCTACATGCGTGAAATTGGCCATCAAGCCATTGAGCATGTTGAGAGTGCATGATATATTTTGGTACTATCTTATTCTTAAATTCACTCATGAATGCATCCACACTAACTTTTTATGTAACTAAATCACAACGCTTTCCTATTTTTCCATCTTTTAAAGAATAGTGAAAATTCTTAAATCTTTTAACTTCTACTAATTGTTGTCCAAAATCATTATCAACACTTTCATGCATACAAATTCCTAAGAATGAAAGGTTTCCACAGTCAATGCATTGTCTAGAAATACAAGAACTTAAATAAAACAATTTACCATTAGATCTTTCACAAAACAAACTTGCAATAAACTCCCTTGTTGCTTCAGGTGGCATATTAATACCGCATTCTTGTATAATCATGTTAGTAAGTATGGTACAACGTATATATCAAAAAACATCATAGAAATAACGAAATTGAACATGCGTTTTATAACAACAAGATATTCGTTGCTTATTAATTTTTACATACCACGGTTTACATTTTTCAAACAACCTTTGACTTATTTTAATATTACTGGGTAACACTAAATCAAAACAAAATTTTCTATAAAATTCAGTTTGTGTTGTATCTAATAGGTGTTTTGGGTGAGGATCACGAACTTTCGACCCCACCCTTAATTTTAAAACATCTCTAGCATTAGATGAAACCCTAGTATTATCATGCCAATATTTTTCAATCAAAGATTTAATTTCAACATTCAATTTCATATCAGACCTTGGGAGTCAACCACTGAAACTCCAACATTGGTTGATAGGATGATTTTCTATAATTATTCTTCTTTTTGCCGCTCTTAGTAATGTTTTAGGATGTATTTTTAAAACTTCACTAATATTTCTTACCATTCTTTTATTCAAAGTTGCTTTATTAACTATAGCAGTTGTTATAGCTCTTCTTGCTACATTTTTATCTTTAGATCGACTATTTTTTCCATCGATTGAATGGAACTAGCAACAGTACACATAGCATGTTTTAATGATTGATATTTTCTTTTTGGTTTAACAAAAAATCCCAACTTTTTCATTAGTTTCCTCATTTTTTGCATTCTCATCAATTGCATCATTAGTTGACATTGAATTGCAATTTTTTTACGATAAAAGAATTTGTTGTATATTTTATTTGCATGTGTTCTTATTTTCCTCCAAGAAATTTGATCAAGAAGATTATCAAAAATACCACTTTCAATTTTAAAAAAAGTATTTTCATTAAATTCAACATCACATTCTAGATTTTCATCTTCATCTTCATTTTCATCTTCAATTTCATTTTCATTTTCATTTTCAACTTCAAAACGATTTACATTTTCATCAACAAAATGGTTTTCATTTTCATCTACATCAACAAAACGGTTTTCATTTTCATTTACATCAACAAAAAGGTTTTTGTTTTCATTTTCAATAAAAGGATTATTCTCAATTTCATTTTCAACAAAAGGATCATTCTCACTATCATTTTCAACAAATTCTATAAAATTTTCATCTCTCTGAATATTATCAATGTCAACATCGTTAAGTCCAGCATCTTGTAAAATTTCTACATACGAATTTACCATTTCACTAACATGTGGATTTGAAGACGTACCTGGATTTGTGCATATTGAAACATTATCCATAGCATTGAAAGAGGGATTTGAAGACATAGTAGGACTTGATTGTATAATCATATTCTTCTCCAAATTGACTTCTTGCAAATTCGCTTCATCTACAACCATGGTCTCCTCTATGTTTTCATCTTCAATAGTTGTGGAATTGGATGCTCCCCCATCATTCATTGATTTAATTCTCATTCTTCTTTCTCTTTGTCTCTGTCTCTCCTTCTCTTTGTTTGCTTCAATTTCTTCAGGAATCAATGTCTTCCTCCTCTTATTATGACATTTATTTCCCATGATTATAAAATTCTCAAGCACAAATGAATGTAAATAGTGAAATTCTTCAAAAAAATTGATTCAAATTGGAAGTTCAAGACCTAAAAGGACTAAATTCTTCCTCTTGCGTTCCTCAAAACAAGTAGAAAACTAGCACAATTCCACTTTAAAACTAATTTCTTCATGCTTCCTTTGAAAAAATCAATTCATATTGCAAGTTGAAGACCTTTTTATCTTTCTTTGAAAAAATGGGATCTCTCCTTTGAAAAAATTTATCAAAAAAGCAAGTAACCACCTATAAAAATAATGCTCAATGAAAAAAATAGACCAATTTTAGTGTTCTCAGCCGTACATGTGAAGTTGTAGACTTCACAGTAAAATTTGGCAGTAATTTAAAATAACACAGTTGAGGAGAAACGGGATCCTGATTATGAAACGGGATCCCGTATCTTTAAATACGTGATCCCGATTTATAATCAGGATCCCATTTTTTTTAATTTGAATTTTTTTGGCCTTGTGGTCGGGGTTTTGCTTCAAATTTTGGTTCAAGAAAAGCATTGGGAGTCTGAACCTAGGCCTTCAACCTGGTTTGACCTACAAGTTGAAGGTTCTAACAATGTTAGGCAAAAAAATCGATTTTGGACATATGGCTAACAACGTTTTTTGCAGAATTTTTTGACGAAATTAAAACCCATTTTAGATGAGACAATGCAGATTTGAAATATGTAATTTTTTTTACAATTGCATTATTTTTTCTATTTTTCAATTAATTTCTGATGAAATTGGTCCATAAACTTTAAATATCAATGTTTTTTACTATTTTAATAACTTTTGATCAACATAACATTTTGACAAACGGATTGCACAAGGGAAAACTTCAGACAATTCTTTTCAATTTAAAAAAAAAAAGTGCAAAAAATGACAACTTTAGGTCATCTTATGTGTGTCGTACACGGCGATTTTTCTAAATGTCAAATATGCCTGATAAAAAATTAACAAAAAAAAAAATTCTATAAAAGATTACAAAAA
Organism: Sequoiadendron giganteum; assembly: GCA_007115665.2. Classification (NCBI taxonomy): domain Eukaryota; kingdom Viridiplantae; phylum Streptophyta; class Pinopsida; order Cupressales; family Cupressaceae; genus Sequoiadendron; species Sequoiadendron giganteum. The sequence continues at coordinate 63,029,547 of CM021109.1, read as the reverse complement.
AATATCCAAGGCACGCTTCAGTGAGTCACAAGTCTTTTCCCAAAAGGATTTAGAAAAATATGATAATTTAAGTCAAAATATGGATGTCGTACACATGCATGGTATGGTAAAAAAAATGACTTTTAAATAGTGGTTTTTACAAAAGCCTATTGAAACTCAATTTGTACAATGTGGGTATTGAAATAAATTACATATTTGGAAACCAGACACCGAGTACTACATTTTATGATTACTGACTTGTTTGAAGATTTCATCTCTAAGTGCTTCAAATTTTAAGGTCAAATGTGTCAAACTCTGAAAATCAGGGAAAACACTTCCACTTTTTGGCCAAAAAGTGGACTCAGCTTCTTGCCAGCACCTAGGTAGAGAGTGACATAGTGGCATGTGACACCGTGTAGAGCTAACTCGATGAAATCAATAGTTAGGAAGAGGCAGTAAGGCTAACTACTGATCCCTAGGTGTAGTAGCTTGAGGAGGAGCTACAATAGGCTTGTGTATGGGAGGCTAGGCTATGAGAGGAGGAATCAAAGCTATGATGAAAGGATTGGGGAATGTGGTCATGGATCATGTCTAGGTTGTGGTCACATTTGCTCACATCCATTCAACATCCACCTCTTCCACTGCTGCTAGGACCAGAGGGCTCAAGAATCCATGCACATGAGTGCTAAAGGCCCATTTTGCTTGCAAATTTTTTGTATACGGGTGTAGACACTTAAAAATGTCTTGAATGATATCATGCACTTGAATCAAGTATACTAACATCATTTCATCCTAAAACCCACCCCCTTTTCACTTAATTGATTAAATTAGCCTAGCTATTTGATTAATTGCATCATTTTCATCCATTAATCTAATTGACCTAATTAGGTTAATTCACCCCCTTCCATGCGAACCTTTCATCTTGTTAAATTGGATAAATCAAAATATTCAATTTTAACACCTTAAATCCTCTCATTTACATTAAATAATCTTAATTATTTAATTAAATGTCATTTTGACCCGTTTTCATTTAAAAAGTTAATTATTTAATAGATATCCTAAATTCTCCTATTTTGTATAATTGAAACTTGGTTTAATTTTCAAATTACTAATTAAATCTAATCTTCCCACTTGCAAGGGAATATATCCTTTGCACATTCCTCCAAAAAAGGAATATTCTCATGGTATATTCCTTCCCCTTTGCACATTAAATTTGGTTTTAGTTAACTAAATATCTAATTTTCCTCACCCATGAGAATATTCTATTTCTTCACTCATTTGAAAAAGGGAATATTCCTTTTGGTAACAAAATTTCAACAAGACTTCTTGTGCAAGATTTGAAAGTATGTTTAGATGAATGTAAGCCCTTGATTAGAAATCGTCTTGCATGCTCAACCCTTAATGGGAATCCATGATCCATGCCTCCATCTACCTTCCATTCTGACCATTGATTAATCCTTTTGATCTTGACCATGAATTTCATTTTTCCTATTCTATAAATGGAGCTTACCTATATTAAATAGTGATCCATCTTTTAAGAGAAAACTTATGTTGTTAAAATCACTTTCATCTTGCACTCAAATTTTATGTTTTAAAAGGAATTTTAGGTTAATTCATTGCATCATACTAGCTTAGCTTCCATTAATGGTGTGTCGCCAAAAAGTGTAGCCTTGACACTTTCCACTCATTTGGTCCCTTTCTTGTTGTTTTTGGCCTAGTTTTTCTTAGATTCTATGATGTCTTGCAAAGTTGTTGTGAAGTGTTGTAACACATTTTCCCACTTTTCTAAGACCCTTTCATCATAATTCAGCTAAAAAATCTCTTTTAACCTCTTACCAAGCCTTATTTCAAAGTGTTGTAAGGAGTTGTGACAAACTCTCACACTTTCCTAGTCTTGTCATCACCAAATTAACCCTTTCTTATGGCATAATGACCCCTTAATGCACTTATAGGTCCTACTTTAGTGTGATTTGGAAGACAATCCCAAAAAAAATCATTAATAACCTCTTAATTCCCGACATCCACTCAAAATTTCCCAGGTGGACTAAGTCGCCACCTTGGGTGACTTAGTTCCATGTGGCCTAAAAATCAAAATTAACTTAAAATTCTGGTGGGATTTTGTCTCCTAAATCCTAAGGTCGGTCTGTGATGTGTTATTTTTAGGAAATTAGGGTACAACATGTATAAATAAATAGTTTTCCCCTCATTTTCACTCTAATAATTCTAACTCATGCATTCATTCTTCACTCGTCATCCATCACTCTTCTCAAGTAAGCTATGGTTGAAGCTTCAACCATTGTTGCAACAATTCAATATCAATCATCATGGAAAGGTACTAACTCCATCATTTCATATTTCATGTTCTATTATCTTTTCTCTTCATTTGATTTAATTATCTAAAAGAGGTTTGACCAAGGCAAACCCCCATGCCTTAACAATCAACAAGTTTTCCCTCTTTATGTGATTTGCAGGTCTTGTGTGTAGATTTGGAAAAGAACCAAGGTGGAAAAGTCTTTAACAAATTTTCAAAGACCTTCAAGGTGGTGAAAGCCTTGAAAGAGGCTTGGAGAACACTTACAAACTAGATTCTACAATTTTGGACCCGATAAATTGTCAGGAATAAAAGAGTAGACTCGGAGCTATAGAGTGCACCTTCAGATTTATTGAGATATGAAAGTGGACTAAGTCACCATTAGTGGTGACTTAGTCCTACTGTTCATGCATTTTAGGATTTTCTACAAATCTGAGCACCCTTTTGGTAGAAACGGGCCTCAGACCAGTTTTTCTAGATTTTGGACTAAGTTGCGCAGATTGGCACAAGTGTCTTAGTCAGCTTCTGCATCAAGTTTTCAAGATTTCAAAACCTCATCTCATCCCTCTTCAGCCTCTAGGGGCACACATTCAGTCTTATTGATTTCTGTAATAGTTTGTTTGTGTTTCTTAGGTCATTTGCATATCATTATGTGTTTTCAAGCATAGCTGCATTCTTAGATTTTACATTCTTAGGTAGCTTCTTTTATTATTTCATTGAACTTAGACACATAGTTAGTAAATCTTAGCTAATTCAAACCCCTAATATTTGAATGTAACATTTTGCATTTTGGACCTACCTCTCTATCCTTTTAGGTGAAAAACCCTAGAAGTGTTAGAGAGTCTTCTGGGTACCAAAAATTTATGTTACATTTTGGTGAACCCGACTTTCCTACACCCTCCTATCTGATTTGGAGTTCTTTCTCATCCTAGGTTTGCATTGTGTTGCATGTTGCATTATTTAATTTGCATTCTAGGGTTTTAAGATTTGCATTAGTGAAAAGCTCATAAAGCTTTAATTTTTGCATTACATTTCATTCACAATCATCAACATTCTGCATTTTCATCTTAGATCTACATTATACAACACAAAAATCACCCACATCCATCAAAATATTCTACAAATTCTCAAAAAAATCACCAGGTGGACTAAGTCGCCACCTTGGGTGACTTAGACCCTTTAGGCCCCTACAATAGCCTTTTAAAGAGCTGCAAACCCTTCTTTTTTTTCTTTTCTTTGCTACCATTACCTATCTATATCAATTTTTTGTGTTTTTGTTACATGCATTTCGTTAGATTTAGCTTAAATTAGCTCATTTCATGCATTTCTTCAATTAAATTTTGCATTTACAATATTTCATTTTTAGATCATTGCATAGTGTAATCAACAAATTACCTTCTTTGAAATCTGAAAATTGCATTTCATCCTATGTCTTTACATTGCATTTTAAGTTTACATAGCTTTTTTTACATTTTAAATAGAACTAATGGAACTTGTGGATAGCGTTAGACTTTTGCAATTTTCCTTTTCCGCATTAGTTCCTAGATCATTTAAATCAGATTCTTTAAAAATGGAAACAAAAAATTAACATCACAAGCACCCACTCACAAAATCCCTAAATCATCCAATCCCTTTAGTAGTGATGACTTGTACATGTTAGATGAAGCCCTTGGTGACTTCATCTCTCCTCGCTTATCCACTAAAGCTTTGATACAAGAGGATGCAAAAATTAATAATCATGATAATCATAATTGTTCTTCTCCTAATATCTCTCCCATTGGTGATGAAGGTATCTTGGTACAAGAAGACACAACTATCTAAGATCATGAAAGTATTGCTTGTCTTCCTCCTCCTCCCCCCCCTTACAAATACATTATTCCGTATGAAGCTTATCTCCCTAATAATAACAATCAAAATTTTCCTTCTCCTAATATCACTCCTTCATGCAAAGAGCATAGGTTGGTGTTATAAGATATACCTATTGCAAGTCATGAGACTCTTGACACTCCCTTCCCTAATGCTCCTACCCTTTGGGACAATCTATTTGAAATTCATGGTGGTCCTTCTCTTGTTGCTTCCCCTACCTATGATGAAGCTAGCTCTCCTACTAGGGTAGATAGTATGGAACAAGAGAATGAGACCTTTGACAAACAAGACAATCAAATAGAACCCTCTCCCAATCATCCCACTATTATTAACCCCATCATTGATCCTTCCCCTACTTGTGACGAACCCATTTTAGAGGACACAATCCTTGAATGTAAATAAAACGTGGCTTGTAGTTCTCCTAAAATCTCTCCTCCTAGGGAGGATATCATGATGCAAGATAAGGATAACATTGACAATAATAATATTATGCCCTTACACGAAGTTGTAGAGCCCATGTTAGACTCTCCTTCCCTACAGGATATTAATATTTTCAACCTCAACTCATCCTTTACCCACCTTCAAACAAACCTCAACCTGAACTTATCCTTTACCCACCTAAGAATAATATGTCGCAACAACCGAGTCATAATATTGTTTCTCATACACAAGAAATAACCCACAATCACAAAAATCAGCCTCAACACCCTTACCTTTATCCACTCCCATATTACTTGTTTCCCCTCGCTTAAATTCATACATTAGGGAGTATGATCTTGTCGACCAACTTAAGAATACTCCCGCTAAGATCTCATTATGGGACCTTATTCAATCCTCCCCTCACTATCACAAAATGATGCAAACAACCTTAAAACAAATTCCCATCCCTTCTAATGCACAAAAAAATGACATATTGGCTATGATTCAAGGCTTGAATGTTGACATTGTTTTCCACCAAAGTGAGCTCCCTCCTTTGGAAGTACAAAAAAAATCCGAAGCTTTCATAATGATATCCCAACACAAACACAAATAGAGCACAATCTAGAAAAATCCATGAACACCATAGGAGCATTCACAACAACTTATATTACCAAAATCACATTATCTTCTTCTAGAAACTCCAGCCACAGTAAGAATAACTATCGGAACACAAAAAACTCATAACTTGCTCAAATCTTCATGTGCACCTTCAAAATTTCAAAGGATAAACTAGATACACTTATCAACAAACCATTTAATCTGAAACTTCTCACCATCAATATACTAAAATTTCCATCATACTAATCTTCACTACTTCACAAACAACCTGCAACATATCTTATTACAATTTGCTCAATATCCTTGACATATACAGTCTTATAGACATTAATGCTAATAGTGTTGACATCATTGAAAACCACATATCAACAACACAACCACAACATCCAACAATCTCCCCCTTTGGCATTGATGGTAAAACATGACGTTGAAAACACAATCAACACAACTAACTTTAGTACTTACTCCCCCTTAGGTTTTGACTCTTTTTCTCATGACTTCTTCTCCTTAGATAATTCCCAATTTTTCACATTGCTCTTCTCCCCCTTTGACATCAATGACAAAGATACACACAATCTGTGAACCACATATCTGAACATCTGACTACTCCCCCTGAGTAGCAACTACCACTACATCAATCCTAATCAAGATATGACTGTGAAATGCATAGACTGATGCAATGTATTGCATCTTAGTTATGATTAGGAGGGTTAATCACCCCTAATTTCCCTTTGAGATACTCAAAATTATCCTTAGGCAACGACTTGGTAAATATGTCTACAATATGTTCCTTAGTAGGCACATACTCCAGTCTGGCTTCCTTATCACTCACCTTGTCTCTCAAAAAGTGATACTTGATAGATATATGTCTAGTCTTTGAATGCAGCACAAAAGTCTTAGAAATGTTAATTGCACTTGAATTATCACACAATGCAGCAATAGGTTCATCATACACAACTCTAATATCTTTCAACATCTGCTTCATCCACAATACTTGAGTACAATTGTTAGCAACAACAATGTATTCTGCCTCTGCAGTAGACAAAGAAATGACATTCTGCTTTTTAATTAACCATGAAATCAACTTCTTTCCCAAGAAAAATGTGCCAACACTAGTAATTTCCCTATCATTCACATCTCTTTCCCAATCAACATCAGTAAAGGCACTCAAAGTAAGATGATCATCTTTAGGATACCATAGGCCAAAATAAATTATTCCCTTCAAGCATCTGAAAATTCTCTTCACAATAGTCACATGAGATTCCTTAGGATTGGCTTGAAATCTTGCAACAATGCATACAACATTCATGATATCAGTTCTAGTTTGAGTCAAATAAAGGAATCCACCAATCATTGATTTCTATCTAGTCTGATTTTCTTTTGAAGAATCATCATTTGTTGTCAACTTACATTCGGTCACCATGGGTGTACCGATAAGCTTTGAGTCTTCCATACCAAACTTATTTAGTAGTTATTTCACATACTTGGACTGAGATATAAAGATCCCTTTATCTAACTAAGTAATTTGCAATCCCAAAAATAATTTCATCTATCCACTCATTGACATCTCAAACTCATTATGCATCTCATCAACAAACTTCGCGCACAAACCATCATCTCCTCCAAAAATGATATCATCAACAAAGACTTCCACAATCAAATCGTTATCATCATCAATCTTGAAATACAAATTACTATCAGCAGTACCTTTGTTAAATCCAAGCTTCAACAAATACTTATCCAATCTGGCATACCAAGCTCTAGGGTCTTTCTTGAGTCCATACAATGCTTTCTTCAACCGAAAAACCATATCTCCCTAATCATTCAATTGAAATCCATCAGGTTTCTCAACATACACCTCTTCTTCCAACTCACCATTTAGAAATGCTGAATTGGCATCCATCTGATAAACCTTGTAGTTTTTGCAAGCAACATAAGCAAGAAACAGTCTCATAGCTTCAATTCTAGCAACAGGAGAAAAAGTTTCTTCAAATTCAATTCCCTCCATCTAAGAATATCCTTTACACACCAATATTTCTTTTTTTTCTGATAACTTCACCTTGTTCATTTAGCTTGTTTCTAAAGACCCATTTAGTTCCAATTACATTTTTTGTCCTTAGGTCTAGGAACAAGACTCCATGTATTATTCTTCTCTATTTGATGTAGATATTCTTTCATTGCTTCAATCCAATGTTCATCTTTGCATCCTTCATTGACATTACTTGGCCTAGTCTTTGAAATCAAACAGTATTCTTCTGCAATTCTTCTCCTAGTCTGGACAACTTTGTTCTTATCACCTATAATCTGATTTTTTGAATGATTTAATCTCACATACCTTGGAGTCTTAGGATGTTCTTGAATTTAAAGCTCTTGTAACCTCTCTTCTGTACTTTCACTGGTTTCTCCTTCCTCTTGATCTTCTTCATTCATTAGAACGATATGAACTTGATTTGAAGTCTGACTTTTTTTTGTACTATCATTCTGATCATCAGAATTATATCCATAGGTTCTAGATGGTCTAGCAATGTCTTCATCAACCTTAACATTTTCACTTTCAACTATTTTCCTTAATCTCTTGTTGTAGCACTGGTAGGTCTTACTCTTAGTAGAATAGCCAAGAAATATTCCTTCATCACTTCTAGCATCAAAATTTCCTATATCTTCATCTCTTATGATATAGCATTTACACCCAAAGATTTTGAAATATCTAATAGTAGGCTTATGACTAGACCATAGCTCAAAAGGGGTCTTATCAGTATCACCTTTGATTTGTACCTGATTGAGGATATAAATAGTAGTACTCACAGCTTCTCTCCAATAGATATGAGGAACATTTCCTTCTAGCATCATAGTTCTAGCAACATCTTGAACTGTCCTATTCTTCCTTTCCACAACTCCATTTTGTTGAGGGGTCCATGGTACAGATAATTATCTCAAGTTATCCCATGCACTTCACAAAAATAATTAAGCTCACTAGAAGTGAATTCACCACATCTATATGATCTTAGACATTTAATCTTTAGAGATGTCTTTGTCTCAACCATAGCCTTAAAGATCTTGAACTTCTCTAGAGCTCCAAATTTCTCCCTTAAGAAAGTAACCCACATCATCCTAGAATAATCATCAATAAGCAACATGAAATAGTTGTAACCTTGTAAACTTTTGATTCTAGCAGGACCACACAAGTCAGTATGCACAAGCTCCAACAATTCATTTGAACAATGTTGTTTGCTCCAAAATGAAATTCTAGTTTTCTTTCCTAATTGACATTCCTTGCATATGGCATTAGTAGGCTTTACCATCTTAGGAAGATCTCTCACTTCCTGAGTAGAAATTATCTTGATAATATTGTCAAAGTTTAAATGATACATTCTCCTATGCCACAACCAACTTTCATCAACTTGAGCAATCAGACAACTTTTACTAGCAGCATTCAGGTGAAAGATGTTACCTTTTGTTTTTGTATATGATGTAATCACATTTCTAGAACTTCCCAATATTCTACACTTTCCATCCTTGAATTGAATATTGTATCCCTTATCAACCATCTGTCCAACACTCAAAAGATTATGCTTCAAACCTTGAACATAAAGAAAATCATTAGTATTATGCTTACCATCAAAAGAAATACATCCTCTACCACAAATTATACCATCATTATTATCACCAAATCTTACAACACCACCATCATAATTTTCCAGGCTTAAAAGTTTTCTTTTATCACCTGTCATGTGATGTGATCATCCACTATCAATTACCCATTCATCCTTCTCTTCAACTCGAGCAACTAAGGCTTTCTCCACATTTGCACAACAAGCAGATTCAGTAGACACAAGATTGTTTTCCTTGATAGCAATAAACAAAAACTCATCTTCACTTACATTCCCTTTATCAGATTCATCATCAGTCACACCTTCATCAGTAGCATAATAACAGTTCCTTTAAAATCTAGGCTTGTTAGGTCTCGGCTTAGGAACTCTTTCTAGACACCTTGATGAAAAATGACCTATCTTATTGCAAGAAAAACATTTAATAGACAACTTTTCTTTATATTTACTTTCTCCTCTGGCTTCCCTTTTGATAATAAGTGCTTCAATCTGTCTATTATCTTTGGTTTAGATATGTGGTTCAAAGCTTGTGTGTATCTTTGTCATTGATGTCAAAGGGGGAGAAGAGCAATGTGAAAAACTGAGAATTATTTGAGGAGAATAAGTCATGAGAAAAGAGTCAAAACCTAAGGGGGAGTAAGTACTGAAGTTAGTTACATTGATGGTTTTTTTCACATCATGTTTTACCATCAATGATAACCACATATCAGCAACACAACCACAACATCCAGCAATCTCATCTTAGGCAAGCCATGGATTAATGCAATGAATGGGGTGCCTTCCACTCTTCATCGTAAGATGAAGTACATCTAAAACAACAAAGTGTACATGCTTGATGCTGATCCTAAGTCGTTTAGTGTCTTACAACATGAGAAAAATGAATCCAAACCCTTCAACACTTCAACACCAACCAAACAAGCAGAAAATGTCCAACAAACACCCTTAGCCGATGATTGGGGTTCCTTAGACTTCACACCTCCTTTACTAGGAGAATCCAAGATCACAAACAAAGACTCTAAAAAGGGAAACATAGTCTTGTCAACACAAGACTTGACCAATCCTTCGAAAGCATCCACCTCAACTACTTTAGACAAAGAAGCCAACAACAAATTCCCACCCAATCCAAAATCCATGAAAAAGCTTTATGAAAAAGGTTATGAGCTTTTGAAACAACTTGGATACAAAGGAAAAGGATGTGGTGCTAACGAACAAGGTATCCACACCCCTATTAAGCTTCACACACATAAAATAAATCATGGTCTTGGTTTTTTTTCCTTTCATCAAAATCATCAAACCTTCATCCAACATCAACACCATCCCCCATCACCCTTCTAAACCAACCTTAGAAAGTGATCCTTTGCAGCACTGGAGTGACACAAAGGACTCTTCTCTTAACACCAATGCCATCTTGTAACCCACTACTGATTTAGATTTTACACATTCCTCCATAGGAGTGTACACAATCTCACAATCTATAGAGCCTTGCGTAGGTATGACATCTTGTACTAAGCAAGACCCTCCCTTGTTACATAATAAAGGAACACCTTCTCCCCTTGATTAAGAGGGTATCTTGTTGAGACTCCTCCAAGATCACTTGATCTCCCTTCCTTCACGAACTCAAAATAAATGTTCCAACAAGCATTCCTTTTGTGCATATCATCGAGTTCATGGTCATTCTAATAATGAATGTAAGGCTTTGAGTTGCAAAATCCAACATCTTAAGGAGCTTGGTGTTCTTGCTTATGTGGGGGCACCTCCTTCCTCTAATTAATACTGATTTTCACCCAACCTTGTATCTCTTGTCCTGCACTAAGTGGGGGCAAGGGGTTAGTTGGTCTTGTACTCGTATGTCACTTGTTTTTGTCTCTTTTGACCAGTCATTAACCTTTCATGAACATATAAGAGCAAGCTTGGGATGTGGATGACATGTCTTAAGTTGACTCGCATGTGACATACTATCCTTTTCATGACGTAGCTTATCAGAAACATATGACTTGGCATAGGGCTTTCCGAACAAGCTCTCATCTCCTCCTCTTCTAATTTAAAGAACTTGCTCACAGTAACTGGTGTTAGCAACCACTTTAAAGTGGGAGCATACATCGACACTCGCATTTCAATGCGTGATTTTCTTTTTCTTGCGATTCCCTCTCTTGGAGACATTAGGTACAATGTTTCCCACGATGAGATATTGCATTTGTCCTCTCTTACAAACAAGATGAGACATTGCACAAACTAAGAAAAATCCCTTTGAACATTCCTTACACCATTTCTACATTTCAAAAGTCATTTTCTTTTGTGGCACCTTATTAAAGTTATCAAGAAGTATAACTTTGGTATGGTTTGAGCAGGAAACCCAACCAACGACACAAATTTCTCCACATCCACCTATGTGTGTGTGAGTACATACCAGCCATGTGTATGTTTCTCACCTTTTGGGCCTTCTCACCCGATGGACAACCAAGAGTCTTGTCGCCCTAGAGTGAGTACACTTCTTTTTGGACAAACTACCTATATCTGATCCAAAACTAGCTAGAATAGTAAAATACTCTTATGAAAGTCAAATCTCCACTATAATGCTAGAAAAGTCAAATTGTAACTCCCAAGTTCCCCATTATGCAATTAATTATAACTCACAACTTTTCATATTTTATTGTAGCATTTCATCTTCCTTTTCTTATTTCTATCTGTTATTGCAATAATAATCCCAAATAATTGGAGAATGATAATTAATAATATAATCCCCACCACACATGGGCAACCAAGTTGACCCATTCTGTGTATGAAGGTGTAATTACATTAATTATCCATCCACACATATAATTAAATATATAGATGTAGGGATTTGCAAGCTAGATACACCTAATCTCAACATCTCCATTGGTTGATAATAATTTTGTTACAAGAAAAACTATGATAAGAAGTTACATTGATAGGTGGATAAGGAAGAGAGCATAGTGTACCTCATTTACCATGCCTCTCCATGACTCAGTGCAACTCGACGACCATCTAACATCACTATCCACAAAAAACACATTATATTCTAATCATTTACAAATATTCTACTCATATGAGAACCAACATGAGGCCAATACAAGCTCTTGTGTGCACAACCATGAGACTAATAATATTAGCTTCTTTTGAGCAACCACTTTAGAGGCCACTTATGGAAGACCAAGCACCACAACTTAGATATCCACTTAAAGACAACTATGGATGACCAAATGTCACAACTTAGAAATCCACTTATTTAGAAACCACCTTCACATTAGAATCCAACTATGAAATACCAAGAGTCACAACTTAAAAATCTACTTATTTAGAAACCACCTCCACATTAGAAGCCAACTATGGAAGACCAATAGTCACAACTTAGAATTCCATAGTAGATGTCCCATTGGGATTTGAACTTGGCTCTTCACATTGAGAACTTGATGCTTTAACTAGTTGAACTCAAGCCCTTGAACCAAAAATTATATTTCCCAAAGATAACAATAATTATATAAAGAAAAAATATAATGAACAAAACAAAAAAGATTCTGAGTTTTTAAAATAAAATTCAAAAATACTATTTATTTATATAATAGTTGGAATGAGTTTTTCACAGTCCATGAAATTATTAGTAAGCTTTTAGATTCAACTGTGTATGTTTTTGTGTCGACGTTTTGGATCACACTCAGTGATCCATCATCAGTTAGATGAACAATTGAATCCAAAACGTCGACACAAAAACATACATGCTTGAATCCAAAAGCTTACTAATTATTTATATAATCATAATATATTTAATCACAACATACTTAACCAATATTTTCTTTTATGTGGTAAAAGCTAAAAAGAGATAAATTGTTTTGGCGAGGAAAATAAAAATAAAAATTGATTAGTAAAAAAATCATTGAAAATATGACGAGTTTGTTTCCTACATACTACCTAGAATGAAGAGCATTGAACACGATACCTAGAAAGAGTTTGGAGCCAGTCTTTTGCGTCCGTTACAGTCAAACGACTAGTCGTTTCCCATGATCAAACACACCAGTTGCCAAATATAAGCCCTTCGTCTCTTCACGCAAATAATGGACAGAAAGATTGAGCAGGGGGAAGGCAGTGGCAGCACAAGAAGTGATGGTGCACTGCAAGTCCAAATACCTGCACCACCAGATGGGTTTAAGAGGATTCAGCGCCTGAGGAGTTACTTTCTTACTCCTTTCTATCGTACTATGTTACTCAGCTACTATGTACCAATCAATAATAGCTTATTTGACGATGATGTTATTGAAGGCCTTACTAATTTGAGGATGAGCTTACCAGGTCAATTTAGCCCTCAACATACTTTTAATGGACAGCGAGCCCGAGTATCGATTTTGGTGGGTGATCTTAAATATTTGCAGCAGAAAAGTGCCGTAAAGTTTATTTTCAAATATGATTGCTGTGACGATCTGGAGATCGTGGAAGTTGAGAATGCTGCAAACAGGAATCATCTGGTACCCATTGAAGGACACGAATTTCTTGCCATGATACATCCGAATCTCACACCTAGGGCTGCACGCGCTCGTAGACTTACTGCTCGCACAGATCAGGATTGTGTTGCTCGATTGAGATACTGGAGATATAAAGAGTTTTGAGCAAATAAAAAGGATTTTGTTGGAATAATGGGTAGTGCCTAAAGTTTTCTTAGATTGGTCCTTTTTATTGTAAAAAATAATCAAGATTTTAAGAAGGATGTAGGTATCACATTATGAGAGATTTTCAATAGATTATCTTCTCATTTTTATATATTTTTTTTATATATTTGGTTTATATATTAATATATATATCTTCAAGATAATATATATAAAATATTTGAAAGATAGTTGATATGAGTTTTTCATAGTTTATGAAATTGTATTGCAAGCTTTTGGATTCAACTGTGTATGTTTTTCAATCAACGTTTCAGATCACATTCAGTGATGAAAACACTGATTGAAAAGCATACACAGTTGAACCCAAAAACTTGCAATACTATTCAATGAGCTGATAAAAAAATCATTGTATGACTTATTGCATCTTAGTATTTGAAGGACAAGTTTGAAAATCATTGTACGACTTATTGCATCTTAGTATTTGAAGAACAAGCTTGAATAGATAGTCTTATGTAAAATTTCTTTGATAAATAAGATCCGTCATCAAATTAGACTCTAAGTCAAATATCTTTAATTTTTAATTTGATTAGAAGAAAAAACATTTTTACTTATAAATTTTTTTTTACAAATTTTTAAAAAGATTTTATATTTTAAAAACTAAAATTAAGCAATTGATATATTTAAAATCCAAAATAAAAAATAAAAACCATTTGCTTGTGTGAATTTATGACTTAAAAATAAAGAAAGAAATTTGTAAGCCCCTAAAAAATGTGGTTATTATTAATGGATGCAATATATGTGTATACATGTTTACAGATTGGTTCAAAAGAGTATAAACAAGTAATGATATTATTAAAAATATGATTTTTTACTATTATAAAAAGTATTAATAAAAATTTATAAGTTTAAAAATAAATTTAAGATTTTTAAAATATAAAATTATTTAAAATTTATTATAATTGTATTAATGTTAAGAGTAAAATAAAATTTGAAAAAAATAAATTTAAGGGTATTATCTTGAATATATATTTTCTCTTCTTGTTTAGATATTTTAGAACATCTTAGATCATTGAAACAAACTTTAAATATGTTTTTCCATCAATTATTTTCTTTGAGCAACATACCCATAACATAAGGCATGTAAAGGGATATTCTCTAAAGAAGTTGAAGAGTTATGAGAGTCCTCAAACATCTCCAATAATAACTTAGTTAATAGAATTAAATCTTAACTCTATCTGTTGATGGTGTTTTTAGCACTGCACAACACAGATAGAATACAAGTGTCCTATCTTTCTTGAAAGGTAAATTTCTATCAAAAACCATTAAGAAACAACCCCAAGGTCTCTAATGTTAGGTCTTAAAAATGCACAAACAACTCAGTGATAATGTGATTTGGTGGTAATCACAAGGGACCTTATAATTCAACAATGTTGGAAATTTTTCATCAAATATGATAATGTGGTGGTGTTGATCCGATTCCAAAACTAACTCAAAGAAATATCAAAATATTAAGGGTTCAGAGAGATCCTAAACTAACTCCTAAGATCAATCATCAGAATAGCTAATGCTACAAATGGACAAATCCCCATAAACCAATCTCTGGTTCATCATGGACAAGCCTACTACATAGAAACAATGCAATCTTCTAAGGTAATCAAAAGATTTTTAGACCATGAACATACATATACCCAATTACTAGTGCAACACTAAAAAATATCCACAGTTGAACTAAGTGCAATATTTGGCTTAGACTAATTTTACACAACTTATAATCAACAAATTGCCAAAAGTATAGGCAATAGATTTATCATAAATCATAAACACTTCACCATTATCATGAAAGAATTAAAAACTAACATTGAGCATCAAGAACAAGAAACCATAAACTTTCAAAGGTTAACACAAAGTTCACCAAATCAATGACCCAATTTTATTAACTTCTCCAAAAGTTACATAATAATATCCAATTCTCTCCTCTCCTACAACCTAACTTCTACTAATTTCTAACAAATTATGACTAAAATATAGCATGTGTAACTCCTTACAAATGACAAGAGGCCTCAAATTTATAGATTTTTACATCACATAAGTCGGCCCTAATAAAATTAAATTAGGGTGCCCAACATAGGTTGACCAAGATAGGTCAGCCTAATACAATTACATTGCCCATTTAATTTAAAAAACAAAGTATTTAAAATCATTCCCCAAGTGATACATCAATATTAAATAAAATGTCTTGGTACTATTCTCTAGGTAGCCAACTTGTATCTCCAATACGTTGATGAAGTATGCACAAAACTCAAAGTAACTGACCCCTAGTTAGCCTCCTTTCCCATTTTCTATTTCTAGAAAGCTCTTGTACTATATGCAACACTTCATTCATGTTGGCCCGACTTGGGAGTGGATGAAGAAATCGATCCCAATTTATTTTCACATTTATTTTCCATTCAATCTCCATCTGTTGATATTTATGCAAAACAATGATGTGCATATCTGCCTCTTCTAAATGATTTTTTGTAATAGCTTCATCTTCAACTGGCCCAGTTATCTTCTCCCCACCTTGGCCTTGCTAGACTTTTCCCACATTTGGTTAGAACAAACACCACAATCACTCAAAATGCAATGTAAGATTAATCACCACATCATTGCACCGTTAGCTTAAATCATCATATTTCATATGCAACATGTAACATGTAACATTTCATCATCCATCATTAATAATTGAAGAACCAAGGTCAAGATCCTTAAAATCTTGAAGTTATAACACATTTCTAGTTTTCATGAGTTTCGAGGATTTTAGAACCTCAAGGATTTTTGAGGAATTTTACACCTCACAAAATCTATGAAAGCTAAGAATTCTTAGGCAAAACAATCACCAAACATTGTGCAATCTCTCCTTATGATTTGAATGTATTGGAAAATGAAGACTGAATCCTTGCAAACAAAAATCATATTTCAAATGGAATCAAGTCACTCAACATTATGATAATCATGCAACTTTAGGAAATCCAAGCAAACAAGGATTTAACGAAAACTCAATGTTCAGGGAATCCAAGGGTAGGCGAATTCCATGACAAGCATCCATCAGACTTCGTACTTTGGGCATATAGCCTAATCCTTGCTAAATGGGTAGACATCGGGTTTCGAGACTCAATCATACTCATTGCTAAGTCATAAAAGGTATCAAAGAACCCCGAAAACACACCAATATGCTTTGAATTTTGTAGCTCGAGCATAATCTTTGTAGTGTATAAAGCATGAGTTATGAGTGATTACCGATACCCGAAAAATTCAATGACTACCTCAAATTTTCACAAAAACACTTGGATTTCAAGGAATCCAAGAGAGTAAAGGATTTATCAATGAAAGGCACTTTGGGTAATCAAGACACCCTTAAATTTTGTGAAAAATAGAATCTTAGGGATTCTGAGGCCTCAAGGAATTCTTGAATTTGGACCTTTTTAGGCTCAAATGATATCCTAAGGAACCTGATGATTTCAAATGTCAAACATGAGGTCAATTGTTTCAAAGAAAATTCACCCAAATATAAATGTAATCATTGAAAGCTCAAAACCTGAAGTAACCCAAAATTGAAAGGACCTATCCCTGAAGGGAAAAAGACAAGACCTAAAGCAAAAAAAAAGAAATCAAAGAGAGTCCCTGCCTCCAATGGGGCGTGTGTACAAAAACGGTGTGCAAAAAATGGTGAATTTGATGAGAAAATACTCCACAACATTTTTATGATGAACAAGAATTAAGAACCTAGAATCTCTAGTTTCAACCTTCAAACTAGGCAAAACAAATCAGAACATAAGATCAAAGAATCAAAACCACTAGCCAAACCAACCTTCCATATACCGAAGATTCAAGTGTGTGCAAGTGTATTCATTTCCCTTCTTAAGTACCCACATGAACCAAAGATTAATCAATTAAAGCTATATTAATGATTCAAACTTTAAAAGCATGTAGGACATTGCATTGTTACCATTCATATGTCCATAGCATTGATGAGGTTATTGTTATGATTCTCTCAAACATAGCTCTACTGCTAGCTAGGAATCCATAGTCTTGATAGAGTTATTCAAATCCTCCCGAAGATTGAAATACCTTTTGATTTTCAATTTTTTTCCTTTTCCCATTTTTAAAAAAAAATTCTTTTCTTTCTCTTTTCATTTCTTATCAACCTATGAACAATGAAGCTCACATTCAGGGCTGAGAATCATAGTGGTGTTGAAGTAGAAATTTTTTCACTTAACATGACTCCACAAAAGGAACCTACAACAACCTTAGGATTCTTAAAATATGTAAAAGATGTAAGATTTCAACATATTTTGGAATTAAATCAGACTAATGAATTATCCTCTTTAAATCAAACATTCAGAACACTTGACACTAACAAAATACCTTCACCATCCATTCTGAAAACATGATTGGGTGATCCCACAATACTGGTTTAGAATTTTTGGCCAAACTGGACATTGAAATATTTTTTTCTAACTAAATCTTCACTTTTGAGCACCTATAGCAGCCAAACCATGAGAAATTTGGAGATGATGTAAACTAGTGATTTGTGACATTTTTTCTGTAGATTCTAAATATATTTTTTTCAAAAATTTTGGAATCAGATTGCACTTATTTTTCCATCTCCTTTGAAAACTTTTTTTTTCAGCAAACAACATTTTCAAGGAGTGACTCTCACCATATACAACATAACTTTTTTTCCATGAAGGATAAAATTCTAATTCTTTCGAATTTATATTTTTAACTCCAATATCTAGTGCTTCAAATTGGTCTCATAGTTTTTTATTAAATATTTTTTCCTTAATCAAGTTTCAAAGTCAAACCAATTACAATTCAGACATAGGCGGACTGTATACAATGTAACTTTTTTGTATGTATTGAAATTCAAATTTTTTTGTTGGATCAAGGACTTCAATATTTAGTGCACTCATATTTTTCAAAAAAAAAATTGATAACCTATTATTTTTCCACATGTGCAAAACAGAGAGCTTGATTTTCGGTGAAAAACCTATGTTTAATAAAACTAAAAAAAATAAAAATAATAAAACCAAAATATATTAAAATTATATTCGTTGGGTAGCTCATTCTCAGGACTACCATCAATCAATTGGGTCTATGAAGTCTCCTCGAATTTCATCCTCAACCTGATCTTCAAAGTGCAAAATTTTGGACTTTTTGGTGCCTAAGGGAGAGAAGAGGGGAAAAGGGGAGTTCGAGAAAACCCCCAGGGGTTTGAGTGAATTAGGATTTGCTAGAACCCTGGTTTGAGTGAAACCCCTCTCCACAAGACCTCACTTTTGGATTTTTTTCCGGGAATATTGGGTCCCATCATTAAATGGGTTCACTCGAACCTAGGTTCTAGCAAACCCTATTTTGGTTTGCTCAAACCAAATAGCTCATTCAAACCCCTAAGAGCAAAAAAAAATTCATGGGGTCATTTTTGTCAAGCTTTTTTTCCTTAATTGAATTGTAAACCACTTTTGTGGGTTTACCTAATAAGAGTCTCAAAGAAACACTTAGAACAATCACAGATAAATAAATAGTTGATGTGCCTACAAACATTCCCAAAAGAAATTAAAGGAACCCCATATTGGAAAAGTAACACAAAAAATTAAACCCTAAACTAACCAAAGCAGACCTACACTAACCAACAACAAAAACAACATCAAACCAAAACCTAAAGCAACCTAACCTACAAAAAACCAAAGTAGGAAATAAAATACAAATTGTACATTTATTCAAACCAAACTATATACAAAGAGACTTAAAACAAAGAATTTTTAGGCAAGACACACCAACACCCATCCCATATGGTTCCTTACTTCATGCACAAGAAGCAAAGTAATAGTAATAGTCCTAAGCTAGGAAAACTCATCCTTATCTCAAAAAAGTATGTCCTTGCATGATTAATTTCATATTCAATAGAAAAACCATCAAAAACTAGCAATTGAGGCAACTCATCAAAACCATGTTCAATCCATAAACAAGTTGTCTTTCCTAAGCATCCATAATTAAATTGATAAAATTCAGAATTCACATTAGAAAAGAAACAACCTGGTGTGACATTTGTCCCAATAGAATGTCATGTTCATCGTCTACTAATTATGGAGAGTTGATATCCATGTCATCAAGACCTATCTTAGCTGGTGGTATAATGATCTCCTCATGTTTAGATCCGTTATATCTTCATAAGGGATTAATAATAAAATTACAAGAGCACCTTCATATGTAGCAACTTGTTCATATGAATGTTCATCAAGAGCCACCACTAGTTGATCTTCAAAAACTCTTTCACTTGCAGCTCTGTTATCATGTCCATCAATTGTGACTGTGGCATCACTATTTGTAGCATTTTCTAAAAAAATTTGCACATTAGTATGAGCAACATCAACTAAATTATTATTAATATATGACACATGTGAGTTTTCAATCCTTAATTCATCATCAAATAGAGGAAAAACATAATCTGATAAATGAGAAAACTCCATGGACATCATTCATTATTGGTGCAATCTCAGAGTATTTATCACAACCATTAGAAACATCAACTTCTTCATTCAATCCTTCAATTTTATCCATGAAAAATTCTTCAAAACTTGATGAAGATCCTTCATTGAAATTTCACCCAATGTAGTTCGATGTGCATTCTTTGTATGCCTTGACAAGTGTACTTGTTCTTCAAATTTCCTTATTGTTGGTTGACATTGGGAACATGGGAATTCTAAGTGTTCCTCTTCTTGTATCCTACACCAACCCAGTAGTAGTAAATCATCCAAACATATCTTGTATCGTAAGCTCCACCAATCTTTCAAGAACTTTGTGATGAACTCCTCATATCTAGTACGCAGTGAATCCTCATTCCCAATAAGGGAAGTTTGACATATCATTTCCTTCTCTTGCGGTTCATCCCCATTAGCTGAATCTTTTGTTTCAGATATTTGACTAACTCCTACAGGAACACCACTTTTCACCTTTAGCTCTACCGTACTTGGACCTTCATTATCCATCCTAGTTGTCAGAGGTATCTCAAATTCTTCTTTCTCTCATTTTAGTTCTAAGGCTACCTCAACATTTTCTACTACAAATTTTTCAAAGTTAGTACCTATTGGCTCTTCTATAGTGCATTTCTCAAAGGGTTATTCCACCAACTCTCAATGACCCTTGACTTGATTAATGATCATGAAGAACAAGTCAACTTTGAATCAGATGTGTAATGCACTCTACACCAAGTGGATAAGAGAAAATATTGCAAGCACAACCCACTACTCAGTTGATCCTTAACTAGCTCTATGAATGCCTCAACTACAACATCAACGAATTATTCTTCTAACTCCACAAGAGCTAATGGATTATGCACATTCCAAAATTAAATTTATCCTTGTAAATCCCTTTCCATTCCTCCCAAATAGTTCAAACACTCCAAATCATTGTGCCTAGAGGTATTGTTGATGGTGAAAATGACACAAACAACGTTAAAGCATAATATTTCTACTCTATTTCTCCTGAAAAAGAAAGACAACATGTAGTCACCTAACTCCCAAGGTCCTGGTAGTTGGTTCTCAACTATCTGGTGTCACTCAATCGGTTCATGCAATTGTAATGTTCAAGGGGCATGTGTTGGTAACAAACAATGACTCATTCATCGAGCTATTCTTCACAAAGAGCTGGGGTTTTTTAATAAAAGAAAAAGATAGATCAAAAGGGTAAACCAGTAAACATGAATCAAACTTATCTAACATCTGGACATATATCTTCAATAATGATTTTTTTCCAATAGATCAAAAAAACCATAAGATGACACAATCTATAGAATAATCTATACCATTGCACACATTTCAGGTGCTTAATTAACTTCTCAGTCACACATCACAAATACTCCAAAGATTTTTAAAGAACACACATTCATTCATCACCAAGATCATAGATCAATAGTCTTCAATAAATTTAATCCAATGATAAATCTAACAAGATAATCCTTAAATCCAGTTTCTTCAAATGACTTTCATCACTCAAGAAACTTTTATGCTTCAGCACAATCACTGGCATATAGATAGATTATAACTCATTAGCCTTATCAAGTAAAATAACTTAATTCTAGCACCATATTGCAAAAAAAAGAAAAAAAAAAACCTGTAATTTTTATTTAACTATAAAAAAATCAAGTAACAATGTATCTCTGTAATCACTATGCAAAATTCTATCTCCTAATATCAGGTAGGCCAATTCTATTCTCTATTAGCCGACCCTTACAATATGATACCCAAAGGGTATTTATAGATATACAAAATTTGAACTCCACTTCTATTTTAAGCCATCCACCTTTTTAGGAACCAAAACTCTCTTGGAAACTCAGATCAATTTGATCTTGAGTTCTTACATTAGAAATTCAGTTAAACTGGAAAATAGAAAATGGAAGAGAAATAAGGTCATGCACTTCAAAATTGTCAGTGTTGCATGCAACATGCAAAGAAGAAACAAGTCATGCATGCAAGAGATTTATGCATGTGAAATTGGGTCTACAATAAACTCGTCATAACTGGCGAAGACTTGTTGTAATACATCTAATTCTGGCCCATCAACCCATCTATCTTTAAACTTAATTCGCTCTAACTTTGCTGCAGCAAACCCTTTCATATCTTTCATCTTTATCAACTCTCTTTTAGCAGCCTTTATCTCTCCTTTGACATCCATCAGTCGATCTATCATCAAATCTTCACCATCATCTCCTTTTTGCATGAGTCCTTTAAACCTTTCACCCCATTTCTCTTGTATCTAGCTCAAAGGCAGGCCTTCCTTTATTAGCATATTAACATCTACTATGATAGCAATGACCACCTCCAACTCTTCAAATTGTTCGGTTAGATTATTAACAGCATCTTGGACCTCGTTTCTATTCTTTCACAAGAAATTTGTTCTGAATCTAAGTATGCGAGAGGTCTTTTCCACAAAATCTTTATTATCCTCCTTGAGTATTGACTGTTCAAGAGGAGTAGTCAAAGGCAATGTACTAACCTTCTCCAATTTCTAACTATATTCTTTATACTCCTCTTCCTGTTTCTCCAATGCCTCAATATATTGATGCATTTCCCTTATCAATTCTTCTATCCCTTTGTCAACCTCAAAACCTTCGACCAAAACTTCACCTACTTCTTGATTAATCTTGTCAACCCACCTATCTAACATCTTCGCTTTGCCCCTTATTTGCACTAAATCATCTACCTCCTTTTTGCTTAACAAAATTGGAGTCTCAATAGCCACTACCTATTGTGATCTCGGAGAAGAGACACTTTTCAAAAAGGAATGCAATTGATCCAACTAATCCTTAAGCTTAGCATTCTTCTGCTTATCCTTTAACATCCTTGACTTGGTTGTTGAAGCTACCACATCAATTAGATTCATCTATTGATTCCTGGTAGGCCTTCCCAAGTTGACAGTACTCAATTGATAATCTGTTAACTACATGTCTCCTACCTCCTTTTTTGTCATTGGTATGGCACACTCAGCAACAATTTCTCCCTTGTCTGTGAGCCTTGTGGAGTGTAGGATCTTGACCTTCTTTTTAGGCCTTTCTTGTTCAATCTCCTTCATCATATCCTCCCAATTGAGAGGTTGTGAAGGTGTTACTACTCTTTTCTGTAGGTCCAATTTCAGCCAAGTGGGAGCACTTGGAGCAATAGTCATCATAGTGGAAGAAGAAGCAATAGTAGTAGTAGAAGGTGGTTGCACATTTACTTGGGGTTGAGAATCAACCCTTGGTTCCTCTTATTTTTCTTGCACCACATGCATCTGCACAAGCTTTTCAGCCTCTTCCCTATATTTTTGTTCATGTATCTTCTTATTTTCTTCTTCCTTCTTCAACCTCTCTTCCTCCGATTGATCTCTCTCCACCTTTTCCCTTTCCAATCTTTCCTTTTCTAATCTATCCTTCTCTATTCTTTCCTTTTCCAATTTTTCCTTATCCAATTTTTCTTTCTCTAAAGCCTCTAGCCTTTCTTTCTCTGGTTTTTCTACCTCTAAAGCCTTAAGCTTTTTTTTCCTTTGCTCCTTCTTCTTATTGCTTCTTAACCACCTCTTCGGCCTCTCTTTCCTTTCATAATTGTTCTGCTTCTCCTTCCTTTTGGTGAGCTTCGTCAGCAGTTTTTAACTTGGAAACCAAGATTTCTTTTTCATTCTATTGTCTTGCCTTCTCTTCCTCAAGGTCATGAACCTTTTGTATTAGTTCCAACTTGTCATTTTCTTCTTTAACCTTGAGTCCATGTTCTTGTTGCCTCTACTGCCTCTCTACTTCATCAACCCTTGACTTAGCTTCAATTTTTTTCTGCTGTAGTATGGCATCAACTTGTGCCTTGGCATCAATCACCTTTTTCTTTTCTATTGCAGTAGCTTTTGCATTAACATTCTTCTTGGCTTCTTCAAACAATGCCCACTGCTCCTCTTGTGTCATTACTTGTTCAGTATCCTCCTCTAGAGGCATATTCTCTTGCACATCCTTCTCTGACACAGTCTCATCTGAATTTGTTTCAACATCATGAATTTCCATCTCCACTTCTTTTCTGTTTGTAGTTTCAGCCATACCATGAAGAGCTCCCTTTTGAACTTCTTCACTCTGTTGTTTTGCAAGTGGAATTTGGGTAGAAGATTCACCTAGTGTAGGTGTTGAAATAGCTAATCCCATTTGAACATCTCCTTCTTGTGCCTCTGGCTCATCGTCTACTACTTCAAGCTCTATTTATTCAATGTCTGGAGGAAGAAACTCCAAGGGCTCCTTAGGAGGTGTCTTTCACTTGAGCCTTTTATACCCTTTTCCCTCTTTAGGAGTTGGTTCTTGGGGAGCTTTGGTTCTTAAAACCAACCACTGAACACTTCTATCCAAGACTTCTCTTCCTATCTGTTTAATATCAATAGTTTCCTCACTATCCCATTCAATTGGATCCAAGCTTTTAGTTCCAATTTTCAAAGCCTCATAAGATGGATCCAATACAATTCCATCATCTACTAATGTGTCAGGAATGTCATTCTTGACACCAAGTTTTGCCATGAGTGAGACAAATAATCTAAGTTCATAATTATTTTTCCTTAAATCATACTCATCCTATTGGTCACTCCAAAAATCTTCCAACAAATTAAAATGCTTATCAAATATGGAAGACAACAAGGCCTTCATCTTTCCCTTTGAGTCAAAGTACTTCTAGGCTATATATAAACCTAGCTTTAATTGTACCAATTCTCTGCATACTATCTTTGCTCCTACCAGATGCTAACAACTATACTCACCCAACTTCATGGGGAACTTATGACATCCGATCTTATGTTTTATGGAAAAACCGAGCATTAACTCCTAGGGCCTAATATACATATTCCATCAATACTATCCTATTATTGCAACACCCTGGTAGCAAATGTGGATGGCCCTCAAAACCAGCTAGCCAGAAGTATGTGAATTTGGGGTATTGAATATACCAACATCCCCATTCAGCAATGAACACCATGGCCTCTTGGCTCAACCTATACCCTGCATCTCCATTGAGTTGGTTAATGACCACATATATGAATGCATCATTAACCCTTCTGAATTGAGTCTAAGCAACTTGGAGGAACAACTAGTTATAATGCCCCCATACCTTCTTTTGTCCTTCCAACACTCCCATTATTCCTACTTCGTTCAAACCTGGGAAGATACCCAATCTTGCTGCTACATACACAATGTAAGAAGTCATAAAGAAGCACTTAGTCTCCCTGATACTGGTTAGTTGATCATGAATAGCATTTGATACAATCATCAGCCAATCAAATTGATGGGTGCCATGTAAAATTGTATAGATAAAAGGAAACATCCACTCCTTGAAATGGAAGGCATCTCTCTTCCCAAAAGCCCTTGACAACATCATTATTATATCTAATACCTCTTTGGCTGGACCGCAAGCTTGCTTAGAGATTTATTTTTTGTCTTTAACCACTTTTTGTTTAAGTGAGACTTGTTGGATTCCTTATAATTACTATATTTCTCTAAGGCCTCTGCCTCATCCAACTACACCAAGTTCTTGGGATTCGGGACATTAAATATACTTTGAAATGCTTGAGGAGTGAGATCAATGATTACATTGTTTTGTGAATCCATGCATTGTTTGGTAGCTGGATTGTAGGAACTAGCTGCTATCAAGATCAACTCCAGGCATTGGATTGATAAAGGAAATATAGTGATATGGGCCAAGCCAAAATCCACTATTCTCTCAGTTCTAGATGTCACATCCTCATTGAATATTTTTGCATATGACTCCTCAAAGTTGCATTGGCCCAGATTGGTATCAGTTATGTCAGACCAATCTGATTCAACCTTGCTTACTTTAACAATAGGACTCCTGTGATCATACCTCAAGGTATAAGGTAACTGTTCTGATTTGAGCTTCTTTGGTTTAGTTGTTGCCTTTGATGTTCCTACAGGCTAGTTCCTTTGGGAGGCTTCCCCTGATGTTCCCGACATTCTTCAAATTTTTTACAACAAAACCTCTAGTTAGATCTCCGAATAAACATCTCACAATGTTTCTTAAAATCATACCTTTCGTACATCTATCGGAGGCGAAACCAGGAAGAACACATCCTAAATAATCCTCTTTTGAAACACTGTCAGGATTGGAGTCGAAATTGGAATGGTCATTCTACTAACAAGAAATGGACTCAGGGTCGGAAGTGGAATGGTGATCGGAACTGGAAACGGAATGGAAACTTATTCGATTTCCTTTAGATTTTCTATTTTCATCTTTTGTTTCGGTTCTGCTTCCGCTTCCGCTAGGTAAACATTTTATGAAGTAAAGCTTCTTACTATAAGCGGAGTCAGAGACAGGATGGAAAATGGAATTGACACTAAACATAAAAACATATTCAAAACTCCAAATCAATTCCAATCTTGCTTCCGGCTATGTTGACCATGACATCATCAATGATTTTATCAATTTAATGCATAACTTCCTGATTAAAGACCAAGGTCATATTAAACGAAATAAGGCTTAAAATATGGCATGAAAGGACTATGCCTATATGACCGTGGGGACGACTGTATTTTTAGGGAATCATATTTAATTACTTTAAATGTGATCACAGAAATGCATGAAACCCTAATCTAGAAAATGCGATATAAAACTAGGGCATGGATTTAACCCCTCCTAATTTAACCAAACGAATGTGTAATAAAAACCTAAGTAAAAAAAAAGAGATCTTATAAACCCTAACTCACTATAAAACAGAATTTAATCTACCTCATTATGAAAACCCTAATTAAATATATACGTTTAAAACCTAATGTAGCATGACCCGATCATGAAAAAATGTGAAAACGACTGTGCTTGCCCAACTCACTATAAAACCATAAATGCAAGCATAGAATAAAATTGAGAACAAAAAACAAACAAAGAAAACAAAGATGCAAAACTTCAAGAAAGCGAGTTTGCCCAAAGATCAAAACTATGAATCAAAAAACACGAAAGCAAATAAAATAAAATTGAGAATAGGAAACCTACCTCGAACGCAAAAATTGGCAAACCTTCTGAAGAAATTCGCAAACAACTATCTC
Organism: Sequoiadendron giganteum; assembly: GCA_007115665.2. Lineage (NCBI taxonomy): Eukaryota > Viridiplantae > Streptophyta > Pinopsida > Cupressales > Cupressaceae > Sequoiadendron > Sequoiadendron giganteum. Next base: position 63,002,541 of record CM021109.1, on the reverse strand, counting down.
CTCCTCCTTCAATCGATTCGCTCAGATGGACTCTGCAGCTGCTCTATTTCGCTCTCCAATTTGTTAACAATGATAATAATAATGCATTTAATCCCTAATGAAGGTAAAAATCAAAGTTTCTACCTATGCAGGGCAACTGTCATTTAATGCATTAAATGCAGTTTTAAGCAGAGTCAGAACTGGAGAAGAACAAACACTTCACTACAGTGTGACTTCAGTCAAAAGTCAACGACCAAGAAACGGTGGGGGCGGAATCAGAATGGAAACTTGAGTAATTTCCCAACTTCATTCCAGTTCTAGTTTTGGCTATGATGACAAAGCATAAAACAAAACCAAACACAAAAATAAAACAAAAGACTGAAAATAAGAAAACTTAACAAAAAGACTTAGTCTAAAATAAAAGTTCAAAAATCAGAGGCGGGGACGGGATGGATTTTGATTTTGCAATTTTGAACAAATACCAACTTAATGTCTAATCCGGCTCCGGCTCCGATAAAGACAAAACAAAATTTCAAAAAGAAAGACCGTCGGGATGGGACCCTGAACAATTTTAAACAAAGTTTCACAACCCGATTTTGTCCCGGCTCCGGTTCCAACAGACTTGACAAAGAAAAACAAAGTGTTGGAAACAAAACGACTCCAAACTTTGTTTGAAAATCAAACAAGGATAAAAAAACAATAAAGGGGGACCCATTCTTGACCAAGGCAAAAGATGGGGTGGTTATGCAAGGCATAACAGATATTATGAATTCTACACTTTTTGGATAATGCATAGTGATGCAACTTCTTGTGATGAAATTTATTATTCAAAGACTCATTAAGCTAAGCAATATCAATTTGAGGACTATTCTCACAATAATAAATGTAAGACTATTGTCTCTCCATTTTGTACTTCCAGATTTTTAGATTCTCAGATTTTTTGAATATAAAAAGATCTCATATCTTAGATTTATACATTGTAATGACAAAAATTGACCCCCTTGTAAATGGTACAATTTCACCTAATTTGGGAATAATTAATGATAAATTGGACTTGATATCACCTTGATCTAGTGTTTTGATAAGTTTTACACATCTACATTAGGTTTTGGGCCCTTTTAAAGCTAAATAAACCTAACTCTGCCCTAATTCAATGTTGTAAAGTGTATTTATTTACACCTTCACATTATATTTGAGAGGCTTGTAAACTAAATCGGACCTAATCTAGTGTTGTAATGTGTTTTACACATTCACATGGGGTTTAGGGCCCTTCTAAGATAAATAGACCCAATTTTTCCTCAATTTAGTGTTGTAAAGAGTATTTATTTAGACTTTCACATTGGATTTTGGTTTCTCTTGCATCCCAAGACATATTTCAATCAAAGCCTTGACAAGATCAAAAAATAAGATTAATTTATGTACTCCCTGACACTTTAGCAATCAAAATAGGCCCAATGGGACCCATTCACCACTTTGGGTGAATGAGTCCCATCTAGGTGGGACCCATTCACCCAACTTGGTGAATGAATCCCATTTGGCCTATTTTTAGGGTTTTAAGTGAGAAAATTGGGTTTTAAGTCAAAATTTTATGAATGTTGTCCTATGGGATCCAATTAATAGGATATTATATGGATTTCCTATATAAATGAGGTCTCAAACCATTATTTTATTATGCATTCATGTTATCAAGTCCAACACTCAAGAGTTAAGCATTCCAAGACTTTACAAGAGCATCAAAAGAGCATTCAAGGGAAAAATTATTCATCAATTGTTGCAGCAATTCAATATTCATCATCATATCAAGGATATCAAGCATACAACATTTTATTGATCTAGTGGTGTGATGTAGCATTGAAGATCCAAGATCAAGCATTGTTCTACTCCTATTGTCAAGATCAAGATCTACATCCTTCATGGCCATTTCATGTTGAGTTGCAGATTTACAAGATATTATTTACAAGGCATCATTCAAGGTATTATTATCCATGATTCATTTTCTTTGTCTCATGTTTCATGACTTCATTTCATTGTCTCATCATTTGGTTTAATTACCTACAAGGGGTTTGACCAAGGCAAACCCCTATTCCCTAATAATCAACACTTTTCTCTCTCTTTGTGTGATTGTAGATCTAGGTGCTTTGAAGACTTGAAGACCATTGAAGATTAGGTTACAAGCTTGGAAAAAGTTGTTGGAGTTGTCTCCCCATTTTCAAGGTCATAATCCTCACCAAAAAGTCACCTACAGCCCCAAAATTAGGGTTTCAGATCCGAAAATCAAGAGAAACAGGAAGAGAAAACATTAAAGACAAGATTCAGACTTTGAAATTCCAGAAAACCCTAACAGGACCCATTCACCCAGATTGTCGAATGAGCCCCAATTTAGGTCAATTTTGAGATTTTTATAATTTCAAATACCCTTTTTTTCTTGAAACCTGTTCTTATATAGAAATCAAAATCTAAGACTGATTCGACCAAAATGTTGAACGAGTCCCAATAGGCCAAAATTTTAGAATCAATAGCAGTTCTAGTCTTCATTCAATCCTCTACAAGTTTCCAAGTGCACACTTATGATTTTATGACTTTTTGTTCTGATTTATATGCATTTCTAGGTCATTCTTTCAAGTTTGATGTATCACTAGGATTTGTCATTAGACCTTGCATTTCATTTTTCTTTCCAAGTTCTTACTTGGTGGTGAACCCCTCATTAATATCTAAACATGCCCTAGGATACCTTTCTATCAGATCTCTTGCATCTATTCCACACTTGGGGTTGAGATCTCTAAGGTGTCCTTGAGTGTAGCCAGTGTGAAATAGGAACCCTATCCTTGTGTTCTACTCCTCTAAGGTGGGGAGTACTATTTTCGTTACTACATTTTGGTGAACCTACATTTAGAACACCTTTATTCCGATCTGGAGTGCATCATCATCCTAGATTTGCTTGCATTAACATTGCATTGAATTTTGCATTAGGTAATTGACATTCTAGGGTTTCAAAATTTTGCATTAGTGAAAGTGCATATAGGTTACATTTTTACATCTCATATCATTGAAAATAATCTAACAACTGCATTTTCACTTAAGATACACATCATACAATAGAAAAAGTTTCATAAAAATCAATTGAAAATCTCTAAATTTTTTGAAAAAAATCCCTACTAGGACTCATTTGCTACCTTGGCAGAATTAGTCTCAATGCACATCTGAGACTTCCTTTTACACCACTAAGAACCTTGTTTCTATACTTTTTTTTTCCGCCATTGGTTACTTGTTTCAATGGGTTGAATTTATATCACATGCATTTCACTAAATCTAGCTTAAATTGGTCAATTTCATGCACTACTCAATTCCAAAAAAATTATTTACAACATTTCATCTTTCAGGTTGTTGCATAATTTAATAAAAAAATTACTTTGTTTCAAATCTGAAAATTACATTTAATCATTTCACTTTAGGTCATATAATTGCACTTTATTTACTTTTCCATAATAGCATATTTTCTTTCAAGAGATGTGGCTTTGATATGGTTAAAATAGATTGCATAAGTACAACATCCCCTCTTATGAGTTCAATTTAGAGTACAACAATGAGGTCATTAAGAAACATGTTACTCATCCTTCTACTATCTTTCATAGTTATGAGAACATCTTAGAGAAAGCGGATCAAACCATTAACATAATCCTTAATATTACATTTCCTATTGGTGAGGATGGTATGATACAAGACGATGCAATCATAGACAATCATAACAATCATACTTGTTTTTCTCCTGATACCTCTCCTATTAGTGACAAAGGTATCTTGGTGAAAGAAGATACAAGCATTGAGATTCTTGATTGTCCCTCTCCTCTTCCCCCTTTAGAAGATATTAGAAAACAAGAAGATGAGATCATAGAAACATTTCTAGACATCACCTTACCTAGTCTACATTCATCCCTTTCTTGTGAGAATGTCTTAGAAAAAGAGGATGATATCATAGATAGCCATAATTTTCCTTCTCCTAATATCCCTCCTCGATACAAAGAGGATAGGCTGGTATTAGAAGATGCACCTATCGAGAGTCATGATAATTTTGTTCCTCTCTTCCCTAATTCTCCTACCATTTGGAAAGATATATTTGGTAAGAATTAAAATCATAGTTGTCCTTCTCTTGATGCCTCTCCTACTTGTGATGAATCTATTTTACAAAATCTAACCATGGAATGTGATGAACATATTACAAGCTATCCTATTAGGGTAGATAGTATGGCACAAGAGAATGAGACCTTAGAGAAAAAGGACAATCAAATAGAGACTTCTCCTAATATCCCCACTATTGATAAACAAGATAATCCAACCATTGATAACTCCCTTACTTGTGATGAATTCATTTTAGAAGAACCAACCTTTGAATGTCATGAACATCTAGTTTGTAGTTTTGAAACCTCTGCTCGTAAGGAGGATATCATCGCACAATAAAATAATAACATTGGCAATAATCTAGTGACCTTAGATGAAGATTATGAAGGAACACTAGATTCTCCTTCACTAAGGGATGTTAATATTATTCAACCTCAACTCATCCTTTACCCACCTTCCCACAAACCGCAAAATCCAAACAAACCTAAATTTATCATTTACCCACCTAAGAATTATGTTTTGCAGTAGTCAATTCATAATACCATTTCTCATACATATAACACTAGAAACAATATGAAACCAAGACAAACACCTTTAGCATCCCTCCCATTTCCTAACCCTATCTTACCAGGTCCCCCTCACTTGCCACCACAAAGTTGAAAGGAGTATGATCTTGTTGAACAAATAAAGAGTACTCTTGCTAAGATATCATTATGGGACCTTATTCAAGCCTCCCCTCATTATCACAACATGATTCAATTTGATTTACAACAAGTTCCTACCCCTACTTAAATACTTGCATTCATTAGTAGAATGGCCATGAACTCCATGATATGCACAAAATGAACTCTTGTTGTAAAATTTATTTCTGTTCTTGGAGGGAGACATATCAAATGATCTTGGAGAAGCTTTGATAAGGTACTCTCTTGATCAATGGTAGGATATTTTTGTTTCTTTTGTGATAAAGATATCTCTTGCTTAGTACAAGGTTTCATACATACATAAGACCCTTTAGATTGTGAGTCTTTGTACTCTCCCTTAAAGGAGGGAATAAAATCTAATCAACTCCAATCATTACTAAGACATGTCCTAGGAGTGTTTTGTGTGATGACATTGATATTAAGTGAAGATTTATTTGATTCTTTTGTTTCTTTTGAAGGATACTAACCAAGACCACTAGTTGTTTCTATCAGTTCAGGATGCACTAATGTTAGAGTTAACCTAGGAGAATCTTCTGTAATAGTGTTGGTATTGAGTGAAGTATTTTTTGATGCTTTTGTTTCTTTCAAGGGACAATAACCAAGATCACTAGTTTTTTCTTATGTATTAGGATCTATAGGGACATGGATACCTTGTTACCTAGAACCACATCCTTTTCCACTATAACCAAGTTGTTTCAAAAGTTTGTAACCTATTCCATAAAGCTTTTCCATTTTTTTGGATTTAGTGGTTTCTCATGATTAACTTCATCAAATTTTTTTGTGTAATTTGTTTCTTCTTCTAAACTGCTTGAAGTGGATACTTTCAATGGTTCTTTTGAATTTTGTGTTGACATTACCACTTTTTATTTTCCCTTTTTAGACTTTTTTATGATCTTGTATTCTCCCATGAAAGTAGGTGTAAAATCTAAGGAACCCCAATCATCATCCAATAGCTTCGTGACTTCCTGAATATGCTTTTACTTTTATTTCTCTTGTATGGGTTCCACTTGTGTAATTGGTGTCAATGTTTTCAAAGGTTTTTCCTTATCTTTCTCAATATGCAAACTTTCCAGTTCAGGGTCAGCTTTGATTGTATACACTTTGTTGTTGTAGACATACTTCATTTTACAATGAAGAGTAGAAGCCACCCCATTCATTGCATGAATCCAAGGTCTACCCAAGAGAATATTATATGAAATATTATTATTCATGACATGAATAAGATTTTGCAATGTGGCCTTTCCAACTATAATAGGTAATGTGATCACACCAATCAGTTGTTTTCCTACGTTATCAAACCCACAAATAGATAAAGAGCTAGGTTGAATTTGGATTTTTTCTACTCCAATACTATCCAAAAGGTTTATTCTAGACACATTAAGGGTTGGGCCACTACAAACAAGGGTTCTATTTATCCCCTTCCTATTAAAAATAGCTATTATCATGGAAGGTTCATTTTGTTTCTGTATGAGTGTGAATTTTCATCCCTAATGCAAATTCCCCTTTCACCCCTTTACACTTTAGAAAACCAAAAGAAGAGGTTTAATTCCAATTAAGCTCACTACTGGCATTCCACTTGGTGCCTTGTTTGTGTGTCGGTGGGGGCATTTCTATTGGGGACACCCCTGCGGCGTGCAGATGTTAGTGTGGCGTGCTTACATCCCTGGTAGATTCTTGCATCTAGAGACTACAGAGATGTTACACTTTTGATTGGAAGTCAAAGTGTAATTCCCCTCTTCAGTTGGCCGACCTAAATATGGATTTTTTTCATCTTCTTATTCATATTCTCACTCCATTCTTCCATTCTCAAGTTTTGGAACAAATTGGCACACTCTCTCCAATGCTTTGAGCATTCATTTTCAATATTTGTAGAAACATTCTTCACTCCATTGCAGCAATCTACCACTCCATCACTTTGATAGTGCATGCGCAAGACAAACACCATAGTATTAGAGGCTTGAGCTCCTCTCATTCACTCCTCCACAAGACTTGAGCACTTTGGACGGAGGTGGTAACCTCCTCTCATCTCTTCTATCATATTCAGTTGAGTAAACACATATTGTTTTGTATTCTTTCTTGCATATGTAGCTTGTATTTCCCTTCTTTATCTTTATTTCTATCATGGAAAACTTGACTGTCTGTGGAGGTGGAAACACCAAGACGGGGGTCTGACTAAGGTAGTCCCCTAAACAACCCCAACACTTTCCATCTTCGTTGTGTGGAGGTGGAGAGATCTCAAAGCAATCTGGTGAGAGGATTATTGTACAACATTATCTTTGTCACTCTTGTGGTAATATACTTATTTTACTATATCTGTGTTTACATTTCTCTTCTCTTAGTCTTGTTCTTTACTTCCCAAAACTACTAACCTAGATTGTTAGTCCTTTTCTGGGATTCCAACCTCGTCTCTCTGGTTTCTTGGCCATACAGACACTAGCGCACCTGCGAGATGTTGTGTTGTCATCCAAGAACCATGCTTCTATCCTTAGACAAAAGAGCTACCTAAGATGTAGAGTTGACTCTAGAAAGTATCATGTCTAGTCTCCCTTTAGTTCTCGAGATTGTAGTGATCGAAGGACACATAGTCTTCATCATCCTCATCCCTTCTATCCTAATCATCCTTTTAAACTCGGGTAAGTTAGGGTAGCCTTTCCATTCTTGGCCTTTCATGACATGTGGCCTTGCAATGGTTGGTCCCCCTCTCTTACATTTTTGGTGAAACTGACGTGAACCAATGTCTATTCATTTGTCGGCATCCTGAACTTTCTCTCATATACCTCTTGGTCATTGTATTCTGGTGTGTTGTGAAATTTTATGAGCTTCACAACCCAGTCTATGACTTGGGAATATTGTTAAAAGGATTATGCAACACCTTCTGATGGACAAGATGAAGGTCTCCTCTAGCTTCACTACCGGCCTTTTCTCTAGTTTTTTGGTTGGTCTATTTGCATAGGAACATGTATCACGAGGCGAATCTAAATTTCTTGACGATACTGATCACATCCCTACTCCTCCTACAACACCGACCTCTTCATCCATAGATGAGAATGAGGCCATTTCTATCCCTTTTGAGTACGTCATTAGCCTCGGTAAAGGGTTAGGTTCATTGGGAAATCACTTGGAGGGCAACACAAAGATGGCTAGGGCTACCAAAGGTGATCAGAGAAATAAGATACATGGTGGAAAAAGACCGGACAGGTGTGGAACTCTTAGCTAGTCTCGCTAGTTTGGCTGAAGCATGTGCCCCCTTGAGCCATGGTCACATGATATGAGGTGGCCTCTTCGCGGAACATGAGAGGCAGTTGGAGATGTTGATGCCTCCTACATCCATGTATATGGTCGACACGGTCCCTTCGGTCAATGTACCCACTACTTCTGAAAGTTTTGAGACTGTCAAAGTAAGTAGGAACCCTTTGGGTTTCCACTTCACCCCTTTTTTTGCCTCCAGTGGTGGAGGATTTTCTGGAATGATAGGCGGAAGCTTTGGTCATAGAAGCTTCAGAAGTGGGGGGGCATTGGCGGAGGTGATTTCGACGAAAATCATGGTGGTGGCTTTGGCTCTAGCGGAAGTCACACTGGTGGTGGGGACATCGGTGGCAGCTCAGGTAGTGGTCACAATGGTGGCATTGGCGAAAGTCACATTGGTGGCGGTAGTATCGGTGGCGGCTCTGCTAGTGGTCACGATGGTGGTCATGATGGTGGCTCTGGCAGTGGTTCTGGTGGTCCTATGTCTTCTAATGACCCTATTCTGAATACCATTTTTCAGAATATGGGGAAGATGTAGAACTAGCTGGAAAACCTTTCCTAGGCCTTAGCCCAGCCTATCTTCTAGCCTTTCTTCTGACACAGCCCATTTTCAGTTGCAATCCTAAACACTCCTTTCCCGCAATGGATGGAAATTCCCAAATTTGAGGAATACAATGGTAAAGGGGACCCACAGACACATGTTTCTGCCTTTAATGCCTTATGCATAGACTTTTATATCATGATGCATTGATGGCCAAAATATTTCCTTGATCCCTCAAGGATACAACACTGGATTGGTACTGCTCTTTTCCCTTTAATTCCATCTTCACATTTGATCAGCTTGTGAATCAGTTCTTACGATAGTTCCAAGCTAATATCGAACCAAAGATGACCTTCTCAGACCTTGTTAGATGCAAACAAGGGGAAAATGAAAATATTATAGACTTTATAGCATGGTACCAAGCACTCTTCTCACATATCTTGTATCCATTACCCAATTCTAATGTACAGAAGGTCTTCCTAGGGAACTTACAAATGCCTTGGCAAGATAAGTTCGCCCTCATGAAGTATCCTTCTTTCACACACTTGTGTGCGGCTTTACAAGAGAACGAATAAATGGTGGTTGAGTTTGGTGATCCTCCCTCACACTCTCATTCTAAAGGAAGATCTATTGTATTGATCTTAGGAAGAGGTAAAAATGTTGCAAATAAAGTAGCTGATGTGGATAACAATGGCCTCAGATGCAACCGAAAGTTTACGAAACTATCAGAATATTATTCTTCCATCTTGTAGAAGTTGGTGAAGGATAAGATCCTTACCCTGCCACCTTCTAAAATAGTTAGAGAACCATACCCTAGCTAGTATGAAGAAAATACTTATTGTCAGTACCATCGATTTAAAAAACATGATATCGAATGTTATATGTGCCTGCATCATGAGATACATGATCAAATCGACGATGGTAGTATCTGCCTTGATGGAGGAAATCAAAACATCAACAAATTAGTGGCAAAAGCTAATAGTGAATTATAGATATACACGACCCATTTCCATCACATTCTTCTAACATTATTATCGATCCCGCTGACTGTACTTCTCACCCTGAGGCGTATGTTCATGTGGTTACCATTACTCCCTCTCATCGCCTTGCGACCGGTTTGTTGGATATAAAATTTACTTTGCAAGACATGCCAGCAAATGGTAAGCCTTCTCCACTTTACATTCTCACTCACATTAATGGCAACATTGTGACAGGAGTCTTATTCGACCCTGTTAGTAGAGTGAATGTCATCACGGAGGAGACGTTACTCCTAAACTCCCTACAAAGGGAGGAATACAAAAAAATAAAAACCCACCATCCACATGCATGATGGACTTTCTCTTAAACCCTATGGATCAATGATGTTGTATGTCCTAGTTGGACCTAGGAGTGTAGATATAGTCTTCAATGTATCCTCGAGTCAGACCTATTCAGAGTGAAGCTAGGCATACCTTGGCTAGCTTCCATGAATGGGATCGCCTCTATAATTCATAAATTCCTAAAAAATTCCCATGAAGGTGTTGTGCACGTAGTGCACATGACACTGGATATCAGCTTGTGGTATCCCATGGAGGATACTCATTGGATCACTTTTGGCCCACTCCAGTCAATCCACTCCCATAGAGAACAGACCTACTTTACAAGAATTATGTGAAGTACAAAATTGGGGGTAAGGGACAACCAAAGTTGAACCTTCCCATAGCAGAGGAGCTAGCTGTCTCCTATTCCTAAAAATAAAAGGAGAAGCTCACTCCCTCTCAAGCTAACTCATCCACTTCTCTCTCTTGGGAGGAGTACTGGATGAACAAGCTCGGGTTCTACCTACTAAGTTCGATGATTCCTCCTTGGTGAAAGCCCAACGTCAGGATATCGGATCTCCCTAATAGGTCCCCAAGACCCTGGTACTATTTGTATGGCAAAAAGAAAGGCTCACGAAGAGAGTTTGCCCCTTGACCTCTTCCTATTCCCCCAAAGAAGAAAGGATCCACATTTAAGGTGTTAGAGTCAACTCCTCCCGCAAATTCTGAACCTACCCCTCCTTCTCCCATTCAGGAGTCTACCCTTCCACTGGAAACAATCATGGAAGATACTCCTATGGTTGTACAAGATCCTTTCTTCCCTTCATAGATCTTGGCTTCTGGTTCAAAGAGTCGTAGAAACTACCTTCCACATCAGCGCAAGTGTCAGCAAAAGGCCCTCCTAGCTGAGCAAGCCTCCTTACAAAAGAACAAGGAAGAGAAGACGACACCTCCTATTGTGTCTTCCTCTTTCCCTCCTTCCATCTTTGAATCTCTTTTAGCTCCTGCTATGAGCATACATGCGCTTGGAAGGGTGCACATGTTCAGCACTCCTTCAATGGAGCCACCCTTGTTGACTTCTGTCTTGGATGTCTTGCCTTTCCCAAAGCCTGTGGACATGGTGAAAACTTTGGTGGTGTCCACTACGGTTCTCTCCTCTTCTCGCTCAACCCTCCTTGTTTCATCTATGGGGAGCTCACCTCCTTCGATGAAGAAGAAGGTAGAGAGGGTGGTCCCTCTAGCAATGGAGGACGTAAGAAGAGCCAACCTTCTCCGAAAGGTGGCCCTAGGTTGACTTGTTATGTCCTAGTAACGGAACCAATCCTGGCCTCCCCCAAGTTTTTCACCGCTCTCGAGTCTCTTGGTGAGCCTAGTGGTGAACCTCGGGTGCAAACTCCTCCATCTGTCGAGGTGAAGCATGGCACTCCCATTAAGTGCATGTTTAACTTAGTGGATGAAGTTTCGACCTTGTCAGTGATCTTTCAAAAGTTGTTGACCTTGGGCCCATAAGAGCTGAGCGATGAAGACCTCACCAGTCGCTCTACCTTGGCCCTTATTACGGGAGGATCAAAAGCTCCTCCCCTTAACATTACACTATTGTAGGCTCATCATCCTTCCTACGATGATCTAGAGTGGGAAGCTGATAACCTCTTGGTTGACCAATGTTAGGGGGAGACCCTTTTCTTGATCTTTAGATTAGATGCATGTAGGTGTTATGATGTGTTTCCCCGTAATCATGTTTTATGTTCCTAGATGACCCTCGTCACCCCTATTGGTGCTGGGATATAGGTGTGGTGTTTGTGTTGCAAACCTTCTTCTACATTTATCTATATTCTTCCACGTGTGTGATTGAATTTCGGTGAATTGGGGATGATGCAAAGCATCGGGAGCATTTAGGCCTCCTTCCATGTTGACCTAATTTTTTATTTTTACTTTGTCTTTCATGTGTTCTTCCTGATTTGGTTGGGGATTGATGATCTTTCACCTCTTTTCATGGTTACCTAATATGAATAAAGGTAGATCTGACCCCACATAACTAGATCCCCATGTGCCATGTGTGTGTGATTTGTCTTCTTTACCTTTCTCTTTATATTTCTCTCGTCTTTGTTTGAGTTTTCCCTTTCATGTGCGACAATGCCTCTTCTATACTACTTGGTCTTTATAAAATGAATTCGTTCTCAAACGAATCTTTTCTTGAAACACCCCTCACACACTTCTTTGTTAGAATTACATTCTCAACTTGAAACCTTAACAGAACATGTTTCCTTCATCATGGGTTCATAAAGAAAGGATTTGGAAATAATCCTCCGAAGTGGGAAAGGTCTTAGTCTTCCCCTCATAGGAGCACATCTCCTTCCCTTCGAATTCCTTGATGAAGTTAACATCTTTCAAAAGGATTCCTTGGTGATGAATTGATTCAAGAAAGAAGACATTAGCTTCTGAACAATGTGTCCCTTGAGTGGACCCCCTGTTAGAAACCCTAGATCAGACATGCAAACCTAAACACCTTCCACATAAGAGAAAACATGTTTTCTCTTATGTGGAAGGTGTTTAGGTTTGCATGTCTGATCTAGGGTTTCTAACATGGTATCAGAGCCTTGACATGCAGCCCCTTCTCAAATTCTAGAGAAAACCATTGCAGAGTTCGTTCAGGGTTCCTTGAGGATTTTATGCCTTGAGTTCATTTATGCAGCATCTTGGATTAGATTGGGCTTCACCATTGGATTCAGAGCACTGGAAAAAGTTAGGTTTGGCTTTTATTTTGCAGATTTTGGTCACAATTTTCCAGATCTGTGAGGGTTTCAGTTTTGGTATTTTTTTGAAGCATTTTGAGCAGAAACGGAGGTCACCATTGCATTTGCAGTGGCCAAAAACCCTAAGATCGCCCTTCGTTTCATCAATTTTGGTGAAGTTGATCCAAAGGGCAAAATGTTTTTCCCAGGGAGGCCGTACGGCCTCCCCAGCATGCATTTCGAGGCAGTTTTCTCCATGAAAAATGAGGAAAAAACCAAAAACGCTCATCATTTGTCATGCCACTAGTTCAAAAGGTTCTGCCACCAGGTGGCCACCTGCAAACTGCTCAGCTTGGCGGCACCGCTCCATCCACCGCTCCCCTCGCATCAGCCCCCGCAGGCCCGCTCAGCACCAGCGCAGGTCGTATGGGAGCCCCCAGCCGCTTCCTCTGCATGCCCATGGTCATATGGGTGACCAGGGGCTCTGCCCTAGCCCCTGGTCGCATGCAAGACCAAGGGCCGAAATTTTTTTAGCCCCCTGGACTGCCTGCAGGCCTTATTGGCCTTTCTGGAGCACCTTTGACGAAATTAGGTATAACTTTTGCGTACGGTGTCTGTTTTTTACAAACGAGATACCATTGGAAAGCTGATTCCAGTGCCAATCTATTCAACATTTTAGTTTTTCTATATTTTTCTCCAGATTTATTTTGTAGGTCCTTGAACTCAGATGTTGTTGTTTTCACTTCGGAGGGCATATCTTTTGACTCGGTGCTCCTTTTTTTGCGATTCTTGTGGCATTGGAAAGCTGGTTCAGTCCTCTACATAGATCTAAGGTCTATTTTTCATTTTCTATTTATGAATGTTAGGAATTCTCTCCTTTTGCATTCATTGGGGATTGTAATAAACGAACTACTATAAAGTTCCATCAGGGGGGTTTCTTGCATAATAATCTTCATCATGTGTTGATGGAAACTCACATGGGTTGTAATCTAGTTTCGTAGTTTCTTTTGGCCATATGTTTTTCTTAGCTTGACACATACCAAATTCATTTTGGTTCACACTTTAGATTGAGAGCCTATGGTTAGTGATCTGCATCGGATCCATCTCAGTTTGAGGGCCACTAAATTTGTGGTTATTGTTCCCGAGTCTATATGGTACTTTTTCCCATGGAAGAGTTTCAGTCTTAGTTTTGACATTAGCATCAAGATTCACAGCTTCCAGATTCTGTCATCATTTCATCTACTGTTGCTCTATGGATTCCAGGGTTGTTCTAGTTTGGTGTTTTCAAGTGTTCCGTGGCATTGGGTCTGCTGTCACATTATTATGATTCCGATATGGTTTCTTGTAGACAGAAGTATCTTTCCTTTCTTTCCAGATTGTGGTTCCAGTGTTCTTCCAGTGCTTCTTTGCAGCAGTCATCTCATTGTAGGGGGGGTTGTCCCATTGGGTTGTCCTTCTCTACCTCATTATTGCATTTGTACATGGGTACCTGATTAGGCCTTGTTGCCAGGACCCATTCATGCTTTCTTGCATTCATCTTAGTTTTAGGTGCATGCTTATCTAGTCTCCCTAAGTTGCACTTATGGGGGGGTGTTAGTGTAATTAATATTTAATTACACTTGCATAACTTTACTTAGGTTGAAATAATTTTAGGTCAACATTAGGGTTGCATACTTTGCTTTTATAAAGCAAATCATCTCATTGTAATATTGAATTCCTGAATATATCAATTTGCACATTCACATGCAAAGCTCTGCTTTTTTATGTTTTCTCTTATGTGGAAGGTGTTTAGGTTTGCATGTCTGATCTAGGGTTTCTAACACCCCTCCCTTTCACATAGGGTTCCCAAGGGATCCCTTTGAATGTTCTCAACAAAATTCTATGGTGTTTAGCCCAAGGGTAGCCCATCTTACTTCTTTGTGTCTAGGTCCGAGGGAAGCCTGACTAGACCTACTTTGCATCCTTACATCTAGCTCGGGGGCACCCAGACTAGAATTCACATTTCAAATAGCGTGTCCCTTGAGTGGACCCCCTTCCTTTTGAAGGGTTCTCAAGGGACCCTTTGAAAGTCTTACAACTTAGTGATGTTCTACGTGACTTTCCATTCACTAGCCTATGCGGCCACTTCCTGATGTGTTCTATCTATGGGTAAACATGTCGCCATCTCTGACTCTATGGATTCCCCTTTACTCAGTCTCCCTCATGTGAGAGTTCTTGGGGGATACCTTCCTTGCAGGTTCACAGGTCTGTAAGGTGCTTTTCTTGGTTTCCTTCATGTGAGATTTCTTCAAGGATGCCTCCCTTGTAGGACAATGATCCTGTAAGGCACTTTCGTACTTCAGCTTTGTGGTTTTGTGGAGCTATGAAGTCCTCTCCTGCACTTTTGGGTTTTTCAAGCCTTGCTCTGCTTCCTCATTGGTTCAAGTATACTTCTCTTACTCTATTACTTTCCTAATACTCTAATTTACTGAAGCACTCATCAGTACTCATGCTCGCTAAAGTGGGGGAAAAATATATGAGCATGAATTTGCACCCCTAACGCAAATTACCCTTTCACCCCTTTACACTTTAGAAAACCAAAAGAGGAGGTTTAATTCCACTTAAGTTCATTGTTGGCATTCCACTTGGCACCCTATTTGTGTGTCAATGTGGGTTTTTTTGTCGGGGATGCCTGTGTGGTGCGTAGACATCCATGTGGCATGCTTACATCCCTCACAGATTCCTGCGGCTTTAGATTGCAAAGACGTTACACTTTCGATTGGAAGTCAAAGCGTAACGCCCCTCTTCGGCTGGCTAACCTAAATATGGTTGTTTTTCATCTTCTCCTTCATATTGTCACTCCATGAACTTCCATTCTCAATTTTTGGAACAAGTTGACACACTCTCTCCATGCTTTGAGCATCCATTCTCAAGATTTGTAGCAACATTCTTCACTCTATTGTAGCAATCTACCACTGCATCACTCTGATAGTGCGAGTGCAGGACAAACACCATGGTAGAAGAGGATTGAGCTCCTCTCATTCACTCCTCCACAAGCCTTGAGCGCTTTGGATGGAGGTGGTAAGCTCCTCTTATCTCCTCTATCGTATTTGGTTGAGTAAGCACATATTGTATTGTAGTGTTTCTTGCATATGTAGCTTGTATTTCCCTTCTTTATCTTTATTTCTACCATGGAAAACTTGGTTGTCCGTGGAGGTGGAAGCACCAAGATGGGGGTCTGACTGAGGGAAGCCCCTAAACAGCCCCAACACTTTCCCTCTTTGTTGTGTGCAGGTGGAGAGATCTTGAAGCAAGCTAGTGAGAGGATTATTCTATGAGATTATGTTCGTTACCCTTGCAGTAATATACTTATTTTAGTATATCCATGTTTACAATTCACTTCTCTTAGTCTTGTTATTTACTTCCGGAAACTACTAAAATAAATTGTTAGTCCTTTTCTGGGATTCCAACCTCGTCTCTCTAGTTTCCTAGCCATACAGATGCTAATGCACCTGTGATACGCCAATGTGTCATGCTATCGTCCCATAACCACGCTTATGTCCTCAGATATAGAGCTACCGAAGACAGAAAGTTGAATCTGGAAAGTGTCTCATCTAGTTTCCCTTCAATTCTCAGGATTGCAGAATGATCGAAGGACACATAGTCTCCATCATTCTCATCCCTTCTATCCTAACCATCCTTTTAAACTGAGGTAAGTTCAGGCAGCCTTTCTGCTCTTGGCCTTTCGTGACCTAGGGCCTTGTAGTGGTTGGTCCCCCTCTCTTAGAGTTTCTACAATTCCAAAGGAGGAAGCTCGCTTTGGTGGAAAACAACATGTGTCTACATTCATTCCTTGAATTAGGGCTGCTATATCATTTGGTTGCATATTAGGAGGGATAGGAAACTTTTATAAAGAACTTTGAAGCATGTTATGATAACTGGGTGAGGCTTGAATAAGATCCCATAAGGATATCTTAGCAAGGTTTTTTTTTAAGTTATTCAACAAGGTCATACTCCTTTCCACTATGTACAGGAAAAAGAGGAGCACTAGGAAAATAGGTTGAGGCAATGGTAATGAAGTAGGATTGGTTTGTGGTTGCCTATTGTTCCTTATATTTTATGTATGAGAAATTTTATTGTAACTCGGTTGCTACAAAACATTGTTACTATCAATTTTCCTTATAAAGTTCAAGATATCTCCTAGAGCTAATGGTTTCTTTTTAGGTGGCTCTAAGATAAGCATTAGTTTGGTTTGAAATTGATGTTGATGTGAGGGTGGATAAAGGGTAAGAACTGGCTTAAAGGAGATCACTTCAAGAGATATCTAATGTGCATAACCTCAAAAGAATTATCCTTATTTTGAAGATCTTTTAATTAAGGAGAGTCTAATTTCACCTCATCATCTTCACCAAATGAAGCCATATTACTATTGTCAATGTTGTCATTTCTTGCACCATGATATCTTCCCTAGTAGGAGATTTTTAAGGAGAGGAGTAAACAAGAGGTTGATCACATGGTTAGATTTTGTGAGATAACTCCATCACAAGTAGGGGAAGCATCAAGAGAAGAATAGTTATCATTGATTGGATCCTTTTGTTCAATTAGTTGTTTCTTAGTGGGAGAAGCAATAGGAGAGGGATTAAAAACACTATCATGACTCTCAATAAGTGTATCTTCTTCACAAATAGAAGAGATATTAGGAGAATAACAAATGTGATTGTAATGCTTGTCCATGATTTCACCATCTTTCTCTAAATAATCTACACAAACAAGGGATTAATGGAGACTAGATAAAGTGATGTTAAGAAATGTGTCAATGATCTCATTCTCTTGTACGAAGATATCTTCCCAAGTAGAAGAGTTTTTAGAAGAGGATCTTTCAAGATTGTCATGACTCTCAATAGGTACAAGCTTCTAACACCAAAATACCTTCATCACAAACAAGAGAGGTATTGGGAGAAGAGAAACTATGATTATGATGATTGTCTATGCTTGTGTCTTATTCTTGTTAGAACACAATGTTCTACTAAGGGGGGCTGAATCAGTCGATATTAAAACTTCTTAGTTCCCAAAAAAAATTTGTAGATTCAACCTTAAACTCAAATATGCAAATTGAAATACTAACAGATATAATAAACACAAGCACATGAGAGATCAAAACATAACACCTGATATACGCAAAAAACCCAAGATGGGAAAAACCACGCCGAGAAATGTTGCTAGGATCTACTATCCTAATCCAGCCTCACAAGCATCAAAGTTCAGTTACAATGTTTAGGGCTACAACCCCAAGGAAGCCTCAACTCCCTATTTAAGAAGCAACAACTTCAAGGATGCTACAACTTAGTGCAAATGGAGGCTACAACCTCTTGTAGAATTAAAAGTTAAAATATGCATATGAGTGGTTCTGCATAAACCTAAGATACATCAATACATACAATACAATGTCACACTTATTGTAACTTGCACTCTATTGTTGTAACTAAGCTCTCAGCAACACATACTTCCATTCTTCACTCTCCTCTACTCTTCACTCTCTTCTCTACTGTATTCTTAGTTGTACATCTCTCTATTCAACACTCTATGCACTCACTTACATCACCCTCTTTCAAACTCAACCATATATCCAACACCAAATTGTCTTCCTTCTTTACCAACCTCCAATTATTACCTCGAGATCTGATACATCGGATAGATCAACCCTCACATCTTGTTAGGGTTTCCTTCTCTTGCAAACCTCACCAACAAGCTACTTCTGCATCGAGCCACAACATTTATTTCTGATATAAAGAATTTTGCTTTGTTTTATCTATCAAATCCTAAAATTTGATTATGCATTTAATATATTCTCTTTTCAATATGATTTGATGTTGATTCTTGTTTCTATGATCATCTAAACCACCGCCCTGTGCATCAAATCTCAATATAATTATTATTGAAACATATAGATCTTTTAATTCTCATTGTGATCTTGGTTATTAGTCCAAACCCTCATTCACACTTGTCATAACCATTCAAATATCTACATTTGAACTCTGGTCATTGATCTATTCCTTAGTGCCTTGATCTTGTAATCAATATTCATTGTAGTGTCTTTAAACCCTAACCATTGGATAATCGGTCGCTTAAACCACCGTCATTGATCTTTCATATTTCTCTATCATTGAGACTCCATTTAGACTCACATCGATATGCTTTCCATGTTATCTAATTGGTCCCACAACCTACATGTCATCCATGTCATCACCACATCATTCACAACACTAATGTGAAATGACATATCAAGAAATCAGTCATTGCCATCTGTTAACCATCATCACACTCGAGCTCCACTTAGCACATAATCATTCTGTCGGGGAGACCTTCTCCAAGGTCCTAGTGATGTCAGTTTTTCCATTCGATAGGAAGGTCTTCATTGTATTGGGGGGGAAGCCTTAAGTGTACTACCAGTGATGGTCACTCACACCAATAAGGTTTCCATACCCCATATGGGGTCCACACTCACCTTGCCATCCTCATGTTTCCACTATCATCATCCATGTCAATGCTTCATAATCCACAACAAGGATGTGGATTATGGTTCAACCAATCTCACCATGCCATGTGATAGCATCATCATCCCTATCAACAACATCATTATACTTGGGTCCCACTACGAAATGTTGTCTTCTCATCGCTGAATTGGGGGTACGAGATCTTAGGTCCTGTCGATGACATTTACTCTCACCGATGAGGTGACCATCAGACCATCAGAACATTAGACCATCAGACCATTGGACCATCAAACCATTAGAACATTAGACCATTGTAGAGATGACCAACCAAGTCTCATTGATAGCATGAAGTCACCCCGATATTGATCAGATGATCGAAGAATCACACAACATGTTATATAAGAGGTATCGAGGAATCATAGATCATGGTGCCCTTTATGCCTCTATCGGCTTAGATGTCAATATAATTGACCTCACAAAGGCATATCAGGTGATAGGACTTATCAAGTCTAGTGCCATATGAAAAATATGTTGTGTACATCCAATGTGCCAACAACCAAAATCCAAATACTCTATATAGCACAAAACCTTTATGAAATCCTCTCGAAAAACCCATCATGAATCTGTAGCTTGTTGACCCTTTTGACATCAATGAAAACAATAGTCCAACAATCTCCCTCATTGGAATTGATGGAAAAACTCTAACTGTTTGATCAAGGACTATTGAAATTTTGCACCAATTTGATTGGCACACTGTAACACTGCAACTCCCCCTAAGACATTAATCTCATCTCTTTTGTGTAGCATAAACTTTCTCCCCCTTTGAAATCAATGGAAAAGGGTACACTCCACCTGAAGAAAGGCTCCAAATTTGATCTCTACAATTTACATGACTTGATCACATTAATTGTAATCAGGGTGGAATAACTAATCAATGAAGCTCCCCTTGGATGCATGCCCTATCACTAGAGTTTAGTGATATGAGGTGGGAGAAACTAATCCCAGCTTTTGCCTTAGGTATTCAAACTACTTTGTAGGAAGGGGTTTTCTAAAAATATCAGCCACTTGCTCCTTGGTGGGAATATACTCTATGTTGACTTCCTTATCTACAACCTTTTCCCTGATGAAGTGATACTTGATTGATATATGCTTTGTTCTGGAGTGCATGACTGGATTCTTTGAGATATTAATGGCACTTGAATTTTCACACAGAATCAAAATGGTCTCATTGTACTCTACCTTCATGTCCTTTAATGTCTACTTCATCCATAAGACTTGAGTGCAACATGAAGTTGTTGCAACATATTCTTCTTCTGCAATGGAAAGAGTAATAGACTCTTTCTTTTTTCTCATCCAAGAAACCAATTGTTCTCGAAGAACACTCCTCCATTGGTACTCTTTATGTCATCCACACTACCTACCCAATCAACATCTTTATATTTTGTTAATGTTTACATTTGGGATACTATAAACCATAATCAATAGTACTTTTGATGTATCTAAATATTCTCTTTACTGCATTGACATGTGATTCTCTTGGTTATCTTTGAAACCTAGCTACCATACAGATTGCTTGCATTATATCAGGCCTTGATGCAATTAGATATAGTAAACTTCCAATAATTGATCTATACAAAGTTTGATTTGCATCAGGTCACTCACCTAATTTACTCAATTTGCAGCCAATAACCATGGGAGTAGTTACTGGTTTACAATCTTCCATGCCAATTTTTTAAGCATTTCTTTTGCATACTTGATTTGTGATATAAAAATACGTTTATCAGTTTGTGTAATTTGCAAACCAAGAAAAATTATGAGTTCTCCTAATATGGAAATTTTAAACTCATCTTGCATGTTTGTAACAAATATTGTGCACATCACATCACTGCTACCACCAAATATAATATCATCTACATAAACTACAACAATGATCATTTTCTTACCCTAAGATTTGAGATACAGATTGCTATCAGCACAACCTTTCTTGAATCCTTGTTTTTGTTCATATTGATCTAATCTTGAATACCATGACCTTGGTGCTTGATTCAAACCATACAATCCTTTACTCAATTTGCGGACATAATCATCATTCTCTGATAGCTGAAAACCTTCAGGTTGTTCAATATATACTTCCTCTTCAAGGTTTCCATTTGAAAATGCAGATTTGACATCCATTTGATATACTTTAAAACCTTTATACATAGAAAATGCAAGAAACATCCTAATAGCTTCTAATCGTCCAACTAGAGTAGATATTTCTTTAAAATGAATACCTTCTAATTGTGCATATTCTTTGCACACTAATCTTGCTTTGTTTTTTACCATAAATCCATCTTCATTCAACTTATTTCTGAACAACCATTTTGTGTGTATTACATTCTTGCTTGATGGTCTCAGAACCAATTCCCAAGTTTTGTTATTTTCAATCTGATTGAGTTCCTCTTCCATTGCTCTTAACTAGCTTTCATGGGTATGTGCAAGATCATCATGGAAAAAATAGGCCCTTAAGTGGCGATGAAAATTCAGAAAATCAGAGTTAGGAAACTTGATGCAAAAAGATGAATAAGTTATCTATATTATTTCAAAAATATGTAAGAATAGAATCTGCAACCAATTGAATGTAGTTTCTAAACTACTAGGTTTATTTTTTTTTAAATCTATTTGGTGAAAATTTGAAATTTCAATGTAGTAGTACTTAAATTTTAGGGAAAAATAAGAAGTAGGTGTCTGTCTGACCACCCTAACAACAATAAAATGATAATATTTTTTTATAATATTTTATATATAAGTAGAGGACTCATTTCCTGATGTGGTGCGTATTTTTTTGTAATTTTTTTCCAAGTAAATAATTAATTATGAATTTTTTATTACAAATTTTAAAAAATATCAAAACTTGTATGTCTGACCACCTTAACTTGGTCAAAACTTCATGATTTTTTTTTTTTAATCTTATAGTATGCAAAGCATATAATGTGACACATGTTTTGGATTCAAAAAAAGTGATATCGTTTGAAAGCTATAGATATTTTTCAATTATCCTATCAATCAGGAATTTAGTCATAATTCAAAAAGAAAATGAATTGTATTTATTTATCAAATTCAAAGTAAAGCATAATTTATATTGGTGAAAAGTTGAGAATCTCCTTTAAAAAGCCTTTTTTGTTTCATCAATTTTGGGTAAAAAATTCGTCAGCCACATGGGCCATCATATCACTTACATATCGCCACTTTTTAGCCCATCATGATCCTGCACATACCCTCATCCTTATTGTCTTCATCAAAAACTTTTGGTTCAATACGAGACAAGAGAAAAAAGTTTACTTGTTCCTTGTCCTTTGCAAGTCTCCTTCTAGTCTACACTCCTACATTCTTGTCACCAATTATCTTATCTACAAGATGATCTTTTTGTAAATATTTTATAGGAGCACATTCAACCTATTGCTCATTCTCTTCTTGTTGTTCTTCTTCGTCAACTCATGCACCTATGTCATCCTAATTTGACTCACTTTCAAGATTGTTTCTACTAGGCTGACCCTGATTTACACTTTCATCAACCCTGACCTGTATACTCTCTACAATTCTATGAAATCTCTTATTGTAACACTTATAAGCTTTGTTTTGGCTGGAATACCCCAAGAATATCCCCTCATCACATCTTGACTCAAAACTTCCTAAGTCTTCATCTTCTCTTTTAATATAGAACTTACTGCTAAATACCTTGAAGTGCTTGACTGATGCAGGCCTACCAAACCATAATTCATATGGCGTTCTACTGCTATTAGAGATCTTATAAGTGCTTTGTTCTGAATGTATACAACAATTTGTAATGCTTCTTTCCAAAATTTATCTGCCATGTTTTCCTCATTCAACATATCTTTGGCCATCTCCTTCAAAATTCTGTTTCTTCTCTCTACCACACCATTTTGTTGTGGTGTTCTTGTGGCTGAATACTAGCACTTGATTCCATGATCTTCACAATATTCCATGAATTCTCCACCTCTTTCTGACCTAAGACATTTGATTCTTCTCCCAGTCTCATTTTCTACCAGCTTCTTATAACTTTTAAATGCTTCAAATGCCTCAGCCTTCTCCCTCAAAAATGTGACATATGCCATTTTGGTATAGACATCAATCAACAACATGAAATATCTTTCTCCTTGAAATTCTCTTGTCCTCATTGGACCACATAGATCAGTATGGATTATTTCCATGGATTTTGTAGTGTAATCCTTTGTGGGAAATTTAAGCTTTGTTTGCTTTCCTTGCTAATAGCCTTGACAGACGATGTTATCAGGCTTTGCAATCTTATGCATATTTTCAACTAGGACTTTTGAACTTATTTTCACCATGTTGACAAAATTTATATGTCATATTCTTCTATGCCACAACCAAGTTTCATCTGCTTGACTGATTAAACATGTTTGGCCTTCTACTTCACATATATTGTAGAGATTGCTATCAGTACTTATCCCTTGAGTAATTGTTTTACCATTCAATACTATCTTGAAACCTTCATAATCAAATACAATTTTTTATCCATTATCGCACATCTGACGTGCGCTAAGAAGATTGTGTTTTAGACCTTCCACATAGAGCACATCTTTAGTTTTGTTCTTTCCATCTATGCTCTGAATTCCTTTACCATGAATCTTGATAGCAGTATTATCACCTAGACTTACTAAACATATTTTTTCATTCCAATCTTAATGAATTTGTTTTTATCTCCAGTCATGTGCTTGGAGCAGCCACTATCAATAATTCATAGATCTTGTTCCTTTTCATGTAAAGTTGTTTGGGAAATCATAGACTAAGTGATGGAAGAGCCCTACTCTTTCTCCTTCCATATATTCTTGGGCTTCTTTTTAGTTTTCTTTTCTTCTATCTCATAAGTTTTATTTATTTTCTCTTTATTAGTCGATGAGGATTTATTCTTCTCATATTTTGCACTTGGTCCTATAAATATTGCTCTACATTTTCTAGCTATATGACCAAATTTGTTGCAACTATAAAAAAAAAAATTCATATCAACCAAGGGAGCAAATGGATTCTTTCTTGCAAAATTTGTATTCTTCCTTGGAATGATTCTACACTCTCTAGCCCTATGACCAAAATTATTACAAGTGTAGCAATACCCATTGAAATACAATGAGTACTTGGTCATGTAGTTTCCTTCAACTGGATGAGGCGATCTTCTTTGTCTAGGCCTCCTTGGATAGTGTACTCTTGCGAATCCATCATTGTCTACTCTTTTTATATTCTGCATCTTCTTTTTTTGATCAGGAACTATCTGGTTGTCCTCCTTGACTTCAACCAATTTCTTTCCTTTATCATATTTTTGTTCATCTTTAGGAGCTTCCTCTTTGTTAGATCTTTCTTCACTTGGGACTGAGTTTTCTCCTGCTCTAAATCTTTCATAACATATTGCAAATACATCCATAAATGAATTATTCCCTTTTTCCAAACCTAAACTACATTTATCTTTATATTTAGGATTTTGTGTACTTATCAATTCATTCAGAATATATGTACC
>CM021109.1:62832268-62977825 GCA_007115665.2 Sequoiadendron giganteum | reverse complement strand
TGACTATTTTGGTTGGTTGATCGAAGAAAATGGTGAAGCTCTCTCAATGGTGTTCTTGACAACACTTCGTTGCTCAATGTATGTTGATTCTCTGATCCTTATTTGTGAGGAAAGGGGTTTGTTATATAGAAAATGAGATTTGAAATGAACGATTAGGGTTGTGTTGAAGAATATCCAGATCAACAGTCGGAGTGTGTTGAGAGGAATTAGACATGATAAAATTGTGCAAAGTTGATTGCACAATTTGGGTGATTGAGAAATAGATTGGCTAGTCAGGGATGTGATTGATCAGTTAACAAATTTAGATTGATCAGTCAAGATTTTGATGGCTTAGTTAGGAATGTGATGGCTTAGTTAGGAATTGTGATTGATCAGTTAACAAAATAGATTATTTAATTAACAATTTTGATTGATTAGTTAACAGATTAGATTGCTCAGTCAACAATCGTAATTTGCTCAATCAGAAAGTGGGTGACGAATATGAATTAATTGATTTAATTAATTCATTCATTTTTGGAGTTGAACGTGCAAATCAAGTTTGACTTTTGCAAACAAAGTTGCATTAGTTTAATTTGATTTTTGATAATTTATTTGAATAGTTTGATTTAATTATTCAAATTTTGGAGGGAAAGTGTCATAATTAAATTATTATTTAATAATTTAATCCACTTAGGGGAATAAGGTGATTTAGTGATGTAATTAAATAATTGGCATTATTTAATCAATCAAGACAAAATGATGTGAGATTAGGAATTTATTAAATAAATGTGATTTATTTAATTGGTCAAAATGATGAAAAGTAAATTTATCAAATAATGTTATTTTATTTAATCAATAGAGGAATTAGGGTTTTTAAGACTTTATTAAACAAGTAAAATTTATTTAATTTGTCCAAAATGATGAAAAAGTGAATTAATTAAATAATGTTGTATTATTCAATTAATAGAGGAATTATGGTTTTGATGTTGTTTTGATGTGGTCTGATGTGGGAACGTTGCGGGATGATTCTGAGATGTTTTGAGATATTACGAGATGATTCTGAGATGTTTCAGGTTGATTTCGAGATTATTTGAGATGATATGAGACGTTATGGGATGATTTCGAGCTATTTTGGGGTGATTCTGAGATGTTCAGAGATGTTACATGATGATTCTAAGATATTATGAGATGTTTTGGGATGATTTTGAGATATTATGAGATGTTCTAGGACAAATTTTGAGTCATTCTGAGATGTTATGAGATAATTTTATGGGATTTTGAGATGTTACGGTATAATTCTGAGTCATTTCGAGATGTTACAGGATGATGTTCAATATTGTTTGATATTGTTCGAGGTTGTTCAATGTTGTTTGATGTTGTCTGAGGTGTGTGATAGGTGTTAATTCAATTTTACATGTCTACATTTTTTCCCTCTTTGATACAAAGTATTAGTTTCTTTGTTTCAAACATTGTTGCCTTGGTATGCTCCACGTGAAAGAGTTGCCCCAGTATGCCCCAAAAAGGATAGCATAGATGGTGCCCCCTCAGGAAATTTGGTGAAAATTTTGGATAATGAAACACATTTTCTGATAAGCTGATGTGATGTGTTAAGTGCAAGGACTGATAGAATAAATTTTGATAAGAAGAGAATGTTAATAAGAAGTGAAGAATAGTTGATTTTTTTATTCATTGGTGAGTTTTCTTTTTCTTTTCTTGGGGGCTTCACAGTTTGAAAAATATTGTTTGATGTAGCAAATATATACGATGCACTAGGGTATTAATGACCAAGGTGACTTTGTATCCATTGCATAGACTTTGACTCTACAAACAAGGAGTACTCTTGCTCATACCAAACATACAAAAACTTTGTTTAAAGTATATAGTTAGGTTGTGTTAAAACTTTTCAGACCAGTCACATAGAGAGGTATAGGACACCTAACATGAAAATGCTAAATGAATTTCAGACCATTTACATAGAGAGGTATGAAATACCTAACATACAACTACTACATGAATTTCAAACCATTTAGACAAAGCAGTATGAAATACCTAACATGCAACTGCTACATAAATTGTTTCAACACAACTTCCATACACTCAATAAAGCAACTATTCACCATGGTAGTTTCACAAAAATATCCACCAAACAGAAAACAAAAATGATGCTCAATTTCCCTCATTCCTTCCTCTCTAAATCCTTATGGACATCCTTGAGAGATCCTGGGAATGAGTCAATAATGTACAAATCGAAAAGATAAGACTACAAAAAGATTAAAAACAATGTTGTTGTATCACTTGCTCTATCTGTTATGGGACTATTATCCAGTGTTGATCATGTCTATCTTAGGAATGGATCCATTAAGACATATCTCAGGATGTTTTTTGGAATTTTCAATAGATATGAAGTTATACTTGGCTCTTTTTTTGTCTTCTTTTGTTCGAATTCTTGTGATTGTTTGTTTGAAAGTTCTAGCTTTTGATGTTTCTTTGTTTCTTTGTTTGTTTTGTCGAAGGGTGAGTGTGATGATATTTTTATTATGGATGAACCTTTATAGTGGATAGGTGATGGTGAAAATAAGCTTTTGAGATATTTCAAATGTTTTTTTTCTTTTTTGATTTTTTTTTTGTTGTGTTTTCAAGTTATCTAAATTTTTTTGTTTTGTCAATTGTCAAAAAGCTATTGTGAGTATTCAAAGAGCCGCATATCACATGGATGTGTTTTGATAGTTTAGATGTCCTTTAGGCATTGGTTTCATAGTATGTACCTTGTCACTTCTCATTTTCATTTTGTTACGTTATCGTATTGTGTGTACAAATTTTCTTGAGTCAATAGCAAAGTTCTAGTGATTTCAAAGCATCTGCATCATTTTCCTCGCCTTTGCTTGGTCAAAACATCGTACTTGACCTTTCAACCCTCGCCCTTGACTTGAAACCTCTCTCTTGACCTAAAACCTCACTTTTGATTCATGCACTCCCTCTAAAATCTTGCACTTGACTAAAAACCTCACTTTTGACATGCTCTGAAGCTATTTCCCCACCCTTGCTTAAGAATCTCGCACTTGCTTTAAAATCTTGCATCTGAAAACCTCGCACTTTCTCTAAAAGCTTGCACTTGACTTAAAACTTTTCTTTTGCTTCACACACTTGACTTAAAATCTCGCCTTTGTTTGCTTTGTGACTTGCAATTTTTACTCTATCTTCAAATGACCATATCTTAGTCATACGGAAGTATTTTTCAATGCTTTTGTTTAAACATGGGGTAGAATTTCATGATCTTTTCAATGGTGTAGGTGGTTTTCAGTTTTTGTGTAGTTAAATTTTCCATTGGTTTCATGAGCTTGCATTTTCCTTTATTTCATTTAAACCCTGTTAGCATTTGCTTGTTTTCATCCTAAATGTCATTTGTCATCATTTTTGTGTCATTTTGTGTTTCTTGACATGTTTAAAGTGAAACCATAAAAAAGTGGGCTAAAATGATTGTAGGTAGTCCTAAAAATACTGCAACCGAGGGAGAGGTGACCTTGACACCTATTTGATCCTATTATGAGTTTCATGGCTTTTTCTATTTCGTGAATGTTTTTGGATTTTCAATTTTTTTGGATTTGTTTCGATTTTGTATTTTTTGACTAAGTTGAAATAAAGCATGTTGAAAACAAAAGGGGACTAACCTAGGGTCTCGAGGGCTAATAATCCTTGCCTACATTGTACACACAGAGACCATGTAGTTCAACCATTTGACTCAAAACATAAACTTGTTTTTGGGATAAACAGATCTTGGATTAATATTCCACTTCCATGTCTAGAGGATATGGTGCAGAAAATATACTTGAACTAGCTGTGTGGTTCAAGAAAATGTTGATATCTTAGACTATTTGAGTGAAGGAATAATCCAATGATTTTTTTTTGTTTTTGATGTTTTTTAGATGTTTTTGATTTTTCATAATTTTGATTTTTTGTGGATTTTTACCCTTTTGCCTAGGGTGCAAGATGTTGAAAACTTGGATTGATACTTTACTTTGTTTTTTCTAGAGGATATGTTGTGAAAAATATTACTTGAACTAGCTGTGGGGTTCAAGCAACTGTTGATATCTTAGAATTTTTGAGCGAAGGATTAATTTCCATGTTGTCATCATCTTTGAAGGTTACCTTGGTAGTGTGTTGGTGGTACACATTGTTGGGATGAATTGTTTCAAAGGCTACCCCGATAGTGCATTAGTGGTATACCTTGTTGTTGGGATGAACAATTTTAAAGGTTACCTTAGTAGTGTGTTGGCAAGATACCTTGTCATTGGGATAAATTCTAAAGCAAGATGCAAGAATTTTCCCCCAGTGTCTAGCAATGATAGATTATCTTATGATAAGATAATATGTTTGGATAGAGTATGCCCTTTTGGACAATGCCTCATGGCTCAGATAATGTTGGGTAGGGTAGGATCAATGATAATGACCTATGTCAAGATGTTTTCCATAAGCAAGTGTAAAATGTATATCAAACATTTGTCAAGATCAAGATAAGTCAGATTTTGGAAACAATGGCTTGGGTTCGTTATGGATAAGCTGAGATGCCTCCTCCTAAAATAGTGCACGTAGATGCTCGATACTATACATGACGCCTACTTTCTAGGTTTTCACCATGGTAATTTTCCAAAGTTCCAACAAAGTGGTTTTTACTGGAGGATGATTTTTTTCTTGACTGTTTTCTTGATTTTTTGATTTTTTTGATTTTTGATTTATTTCCGATGTCACACAAAATGCCTGTTTACTAGGTTTTCATCATGGTGACACTTTTTTTCTCATGTTGAACCACCTAGTGGTGTTGATGTAGATGTTGTTGGTGCTGACATGGTTTTTGTTGCTATCATGACATGCCAACGATATCTTGTTTGGAGGAGTTTTTTTGCTAGGATATGAGCACTTGAATGTAACCCTTGATAATTCTTATCTTCCTTGTCGATACCTGAGTTAACCTTACCTTGTTGTGCACATCGTGATAGAGTGCCTTTAGATTCCTTATGATAAATATTTTTTTCCAACACATGGTCAATGTGAGCTTTGGATATCATGGATGGAAAAACCCATTGACAGATATGATATTTAGATGGATCGATCGACAGGTTCTAACCTTTGACTCTCCAAACTTGGGATGATGAGCGATGATGGGTGTATATGTAGATTCGATTGGGACCAATGTATTGATATACCTTGTAAGTCGTTGTTGAAGCTTTCTTATGCATTGTTGGACATTTTTGATGGATGAACTTCCCTTTTTTATTTTGGACCCCATAATTTCTTTGACTAATGGAGTTTGATAGGGATGATTTTCTTTCTTTTTCTTTTGTATCGATTTGAATTTTTCTTGTCCATTTTATATTGTTGATTCTTTTGCTTCAATGACTTGTTTCATTCTTTGATATAGATTTTTTTCTTGTTTTTGGTCCTAATCAGAGGGTTGAAATATGTGTGGATGATGATTCATGACATGGCTAGTTGTAGCATTGGTATCAATTTCATCATAAGGATTCTTTTTCCTCTCTATGTTGATGCTTACATTAGATAAAGTTGCCCCCTGTATTATGAAGGTATCCCTGATATGTTTAGATTCCTTTGAATAACCAAGACCTTGATGCTTAGGATTGCCAATAATATGCACTGGTTCTAGGATACCCTGTTCATGTAGGCATAATCCTCTACCTTGATAATGCATCCGTTGAAAGATATTATTTGCAAAAATATATTTTTTGTCTTGGAAACAAGGTGCTAATCCTTCTCTGCTCTACTGTGGATCTTCAAAGGTGATATCTTCTTCATTGGTACTATAGCTTTCTCTAACAAAGGTGAGTGATCCAAGTCCATAAGTGATAGGATCCTCCATATGTGGGATAACTTATTGATTGATATATTTGGCCTGATCATGTGAAATATCATATTTAAATGCTTCTTCAAGAGTTATTTCCGATTTATTGTCCACAAAAAAATATCCCTCATGATTCATTTTTGATATTCCTTCATAGGATGTTTTTGATTCACAACTTATGTATAAGTCGTCTTCCTGATCCCCTTCTGATATGTCTATATAGGATGTTTTGGATTCACAACTTATGTATAAGTCCTCTTCCTAATCCCTTTCTGATATGGCCATATAGGATGTTTCTGGTTCACAACTTATGTATAAGTGCTCTTCCTATTCCCTTTTTGATATCTCTCTGGATTTTGCTATATCTTGACCCTTTGTAGAGATGTTAAGAGTAGGAGGCTCTTGTTCCTTGGTAATGATATCCAGAGTATGAGACTATTGTCTTAGGTGAAGATCATCTACATGTCTATTATGAGTAAGCATATCATGGGTAGATGTATGTGTGCTTGGTATATGTATTTGTTCTTCTTTTCGAAAACATGGGCTGTCTTGGAAGATATCTGCCAAGTCATTATAGTATTTTGATGGATTCTTGATCTTGACTTTATGTGGTATCATCTTTGATATTCTTTGGATCACATTCTTGACATGGATCAATTTCAAAGAAGGGATTGCTTGTAAAGGATCCTTGGATTTCCCCAAAATGTTGACATATGGGTGGTAGCTCTTGGCTTAGGTTTTTACATTGGGTATAAGCATTGGATTAAGAGTCTCTTGACCCTCAATATGTATTTACATGAGGTTGGATGATGTCAATATATCTTGGATTGAATCATTTCTAGCCTTGGGTGATTGATTTTGATCGTGCTTGGGATTAAATTCTTGATGTATGTCCTGTTGCTCACTAGATGATGTAGAAACATTGTCAATGTGATCGGTGATAGATAGCTCTTGATAGTTGGTTTCAAATTTTGAGGTTGAGACATTATCATTGTTGTTATTGGTAGATGGCCCTTGAATGTCATTTTTAATAGCTATTTCTCCCTGATCAATGAGGTCTTAGATGAGGTTTATGAGTGTTGTGCATTTATTCATTTTGTGACCCTTGATTTTGTGGAACTCACATTGTTCATACTAGTTATACCAAGGGAGTTTAAAGCCTGGTTCACCATAAGTTGGACTATCATTGATTTTGATAAGGTCCTATTGTACTAGTTCGTGCATGATTACCTCTAAAGTTTCTCCCAAAGGGGTGAATTTCCTTCTTGGTTGGTAATCTTTCCTCTATGGCTTTTCTTGATTATTTTGCTCTTGATTTTGTGGAACTCCTTGATTCTGTGTTTGAGGTATATTTTGATATTGCACTTGAGGTACATTTTGGTGTTATGAAACTTCTTGATATTATGATTGAGGCACATTTTGATATTGCACTTGAGGTACACCTTGGTGTTGTGGAACTTCTAGATACTACAGATATTGGAAATGTTTTTGATGTGGATATTGAGGCATTTTAGGAATGATGTCTATTGGTTGTGGATATGTAATGTTCTAACTTTTCACATGGCATGGATGATACATCAGATTTTGATTTCGTTTAAGTTCCTCAAGATCTCTCTCAATTCTATTTAGGGAAATTTGATGTTCTAGACTTATTCCTTGATGGGGTTTTTGAAACCCTTAATGTTGTTGCCCTACTTGATGTTGTGACCATTGATAAGAGTGATTTGGGTAATAGATCGACATGTTTTGTTATGTTTTGATACTTAATACCCTATCGTAAGGTCACTTGGTTTATACCCTAATGGTTCAATTCCATCATTCATGGTGTTTGTTGGTGGGATATTGGTGTTTTTCTATCTTGCTTCCATTTTATTCCTATGTTATGATCTCGTGGTTGTCATAAATAACTTGGGTCTCCTATGGGAGAGTGGTGTACTCTCTAGTATGACTCAAATCCTAAAGATGTGATGTTTTCCTAAATGATAGGATACAAATTATGTGAGATATTGGAACTGTTGGAAAAGACCTAGATTATGACAGTAATAGAAGGAATACCCGTTTAGATTATTCCTTGAAGCACATTTGTAAAAATTTTATACCAACCTAGTTCTAGTTTCATGAAGTGCCCAACAGGTGTTTCTTGAGAGATTTTGGACTAAGATGCCTAATTCTGAAATGATAACAGGTGTGGACATTACCTTGGGGATCTTGACCTTGCGGGAGATCATGAAGGGGATATTTATTTCCATGCAGGTGGTGGTAATACAGGTCTTTCTATTGCTATGTCATCTTTCTCTTCCTCTTCGTCTAGGAAAACTGATACAATGAGAAACTAGCGAGGTGTTTCATTCTACTGAAAAATGAAGGTTCTCAAGTTGCTTATGATGCCAAATTTTTCACCTTTGATATTTGTGAGACTGGGCTGAAGGATCGTTGCTACAAGATTTGGTTGTTGAACTAGGGCAGTTGTTCACCAAATGGTCAGAAATTTTGATGGTGTTATGGGATGGTTGTTGTGAAGCTCAAGACCCTAGGATTGAGTGCTATTTTGGAATGATACTACTTCTTTGAAATCAAAATGTTAAAGAACTAGGGTTTATATTCCACTTCCTTTTCCGAAGGATATGTTGTGGGAAAGCTTACTTGTACTATCTATGAGTCTCAAGTAACTATTGATATCATGGACGTTTGAGTGGAGGAATGACCTTAATGGTTTGTTTGATTTTGATTTTAAATAGGTAGGATGGAAATAATGGATGTGGGACTATCCGACCTTCTAGCTTTCCAATTGTTTTGGTTCAAACAATGATCTTATAAAAAAAATTATCTCAACTTTTTCTCCATGTTTGAAGTATGGAAAGTGACAAGACAACACTTGGACTAACTCAACAATCATGGAATTATCTGACCTTCATGTCTATAACTTAGGTTGTGAAATCAAAACACCCAAGCCATAGTTCCCAAATGTTTACTTTGATTAATGTAACCTAAAATCAAAGCCAAAATGTTCAAAAACCTTTAAGGAAAGATCCTTTTAAAGGGGTGAAAACATAAGGCTTCTTTCACAAGTATGCACTAAATCAAAGGTTTTTTCTAGTTAAACCATCTCATTCAGTGTTTGTTTTGAATGTGTTCTTTGTATTAAATCAATCATAGAATTTGATGTCAATTGTTTTGAATGTAATCGGTAAGTTTAATATAAAGTGGCAATTACAACCCAAGGGGATAGAAACCATTCTCCTAGGTAGGATTGCATCATGCTCCGAAGAGATGCTTTTACATGCAACTTATGGTGTGGGCCTCTAGTCGAACATGGAAAGTAACTTCTCAGAAGTGAATTCTGATACACCACTTTTAGAGAATGTTTTTGGATAATAGGGTGGCCTCTAAAATAATTTGGTTCTTAGTGATAACTCTGAATGTGAAAATATGACTCACCCGTTGGCCACTTAAGGCTCTTTAACTATTCCCATTCCACTTAAGGCATGGGATTAGGTGCAGTCTATTGTCAACACAACTTGAAGCTACTTTCTTACTATTTCACAACCTTTATTATAGCCTGCTAGTAAACATGCTTCAAGACCTTGCAATGAATTCTCTAGCACATGATGTATCTCAAGGCAAGCACCCTCTTTAAGGTAAACTTGAAAAATAAAGTGCAATTATCAAAAGTGTTCTTTCACTCACCCAAGATCACCAAAATTTGCGAGGAGAGAAGATAAAACACTTTAGCTTTTCCAATCAATGAATGCACAGTGAACAATCCATAGCAAATTGATTCATTTTAAACACCTCGAGTGGTGTTATCCCCATAAATATGTGAATAACATAAACAAATTATTCTTTCTACTTGCACCAATAGAAAGTATTCAAGATATCATTCAAAAATCACAATGGTACAATACAGAAGAAATAACTTGTTTATTTTAAGCTCCAAATTTGGATGTTTCTAAGAAAACAGTCTTGGTCTCTAATTGGTCAACAAATGTAAATTGTGCATTCATCAACAAAATGGAAATCATTTGCACTCTTTTTATGCACCAAATTTAACGTTCCTAAGTTAGGAAAACATGAAATTGGTTCATTTTTAAATACTAAATCGAGAGTGAGTTTGTGTTTATTCATTTTAGAGAACCAAATTCATATTCCTAAGTTAAGAAAATAGGAAATTGGTTCATTTTTAAATACTAAATCAAAAGTGAGTTTGTGTTTGTTCATTTTAGAGCACCAAATTCAGATTCCCGAGTTAATTAAATGTAAATCTAAATTTTTTTGGGACCGATCATTTCCCTATAACAAACGTGTTAATGTTACTTGAATCCTGCATCAGGTCTATCAATACTTGTTTACACATCCAAAAACAAACAAAATTTAGTGGAAAATCCCATTACAATAGTGCAGGATCTATACACTTGTCTGTCAGAGAAACTGCTCAGAAAAAAGATGTAAACGCACAAAAAAAATGCAATAGCGCCATTCCCATGGAAATAGCATAGTTTTCAGACAATACTGTAGTTTTTTTTATAGTCAATAGTGCAATTTTCAGGCAATAGCATAGTTTTCTTGACAATCAAGCACGTAGGTTTTTTTTGGGCAGCACGTGAAAACTCTGTCAAGTGTGTTTCCAAGACCTACAGCTTCAAAAGCAACTCAAACAAACATTAGAGGAGGGGAAAAGGGTCTTACCGGGTGTGCCAGAATGTGTGAGGGGGAGAACGTTAGATCGAAAGAGGGATCAAAACATCTCAAATCCAAGAATCTAAACTAAGATTAAACATATTAATCTAAGATCTAAACCTACACATATGAAATGAAACTAAGCTATTCTAATATGCATAAATGAATCTATGACTACATAAATGAATGTACAAGAATAACACAGTCTTACCATCCTGTAGTGGAGTACATTCACCTGATGTTGGGTTGTTCTTATCCTAATGTTTTGGTTGGTTGATCAAAGAAAATGGTGAAGCTCTCTCAATGGTGTTCTTGGTAGCACTTTGTTGCTCAATGTATGTTGATTTTTCGATCCTTATTTGTGAGGAAAGGGGTTTGTTATATAGAAAATGAGATTTGACATGGACAATCAAGATCGTGTTGAAGAATATCCAAATCGACGGTTGGAGTCTGTTGAGAGGAATCAAACATGAGGAAATTGTGCAAAGTTGAATGCACAATTTGGGTGATTGAGAAATAGATTGGCCAGTCATGGATTTGATTGATCAGTTAAAAAATTTAGATTGATCAGTCAGGATTTTGATGGCTTAGTTAGGAATGTGATTGATCAATTAACAAATTAGATTGCTCAGTTAACAATTTGGATTGATCAGTTAACAAAATATATTGCTAAGTCAACAATCGTAATTTTCTCAATCAGAAAGTGGGTGAGGAATATGAATTAATTGATTTAATTAATTAATTCCTTTTTAGAGTTGAACGTCCAGATCAAGTTTGACTTTTACAAACAAAGTTGCATTAGTTTGATTTGATTTTTGATAATTGATTTGAATAGTTTGATTTTAGTGACGTAATTAAATAATTGGCATTATTTAATCAATCAAGACGAAATGATGTGAGATTAGGACTTTATTAAATAAATGTGATTTATTTAATTGGTCAAAATGATGAAATGTGAATTAATCAAATAATGTTGTTTTATTAATCAATAGAGGAATTAGGGTTTTCGAGACTTTATTAAACAAGTGAAATTTATTTAATTTGTCCAAAATGATGAAAACGTGAATTAATTAATTAATGTTGTATTATTCAATCAATAGAGGAATTAGGATTTTTTATATCATTTTGATGTGGTGCGATGTGGGAACGTTGCAGGATGATTTTGAGATGTTTTGAGACATTACATGATGATTCTGAGATGTTACAGGGTGATTTCAAGATGATATGAGACATTACAGGATGATTTTGAGCTATTTCGAGGTGATTCTAAGATGTTTTGAGATATTACGATATGATTCTGAGATGTTTCGAGATGAGTCTGAGATACTATGAGATGTTCTAGGACAAATTATGAGTCATTCTAAGATGTTATGGGACAATTCCAAGTCATTCTGAGATGTTACAGGATAATTTTGAGTAATTTTAAGATGTTACAGGATGATGTTCAATATTGTTTGATGTTGTTCAAGGCTGTTTGATGTTGTTTGATTTTGTTTGATGATGTTCAATGTTGTTCAAGGTGTGTGATAGGTGTTAATTCAATTTTAGATGTCTACAAATATATACTTCCTCTTCAAGGTTCCCATTTAAAAATGGAGATTGACATCCATTTGATATACTTGAAAACCTTTATACACAAAAAATGCAAGAAACATCCTAATAGCTTCTAATTGTGCAACTGGAGCAAATGTTTCTTAAAAATCAATACCTTCTACTTGTGCATATCCTTTGCACACTGATCTTGCTTTGTTTCTGACTACAACTCCATCTTTATTCAACTTATTTCTAAACACCTATTTTGTGCCTATTGCATTCTTGCTTGATGGTCTAGGAATCAATTCCCAAGTTTTGTTATTTTCAATCTAATTGAGTCCCTCTTCCATTTCTCTTAACAAACTTTCATCCTTATTGGCTTCATCAAAACCTTTTGGTTCAATCTGAGACAAGAGAGCAAATTTTACATGTTCCTTGTCCTTTGCAAGTCTCATTCTAGTCTACACCCCTACATTCTTGTCACCAATTTTCTAATCTACATGATGATCTTTTTGCACATATTTTGTAAGAGCACATTCAACCTCTTTCTCATTCTCTTCTTCTTGTTCTTCTTCTTCAGCTCATGTACCTATGTCATCCTCATCTGACTCACTTTCAAGATTGTTTCTGCTAAGTTGACCCTGATTTGTACTTTCATCAACCCTAACATGTAGACTCTCTACAATTCTATGCAATCTCCTATGGTAACACTTATAAGATTTGCTTTGGTTGGAATACCCCAAGAATATCCCCTCATCACCTTTTGACTCAAAAATTCCTAAGTCTTCATCTTCTCTTTTAATATAGAACTTACTGCTAAATACCTTGAAGTGCTTGACTGATGCAGGCCTACCAAACCATAATTTATATGGCATTCTACCACTGTTAGATCTTATAAGTGCTTTTTTATGAATGTATACAACAATTTGTACTACTTCTTTCCAAAATGTATCTGCCAAGTTTTCCTCATTCAACCTAGCTCTGGCCATCTCCTTCACAATTATGTTTCTTATCTCTACCATGCCATTTTGTTGTGATGTTCTTGGGGCTGAATACTGGTGCTTGATTCTATGATCTTCACAATATTCCATGAATTCTTTTGAAATGAATTCTCCACCTCTGTTTGACCTGAGACATTTGATTCTTCTCCCAGTATCATTTTCTATGAGCTTCTTATAACTTTTAAATGCTTCAAACACCTCAGCCTTGTCCCTCAAAAATGTGACATATGCCATTTTGGTATAGTCATCAATCAACAACATGAATATCTTTCTCCTTGAAACACTCTTTTCCTCAATGGACCACATAGATCAATATGGATTATTTCCAATGAGTTCGTAGAAGAGTAATCCTTTGTGGGAAATTTAAACTTTGTTTTCTTTCCTTGTTGAAAGCCTTGATAGATGATGTTATCAGGCTTTGCAATATTAGGCATATTTTTTACTAGACCTTTTGAACTTATTTTCACCATGTTGTCAAAATTTACATGTCCTAGTCTTTGATGCCACAACCAAATTTCATCTGCTTGACTAATTAGACATGTTTAGCATTCCACTTCACATAGATTGTAGAGATTACTATATTTCCTTATCCCTTGAGCAATTATTTTACCATTCAATATTATCTTGCAGCCTTCAGAATCAAATACAACTTTGTATCCATTTCCACACATTTGATTGATGCTAAGAATATTGTGTTTTAGACCTTCCACATAGAGCACATCTTTAGTTTTGTTCTTTCTATCTATGCTTAGAATTCCTTTACCACGAATCTTGACAACAGTATTATCACCTACACTTACTGAACCTCATTTTTTCATTTCAAGCTTAATGAATTTCTTTTTATCTTCAGTCATGTGCTTAGAGCAACCACTATCAATAATCCATAGATCTTGTTCATTTGCATGTAAAGCCATTTGGGCAATTGTAGACTAAGTGATGCAAGAGCCCTGCTCTTTCTCCTTCCATATCTTCTTGGGCTTCTTTTTAATTTTATTTTCTTCTATCTTAGAATTCTTATTTCCTTTCTCTAAATATTAGCAAGTGAGGATTTCTTCTTCTTATATTTTGCAATTGGTCTTGTAAATCTTGCTCTACAGTTTCTAGCTATATGACCAAATTTGTTGCAACTATAAAAAAATATATTCATATCAACCAAGCGAGCAAATGGATTCTTGCTTACAAGTGTAGCAATACCCATTGAAATATAATGAGTAACTAGTCATGTAGTTTCCTTCAGGTGGATGAGGTGATCTTCTTTGTATAGGCCTCCTTGGATAGTGTACTCTTTTGAATCCATCATTGTCTACTATTTTATGTTTTATATCTTCTTTTGTTGATCAGGAACTGTCTGATTGTCCTCCTTGACTTTGACTAATTTCTTTTCTTTATCATATTTTCGTTCATCTTTAGGAGTGTCCTCTTTGTCAGATCTTTTTTCACTTGGGAATTATTTTTCTCCTGCTCTAAATCTTTGATAAAGTTTTGTAGAGATATCCATAAATGAATTCTTCCCTTTTGCCAAACCTAAACCATATTTCTCTTTATTTGTAGGCTTTTGTGTACTTATCAATTCATTTAGAATATTTGTACCACCTTTCAGCTTTAGCCTATTTCTGATCTACTCATTGGCCTTCTCCAATTCTTTCCTTAAGGCAACTATTTTTGCCTCAAGTTTTGAGCATCTATCCATCTTAGATTTCAATTTAGATTTCATGAAATCCTCAATTATTTTAAGCTCTTATACATGAAGTTTTAGTCCTACTAACACCTTATTGGACTCTTCAAGTTCTTGTGTTAATTTGTTAATATCGTTTTGAAAATTCCTTTTTAGCTTCTTATTTTCTCTATTAAGATCATCATATTTGTCTCTTAGTTAATCAATATCTTCAAGAGCACTAATTAGTTCTCCTTCAAGATCAACAACCACCTCCTCTTCTCCTTCATATGAGTCCTCAATTTGTGCATCTTCCTAATACTTAGTTTATTTAGCCATGAATAGAAATCCTCTTCTATCATCTCTCATTACAAGGGCATGGCCTTAATCCTCTTCTAAACAATCACTAGAATCCGACACTTCAATTTCTTCGTTGATGTAAAAAACCTTCTTCTTCTTCTTTCCAAAGTTCTTTCTTTTAGGGTAGAAATCTTTCTTCTTTCTATTATCAAATTCTTGCTTGGAACTGTCTTCTTTAGCATATGGACACTTTGAAGCAAAATGACTTGTTCTACCATATTTAAAACACTTAAAAGGGAGCTTATGTTTATACTTGTTGGATCCTCTTCTTAGTGTTCTTATGAAGTTTGCTTCTTCCTCATTAGTTTCTTCATAATCAGATGCAATGGCAACGACTTTTTTTTGTTATCAGCTTCATCAAGTTTTCTTTCTTGACAACCTTAAATACAACTTCTCTCCTAGATGATTCAACACTTGGCATTCTCATCTCATATGCAATAATTATGTCATGCATCTCATCAAGAGAAATTTTATCAATTTCTCTTCCTTCTTTGATAGCAGAAATCTTGGCATCATATTTAGTTGTCATGGACTTGAGAACTTTCAACACAACATCTTCTTCTTTAGATCTACACCATATCCTTCAATGCAATTTACCACATCATCAAATATTTGAAGATAGTTTGCAATCTTCTCTTCTTCTGTCATTGTCAAGCCTTCAAATTTTTCCCTCAACACTTGTAACTTTTCCAACATCACTTTGGTGTCACCTTCATAGATTTTCTTCAATTTTTCCTAGAAATCATAAGCAGTTTTACAATGCATAACTTTTCTATGCACAAAGTAAGAAAAATTATTCATAATAATAAACCAAGATTTCTTATTGTCTTCATGAATCTTCTTTGTTGTAGGATCACTAGGAATAGAAGAAGGAATAGTATATTGGGTCTCAACACATGATCAAAATTCAGTTCCAAGAGAAGCTAAGTATCCTTCCAGTAATGAGCTCCATTTAGCATAGTTTGTTCCATTAAACCTAGGTGGCCTATTTGAGCCTTCCTAAAATGTCATTGTGTTCACCTAACCAAGATCTACTCGAGCAAGTTAAGCTTGTCCTAGGGTACCTAGGGATCTGATACCAATTGTTAGAACACAATGATCTGCTAAGAGGGGGGTGAATCACTAGATATTAAAACTTCTTAGTTCCAAAAAAACTTTTGTAGATTCAACCTTAAACTCAAATGTGTAGATTGAAATACTATCAGATATAATAACCATAAGCATGGGAGATATCAACACATAACACTAGATATACATGGAAAACCCAAGATGGGAAAAACCACGGTGAGAAATGCTACTAGGATCTACTATCCTAATCCAACCTCACAAGCATCAAATTTTAGTTACAATGTTTAGGGCTACAACCCCAAGGAAGCCTCACCTCCCTATTTCAGAAGCAACAACTTCAAGGATGCTACAACACCCTGATCTGAGCTACAACTAAGTGAAAATGGAGGCTACAACCTCTTGAAAAATTACAAGTTCAAATATGTATATGAGTGGTTCTACATAAAATTGAGATGCATCAATACATATAATATAATTTCGCACTTATTGCAACTTACACTTTGTTGTTGTAATTGTACTCTCAACAACACATACTTTTGTTCTTCACTCTCCTTTGCTCTGCACTCCCTTCTCTACTATTTTCTCAACTATGCATCTCTTTATTCAACACTCTATGCACTCGCTTACATCACCGTCTTATAGACTCAACCATTTATCCAACACCTCATTGTCTTCCTTCTTTACATACCTAAAATTATTACCTCAAGATCCACTACATTAGCCAGATCATCCCTCACATCCTGATAGGGTTTTCTTCTCTTGTAAACCTCACCAACAAGCTACTTCTGCATCGAGCCACACAACATTTATTTATGATAGAGAGAA
Source organism: Sequoiadendron giganteum (assembly GCA_007115665.2). Taxonomy (NCBI): domain Eukaryota; kingdom Viridiplantae; phylum Streptophyta; class Pinopsida; order Cupressales; family Cupressaceae; genus Sequoiadendron; species Sequoiadendron giganteum. Next base: position 62,960,874 of record CM021109.1, on the reverse strand, counting down.
TTTTCCTTTGTTCTCTCTATCAAATACTAAATTTTGATTGTGCATTTAATGTATTCTCTTGTCAATATGATCTGACCTTGATTCTTTTCTTTGTGATCATTTGAACCACCTCCCTATGCATCAAATCTCAATACAATTGTTGTTGAATCATATAGATCATTTAATTCTCATTGCAATGTTGGTTACTAGTCAAAACCCTCATTCACACTTGTCATAGATGTTCAGATCTCTACGTTTGAACTCTGGCCATAGATCTATTCCTTTGTGCCTTGATCTTGTGATCAACATTCACTGCAATGTCTTTAAAGCCTCGCCATTAGATAATCGGTCGCTTAAACCTCTGTCGTCGATCTATCATATCACTCTATCATTGGGACTCCATTCAGACTCCCACCGATGTGCTTTCCATGTTATCTATTTGGGCCCACAACCTACATGTCATGCATGTCATCGCCATGCCATTCACAAAACTAATGTGAAATGACATATCAACCAATCATCCAATGCCATCTGTTAACCATCATCACACTCGAGTTCCACTTAGCACTTCATTGTTATGTCGGAGAGACCTTCTTCAAGGTCCTGGCTATGTCACTTTATCCATTTGATAGGAAGGTCATCGTTGTATTGGGGGGATAGCCTTAAGTCTCCTACCGATGATGTTCACTTATGCCGATAAGGCTTCCATACTCCATCTGGGGTCCACACTCACCTTTACATCCTCATGTTTGTACTATCATCATCCATGTCAGTGCTTTGTAATCCACAGCAAGGATGTGGATTATAGTTCAATTAATCTCACCATGCCACATGCTAGCATCGTCATCCCTATCAGCAACATCATTATACCTAGGTCCCATTACAGAATGCTTCCTTCTCATCATTGCGCCAGGGGGACAAGATCTTAGGTCCCATTGATGAAATTTACTCTCACTGATGAGGTGACCATCGGACCATCAGAGAGATTATCAACCATGTCCCGTCAATAGCATGAAGTCACCCCGATATTGATCGGATGATCGGAGAATCACACGAAGATGTTATATCGGAGGTATCAAGGAATCAGAGATTATGGTGCCCTTTATGCCTCTATCGACTATGACATCCTTAGAGATGTAGGCTTAGATGTCAATATTGCCAACCTCACAAAGGCATATCGGGGGATAGGACCTATCGGGTCTGGTGCCATATGAACAATATGTTGTGTACACCCGATGTGTTGACAACCAAAAGCCCAATACTCCATATAGCACAAAACCTTTATGAAATCCTCTCAAAAAACCCATCATGAATCTGCAACTTGTTCACCCTTTTGACATCAATCACAACAATAGTCCAACACTTCTATCACATATTTCCCACAAATAGGAGAGATATTAGGAGGTGTTGAATTAAGGAATGTGTCAACATTTTCACTCTCTTGCACTAAGAGACTCTCATAACTAGGAAAGATATTGGAAGAATGACTAACATGCATGTTAATAAAAAAATTATTGGCATACTTGGAAAGAAAAGATACTAACATTGTGAATTATGAAAGATAATCTATCTAACTTATGCAATGCTTCAGAAATGTAAACAAATGTCCTATAGATCTGACGATTTTCAATGTTGAAATAATTTTGAAATGATTTAAAATGATTGCTCTAAATGGATGATTAGACCTAGATGAATAAAACAAAAATTCCTAAAAATTGCCAAATTGAAATAAGGGGTTACTAGGGGATCTGGGAAGTGCAGAAAACCACAAAAAGCTCAGAAAAGATGGTTTTAAGATGTCCTGAAGGATTAATTTTCCCATGCACAAATGGGTTCTTGTACAAGGTTTTGAAAAATGAAAAATGCAATTTCTGAATGATTATGTGTTCTTTGTTCCAAGTCTCAGATTGTAACTTCTGTAACAATTTTTTTCAAAATTTGATGTGTAAATGCAAGTGAAATTAATGAAAAATGATGAACTATATGTTACTTTTTGAAATGAAATTTTGACTCAATTTTTGAATGTGAATGATTGGACATTCACTAATATGCAAGTACTATGCAAAATTAGTCTAACATTATGCAATTTTTGTTGAATTTTCAAATTTAAAATGAATGTAAAATGCAAGTTTACACCTAAAATGCAATTCAATTTTATGCCAAATTTAAAAACCTAAATGCAATGATTTAATGAAAATCCTATATCTAGGGTTTGAATGCACTCCAAATCAAAAATTAGAATTTTCAAAAATGTTAGGTTCACCAAAATGAAACATAGAAAAATAGGGTAGGGGTTCAAAACACATAAGGGTTTTATATTAAATTTGGAATGTTTCACCAAACTTACTATAAATAGAAAGGAAAAATGGAGTGAATTAACTCACCTATTCTTCTATTTCATTCAATAAATGAGATCCCTCAAATTAAAATCCACTTGCAACCCTTAGGTGAGTGAATTCTTTGAGGAATCTTGCAATTTCCTTTATGTTTGCATGTGGGCTAAACAACACTTTTGAGAGACACTAAAAATAGTAAATCAACTCAAAATTGAAATGTAAGACCAGATCTAAGTAGATTAAACATAGAGCTAATAGACATAATTTATTTCACACAAATCAGATGAGTGGAGGACACTTAAAACTGATCTCATAAATTTTCACAAAGTGTCATGTTTTGGCGCAAAGTGTCCTAAGATAACTTTTGACAGAAATGATTGAAAAAGGGTTTTGGGAGAAAGATTAAAAATACCAAATGCACTCATTTAAGATATGTAAAAAGTGAATTTTGTAGAGGAAACACAATATTAATAGAAACAGTAAAGCTTTTGGTAGATCTGAGAATGGAAAATGTTGTGTACCTCCCACAAAACACTATTTTCAAAAGCTATCTTGGGACTCATTTTCCCTATGGCGAATGGGTCCTTGTTCACCTTTCCAAAAATGATTTTTGGGTCTTCTACTCCTATGTCTACACTTCCAGATTCATTGGGTTTCATAGTCGAGTAGTCATAAATAAATCTAGGATTTGAGTTTTTGTGAGATGACAGCAAAGGTGACAAAAAATGCAACTTTGCAATTTTGCAACTTTGAGATCTTCAAATTTTCTTCAACCTGCAAATCTGCAACACACAAAGATAGGGAAACAAAATTTACTTTTGGGTGATGCAGATTGCCTTGGTCAAATAGGCCTATTTTTGTAATTCAACCTTGAAATGAAACAATGAAACATGAAGGAATGATGAATGAACAAATGCAATGTTATAACTCACCAAACCCTTGATTAAACCTTTAAAGGACTAAAATCTTAATGTTAATCATGCATGAAATGGCTTCAATGGATGTGGATCTTGATGCTTGAATATTTCTTTGAATCTTTGACTTGAATGCTTGAAACCTACATCACAATGTTAGCTCCAAAAACTTGCATGAATGAACATAACTTTGACAAGATGCTTGAGATCTTGAATGCTGCAATAAATTCTTGATAAATCTGCTCTTGAATACTCTTGATAATAATCTTGACTCTTGTTAAGTTCACCTCTTGCTAGATATTTCCTTAGACTTGATTTGATCAAAATAACCTTGTATTTATAGACATTTATCCTTAATTTCCCTAAATTCAAATATAATAAGCTGGCATCTAAATATACACTTAGAGATATTAAAATCCCACCAAAAACATATTTAAAAATGGGTCAAGGTCTTAGGGAGGAGCCATTTTCCCATGGGCGAATGGGTCCCATGCCCTAATTCCTTGAACACACATAACTCAATGTGAAGTATTATGTATCGGTATTAATTAATGTCAGGTTTCCCCTTCAAAAAATGTAATTAAATGGGCTTGTAAATGAATTATAGGGCTTATTAAGGCATAATTAAGCTCAATTAATTAAGGGAGCCCTAAATAAGTGTGAAAGTGTAAATAAATACATTTTAAAACACTAAATTAAAGCATAATTAGGTCCAAATTATTTAAGATGGCTCAAATAAGTGTGAAAATGTAAAGAGATACATTTTACAACACTAAATTAAGGCATTATTAAGTTCATTTTAATTAGGAGGGCCCAAACAAGTGAGAAAATGTAAAGGGATACATTTATCTACACTACAAAAAGGAATCAAAGAGATAAACTTTATTGTTCATCATTCCTTCTTGTCAAGATTTATCCAATCTACATCCTATATTTCTCGAGATTTATCTTTTTATCATACGTCTCCATTGAACCCTTACTTTCAAGAAATGCATTTTAAGTTTCCACATCTTGTTCCTAGAGACATTGAATTTATCAATCTCTAAATGAGATGTGCTTTCTATGGCTTCTTCAATAACACTTGAATCTATAAAAACACTAAATTAAATATAAATTCATTGTAATCACAAGAAATCCATAACACTATAAGAAAGGCATCCCCTTCTAAAATCAAGTTTAATTCTTGATACCAAACATTAAGAATAGGGAAAATAGAGACAATGGGAATGTTAACCAATGATGCTTTAAACATTATCAAATATATGGTAAACCATATAATATTAATGAAATAGTGGAGGAGCAATCATAAATATGAAAACCATATCAACATAAAATGTATGTAGAGAAACCATTTGGGAGACAAAATCATCACCAAAGAGTTTGCATTAATTTTTTAGAGAAATATTACACTAATACAATCCACTCATTTTTTTTCAATTGAATAACATTCTAGCTACTTGATAATACTTAATTTATATAACAGTATATAACTTGTATCTCATGCACTCAATATATAGAGCAAAGGAAATAGAGAATCACCAAGTGGTTTCTAAAAATTGGTGGCCACCGAAACCATGGTCCACAAACAAAAACTCATGCCATATTATTCATTGGAACATATACCCGAGATATAAACCAACTAATGATAACATCTTTGACCCCGTAACTCTTGATAGTGCCACTCTGAAGATTGATAGTGTTCATGATGAAGATGCCAACTACTAAGGGTCCCAAGAATTATGACAAGATATTCTAATCTTCCCAATTTAGCTCCTATTGTTTATTTTTAATCATGACCTCCTTATTCGATGTCATTACAATAATATCTCAAATCCACCTCTTAACCTTTCTATTTTCAAGTATCACATTGTGAAAATTTGAATCTTATTTTCTCACCTTTTAAATAATTTTTTGAGGGTTTAATGATCTCCAAACCAATCTTGAGTAATTTTAGTTGAAATCTTCAATCTAAAAAAAATCACAAAAATCGAAGCTTTGTATCAAAATTAATACTTTCTAGAAAGTGTTCGAAGAAAAATTTATGAGATATAAAAATGCAAGTGAATAGAAGACTAATCCTAATAACTATACTCTAATAAGTATCTTCAAATAATCTCGGTGAGCTCAAGTCTCTTTTCTAAGAACCTCCTTATTTATGTAGGTCTAAGTGTATTACATGTTTATTGCATTATATTATTTAATATATTAAACATCTTAATTATTATTTTAACGTTTCCTTCTTACTAGACACGACATAGTGTCTTTTAGTGTTTCTACTAAGAAAGTCACATTTTCCTATTTAGAAGCTTATTTAATAGAGAGAATTGTGTACATATGTGGCAAACCCAATATGATTCTTACACTCCTCCTTGTTGGAACATTTTATCCTCTCATTTATTTTTATTAATAGTTTCGTATGATCATAATTTTTTTGTTAATTTTTTAAACATTGACCTCTTTTAAATATTTTTTTAGTATATATATTCTTGAACAAAAGTTTAAAGTTATATCAAATTTTTGATAAATTAAAATATTTTGGAGGAAATGCACAATATAGAGGTTAAAATTTTATCTAAATTTGTTTCAGTTGAACCAACCTATGTTATAAAAGAAGAAAAGTTTTGGCTATGTTCACTGCTTTTGAGTGGGGGGCTAGCTTGATTGCTTAAAGTGCCTGTGGTAGGCAAGTGGTCACAAGGTCAAGTATCTCCCTATCCCCATGATGCAGGAAGGCGTGTTGCACCAACATCAACGATCACATGAAAAAATTTACTCAACACACTGCAGTTTATAATGAGTGCTATCCGATTCCTATTATATTTTAAAAAAATGTTCACTATGCCCTCAAAAATGTTTCTCTTCCCTGCCCTCGTGTTAAATCTACTCGAATCTTGTCTTGAGCTCCAAATTTCTATCATGACAAGATGGCAATGAGTGTTTGGTACTAACGTATCTGTTTTGGGCTTTGTCGGTTGAAGAGTTTTAAGTGGAGTTTTTGTGTTACTGTGAGTCCATGTAAGTCTCGAGCATGTCATGGCTCACGAGTACCATCGATTTGTTTTGTGATGTGGACTGTACAATCCACAGAGCTTTGGAGTATGATGGTTCTCATCATTGCACCTGCCATTCAATGAACTTTAGTGCATTTTTGTGGGCCGTTCGATTTCCAACGTAGTGTGCTAATTGTTTAATGATGCGAGCTGTTTCATTGGTTGCAGTACTGTGGTCGGTCACATGTCGCCTGTCTGATAGCCTTCATTGGTCTGGTAGATACATGAGCAACTTGGCTCAAAACTGGTGATCAATATGGTCTCATCCGATCTGGCGTGGATGTGCTGTTGAGATGTAATATATCGTACTCCACCATGCTCATTTAAAAAGAGCTAAGCATAAAGTATTGAGTCATCATTTGATCATATTTTCATTGTGTGGCCTTCAAGAGTTTTAACTTACCTTGCAAATGTGTCACAGTCAGGCTCTCATTGGATAGAAAGGAGGTGAAATGAAATGCATGGAGCCTTACTGAAATTTTCCCTAGTTGGAAAGGTGGAGTGTGGAGTTGCTTTAAAGCAATTTGAGTTGGATTATCAATAACAACAATTTTTTTATTTATTAATAGAATGTTTTGGGTTTGTGAGGTTGAGATAAGACCGAGAGATTTTAAGTGATTTAAAGCCGAGTAATGTAAAAAAAGTTTATTTTCTTGCACGTTGATTTAAAACAGCTGAGACTATATATGTAAGCTTGTTGTAGCAAACCAATATTGAATTTTTTGAAAGGAAAGTTTGTTATTAGACTAAATAGAAGATCCAACATTTGCAGGTTTTTCCCCACATTGGTGTTTCCTGGGTATATCTATGTTATTGTGTATCTGTGATTAGTTTGTTGTTATTTTTGTTTGCGTTGTTATTAGTTGTTAATTAATCCAATTTATTAATTGTTATAAATCAGATATTTAATTTCATTTTGTGAATTTATTGTGCAATTAATCTGTAGTTGGGTTATAAGAAATTAACATGGTATCAGAGCTTTAATCTCTGAATATGAAGCCAAAATTTATGACATAGATTTCAAGAAAAAAAACCAGAATTTTGTCTCCAATTTTTTTTGTGACTATAGCAACCAGTGTTCGATATGAAGACAATCTCAAGGATGCATCTAACTTCTTACAATGGAATGTGCATATTCCATCCATTCTCAAGGAGAACGGATTGTGGATCTATGATAGTATAGAAGTGACACCACTGACAAATCATCATATTGCCCTAGATTCGCATGAAGTCAAGGAGGCCAAGGCTTAGAGAATTATTCTTGATGGGGTAAGAGATCATTTAATTCCTCATCTATCGATGAAAGACACTACCAAGGAGATGTGGGATATGCTCACAAAACTTTATCAAACGACTATGAGAGTCGTAAGATGATGCTTAAGGACAAATTGCATAACACGAAGATGTCCAAAGGCAAGAGTGTGACCTCTTACTTGTCCGAGATGACATAGGTTGGGGATGAGCTAGTTGTTGTTGGAGAGACGAATGTTAAAGATGAGTTGGTACATATAGCCTTGAATGGTTTTTCGAAGAACTGGGAAGTGTTTGTAAAGTGTGTAGTCAGCAGTGATTGCCTGCCTAATTGGGCGAGGGCTTGGGATGATTTTGTTTAGGAGGAGATTTGTGAAAGTGCTCATTGAAGAGATCAGATGAAGAAGGGTCAAGATGAAGAAAATCTTGCTCTTGCAAGCAAGGGTAAGCGAAAGTCCAATAAAGGGAAAACAAAAGGTTCTTCTTCCAAAAGTGGGAAGAAGAAAGATTTGAGCAAGATAAAATGTTTTTGTTGTCATCAGTTGGGTCACTATGCTAGTCAATGTCCAAATAAGAAAAATAAGGACAAGAAGAAGAAGCAAGTTGTTGCTACAACAAAGGTAGATGAGTTTGTATCAAGATTTGAGAATGAGTTTTCTCTCATTGCCTATCTCTCAAGTTCAATTGCCAACAAGGTATGGTATATTGATAGTGGGGCTTCTTGCCACATGATGGGAGTAAGAGAATGTTTCACCAAGTTGGAGGAGAAGTTGGATTTTTATATTGAGCTCAGAGACAATGTCAAGTACCATGCAACTAGTGTTGGCACAGTCAAGTTTTAGAGGGAGTCTGAAAAACCTCGGTTGGTGGAGGACGTGTTGTATGTCCCTGACATGACAAAGAACTTCATTAGTAGAATTCAGCAAATAAATGACATGGTGAAAAATATTTAGTCACAACAACTAAAAATGACTAAATTCTAATTTTTTTACAACTCGACTATAAATGAGTAAATAAATGACTAATTTGATTGTTGACTAAAAAATTATTTAGTCACATAAATAAAATGAATAAATAGTTAGTCACCAAATAAAAATTACATAATTTTTTTAGAAAACATTTTGATCAATTATTGGCACGATGCATTGGTGTGATTCATGAATTCTCATTTATTCGTGTTCATTGCAGACCTTGCTTCATTCGTTTGTTGCAATTGGTTAGCCTAGCATTGAGGCGCCTAATTTTGAGTTACAATAGTTGGACGTGCAAACTACACTTTTGTGGGTTCACCCCATTCCAAATCCATTTGACATAGTTAAATGAGATCTTATCAAAAACCTCAAATGAATCATCTGTATGTTATCTTTTCATTTTTCCTCTTTCCTATTTTTTATGGGTAACCTATTTTAGTCTTTATTTTAGAACATTTTTTGTTTCCTTCAATGTATTATGCTTTATCTTTCTATCAGATTCTAGATTAAAAGAACCTATAATTGAAAATATATTAATTCATCTATTTTTGTTTTATAGCCCCAAATAGGTGGATTAAATTATTCTATTGTTAAACAAATCATGTACAATGTAATGCCCCCTTTTCAAAATGAAACCAAGTTGAAACTCAAACGCTCATCATTCATTTCCCATGGGACTTGAGGATTTTTCTCTTGGAAAATAGGAGCTAGGTTTGGTTAAAGCTCAAGAAGCCTAGACATCATCATCATATGGATAATCTTCTCTTAGAATTTGTTTCTACAATGGTTCATCATCTTTAGAATCAAAGTATGTGTGTCTCCTTCATGATTTTGTTGAAACTGGAGAATTTTTTTGCCATCATCAGAGTCTTCTAGACCTACAGCTACAAGAAGATCTTGGGAATTTTCTACATCATCTTGTGCCTTATCACTCATATAATTTTCCTCATCTTCCATGGAAACATCAGGTTCCTCCATATAAGAATCATAAGCCTTGTGGTCATTATCCTTCTTCTTTTTCTTCTTTTCCTTCTTTTGTTTCTTCTCAAACTAACCAACCTCATCATCATCATCATCCATGTCCGTATGCTTACTCTTCCATAATTACTTCACACATTCAAATTTCTCCTCTTTTTGCATCACCTACCAAAGTTCTTCCTCTTGCTTTCTCCTTTCCATCTGAATCCTTCGTTCTTCATCAACTTTTCATTTTGCTTCATCAACCAAGACAAATTGGCGTGCTACTTTAATTATTTCTTTTGCTTTAAGCTAGTCATCTGTTTTTAGTTCCATGTTGCCAAGCATACATAAAGCATTTGATGAGTTTTTATCCACCTTAAGTGCATCCCCAATCAATTCTAGGCTTAGTTGGATCTCATTTCGAGCCCGAGCCATGGCTGCAAGACATAGATATGGATCCACATTATCAAGAAACTTGAACAATATTAGCCTATATAAAAGAATTTATTTTTTAGTATCATGTAGCTATTCAAACAACCTAGAAAGATTAAATAGTGTTGTGACTTAATCCCATGGTAACTCAAGTGAGACACCACCTTCTTCTAGTCGATGTAAGAATTCCATTTCCTTAAAGTTCACAGAAAAAAACCACAAAATTGGCACTAGGGCTTTTATTTATTAATTCGACCCAAATTTCATTTCCTAATTCCTCCATAAAAGTTTGTTGAGCCAACTCTAGTTCATCACACTCAAAATAAAGAACCCCAATGTTGTTTAACAATTCAATGGGTACTTCTTCTCTACTCTTCTTTAGAAGAGACTTTCTTGTCTTAAGAGAACCTAAGGTTGCACGAGGGTCTATCAATATTAATAACTCACCCATCTTGATAAATGCATGGGAATCACGTGGATCTATGCGAGTTGCCTTTCTTAAAATTTCCAAATCCTTCTCTACTTGCCCTTGCTAAGAACATATGGCCTAAAACCTTTAAGCTCTCATGGTTCTCAGGGTGGACCTCTAGAACCTTTTCAAAATTTGAGAGAAATCTTAAGATCTCCCAGCCTCATTTGAACCTATCCACAATATCATGTGGCCTTTGGCTTTCCTTGATTGATGCCATGTAGTAGCGGCCAATGGTGTCATAATCACCTTTAATATGATAAGATCATGCAATATTATAATATGAATGAAATTTCATGAGAGGGTGGTCAGTTAAAACAAGAGTTGTCTCATTCAACTGTTCCACAAGAAAATGTTGCTCTGTGAAGAAAAATATGGTTTTCTAAATGATTCAATGCCATTGCATAGTACGGGTATAATTCAAAGGCTCTATGCATCTTTTCCATTCCTTCATGAACACTACATTTTTCACTAACTATGAGAATCCTTCAATTAAAAAGTGCAAAAAATTAAACACAAATATTTTTCCCCATTTCAAATAGCCAAATTTCCAAAAAAAATGCAAAAAAAATCACATTGATTTTCACACCAAAAAGAAACCATGAGACCATAGCTTGTTGCTTACTATTATGCTTTGATAGATTTTTTCCAAGCATGCATAGCTATTTTTAAATCACTTGTTTTAGGATTTTAGCCATATCAGCAAGGCAATGAACTATTTGATAAAATGCTTTAGTAGAAATGTATGAAAAATATGGTAGCATGGACAAGGCAATGAACTTTGGAAAAAATACCTCAAATAAATGTTGTCTCATGGTGATGGAATGCCATGACAAGTGAATTGTTATGGATTTTCATGGAATTCCATCACCATGAGACCACATTTCTCTTCGGCATTTTTTCAACCAGTTCACTACATTGTCTATGCTATTGCTTACTCTTATGCTTTGATATATTTTTTCCAAGCATCCATAGCTTGTTTGAAAGCACTTGTTTTAGGATTTTAGCCATAGCGACAAGGCAGTAAACTGTTTGATAAAATGCTTTGGTAGACATGTATGAAAAATGTGGTAGCATAGACAAGGCAATAAACTTTTTTTAAAAATGCCTCAAAGAAATGTGGTCTCATGGAATTCCATGACAAGCAACCGCAATTGGCAATTGCTCCTAGTTATTAGTTATGCAATGTGAAGTAATTGCATAACTTCTTAGGTCGAATTTGTAAAAACTATATTATAAGTAAAATTTTGTCATCTATTAGAATCTAGTTATTAGTTATGTAACGTGAAGTAATGCTTTGAGTTTGAAAGATGTGCAATGCAATGTAATTAGAAATTTGAATAAAAACTATAAAAATCTATTTTTTTCCAATTCATTAGTTTGATTCTATTTTATTTGCTCTCTATAACTCTATTGTTATGGAAATTCCTTTCAATTAAAAAAAATAGTTTGTCTCTTATGAACTAATTTCTTTTACATTTTGTCATGTATCAACATCTAGTTATTAGTTATGCAATGTGAAGTAATTCTTTGAGTTTGAAAGACATGCAATGCAATGTAATCAACAATTTGAATATAAACTACAAAAATCTATTTTTTACAATTCCTTAGTTAAACTTTCTATTTTACTCTCTCTCTATAAATCTATTGCTATGGAAATGCCTTTCAATTAACAAAAACATTATTTGTCTCTTAGTCTACAATTTTTTGTTGCTAGATGTAGAACATTGAATAGATGGATCAATGTCGAAGGTTGAATATGAATCAATACCATGTACTTGATGAGAGAATAGCTAATGAGAGGAACATGGAAAAATATCCATGTCCATTTAATGATTGTCTTGGTGGAAAGGTCAAAAGAAGTCAGATTTATCGACATATGGTAAGATATTGGAATAGTGGTATAATCCCTTGGAATGTTAATTATTATGAAGATATGATAGAATCACAGAGTGTGAGAGATGAAGATGCAACAAACATAGATGAAGTGGCACGAAACATAGATGAAGAGACAACAATGTTAGATAGAGGGTTTGAAGCTAATATAATGTTGAATGAGGTTCTAAATGATGATTGGGCCAAGTTTATGGAGGATGCTTCAAAGCTTGTGTATGCTAATTGTAGGTTAATTCAGTTGACAACAATCCTTCAAATTCTTAACTTGCAAGTAGTGTTTGGTTGGACAAATGAGAGTGTAGATCAATTATTGGCATTATTAAGTTCGGTGTTACCACATGAATCCACATTGCCAACAAAACGAAGTCAATGTAGAAAGGAAATCACTAAGCTAGGATTAGGGTATGAAAACATCCATACATGTGTGAATGGTTGTATATTATTTTGCAAGAATCTTGCAAGTGAGAGTGAATGTTTGAAATATCATGAAGCGAGGTATAAAAAAGGGTTGAAATTAGTTGTGGTTCCTAGAAAGGTTTTTTGCCACTTTATAGTAATCCCATGATTACTCTGAATGTATAGGTGCAAAGACATTGTTGAACTTATGCAATGGTGTTGCTGAAAATAAGAGCATTGATGGAAAATAATGGCATGTTCCTAATTGTAAGATGTGGATGGATTTTGATAACAAATGGCCTAATTTTTCTCAAGATCCTCGTAATATAAGGTTGGGTTTGGCACTAGATGGGGTGAAGCCATTCTTCGATCAAAGTAATAAATGGTCAACTTGGCCGGTGTTTTTAATAATTATAACTTGCTTCCATGGTTAGAAACTAAACCATTTTTCTTAATGCTATCATATATTATACCATGAAAGAAAAGCGTGACTTCAGATATAATTGATGCTTATCTAGAGCCATTATATGATGAGCTAATGGAATTATGGAAAGGAATTGAAGCAATTCAATCTTTAAGGGATGGTCATTCAATCAAATTTACTTTAAGAGCTTCCTTACGATTCATGATCTTCCTACATATGGCACATTGTCTAGACTCAGTGTTCATGGATACCATGGATGTCCTTCTTGCAACTTGAAGGATTTTGTGAGGAACTCAAGAATTTTACATAAGTTTATTTATTGTGGACATTGTGCTTACCTTAAAATGGATCATTCATATTGTTAGCATTAAACATGGTTCAATAGTCAAGAAGAGAATCGTGACACACCATTGCTAATAACAGGTGATTACATTATTGAAAATGGACAAAAAAGAATGCCATTTATTGAAAATAATGGGATTGTTGGTATTTGATGCAGGAGCATCCAGTGGTGTAAGGGCAATCCTACATCACCCATAATATATTTACTTTCATTTAGAGTTTTGTATATGTTTTTGCATTTCTGGATACCCTTTTCGTTGAAGAAGAATTCCCAACTTTCAGAACTGCTTTTTTGTTTTTTCTGCTCGACTGCTATTTTTAGTAGGTATGATTTTGAAGGTGTGAGGAGACAGAATAATAAACACTTTGGTGAAAGAATCAGGCGAAGATCATTCCCGGTTCAAAAGTTATTCAAGTTTTAGTTTCTGCTTTTTGCCCTACAAAATCTTCGGAGCTAATTTTGAGGGACTTAAAGGCTCCGGATGGGCCCGAAAATTGGCTAAAAACAAAAGTGGTTAGCCTTTAGGCCCCACTTTTTTGCACTTCATTTTCGCAAGACCTTTCCGAAAAGGTATTATCATTGAAGATCCGATGGTTAGATCTTGAGTTAGGGCTTCCGAAAGTTTGTGCATAATTAGAATGTTGTTTTTGGCTCCAAAGGGAGAATTGGGCTATTTATGGGATAGCTTTTTATTTTTGTGAGTAGTTTTTGGGAAAGAAGATCGCATGTTGCGAATAGGGGAATTTCTGTAATTTGCATGTATTGCAAAACTCGAGGATTGGAGATCCTCTGCATGTAAGAATTTCATACTTTGAAAATAATAAGATTCATTAGTTTTTTATTTTTCTGTGTGATTTTCTATGTCTCGGGTTGCACCCTCATCAGTATTAGATATGATCCATGTAATGAAATCAGTGTAAAAAGGTTGTGCATATTCTATAAGTTTCCATACTTTAAGCATAGAGCCATTAGGCATACTATTGACTTTATGCATACTAAGAAAAATATAGCCTATGCTATTATAAAAACTCTTTTTGGTGCTTTTGATACTATTTTGTCACATGAAGACTTTCGACAACTAAAGATTCATCAAAATCTTTTGGTTGAAATATATGATGATGAAAAATATAGAAAACCTAGTGATCCTTATGTTTGGAGAAAGGAACAACATGCACAATTTTTACAGTTGATGTCTTAGACTCGCTTTCCCACTGGATATATAAGTAGTAGTATTAGAAGCCAAACTAACATTAATGGCTTAAGAGGCCTCAAGACCCATGACTATCATGTCATAATGGATAATATTTTACCTATTGTGGTAAATATATTAAGATTGGAAAATGGGCCAAGATTGGTAGTTATAAGGTTGGGCCTAATATTAAAGAGAATGAGTTTACATGTATTAGATCCTTCAAAATTTGATAGTTTTGAGGGAGGAGGTTGTTGAAGTCCTTTGATAATTTCCACCAATAATCTTTAACATTTTTATGCATATTTTGATACATCTACAATATGAACTAAATAATTGTGGCTCGACAAGAACAAGATGGATGTATCCTATAGAACGATTTATGAAGGTTTTGAAAAAAAATGTTCATACTAGGGAAAAACTGAAAGGCAACATGTATGAGGGATATTCAATGCAAAAGGCCATGAGATTTTGGACAAAATATATGAAGGATTTTAAAAATGTCAATTAACGTGTATGGGATGATTGTGAAGAAGAGATAATTGTAGGGGAAGTATTAGACGACAATGGATGCCACTTCAAGCTATCACATCAAGAAAGAAGTGTGATACGTGCCTATATTCTTCAAAGCACATATTTGTTCGATAAGTGGCCTAGGTAAAAATAAATTTACACAATGATTTATTTACTCAATTGAATTTACATATTTATATTATTAATATTACTATTTGTAGGTTAATATTCTATGTAGAAAATATAAAGAAGACAATCAAGCTTGGATGCAACATCGACCTAAAAAGTGCAATTGTCATGTTGATTTGATTGGAGATGATTCTTTTCCAAAATTTGAAGAATGGGTTGCTAATGCAGTTAGTGATGCAAAAGAAGAAGGTCAAGATATAACAATAGAGGAAAGTGAGCTTTCTATAAGAGAGGGGGACCAACCACGTCAAGTCCCCAGGTAATGCAGGGCTGAGAGCAGAAGGCTTCCCTAACTTACCTCAGCTTAAGGGAGTGTTAGGAAACATGGGATGAGAATGATGAGGACTATAAGGTCCTTTAACCACTCTATAGACTTGAAAGTTAAAAGGGGGCTAGGCAAGTCAGTTTTCAGGTTTAACATTGTGTCCCAAAAGGCTCTCTACTTGAGGATGAAAGCATGGTGCATTGGCATCTCTCAAGTGCACTGCGGTCCATACAACTAGAGGACTAAAGAGACAAGGTTGGACTTGAGAAAATAGACTAATGGCCTAGATAACTACGATTGAAAGGCCAAAACACCACTAAGACATAAACAAAGTATGCACAAATATGATAAAACAAATAAATAAGAGTAAGAATAGCGAGGATGATCTCTCAAAGGTACTTGTTCACCAGGTAGCTACAAGGATACTTCCACCTACACACAAGAGAGAGTAAAATGGTTGAAGGATTGTATAGGGGTTTGCCTAAGTCAGACCCCTATTTTGGTGTTCCCACCTTTATGAACAACTAAGATGATAATGGAGAGAAGTATGATAATGCAAGAAATGAAGTAAAGAGCACTAAAGCATGACAAAATAGTGTTATGCTACTCAACCAAATTATAGAGGAGAGGAGTAGAAAGATTACCACCTCCACCAAGATCTCACTAGCTAATGGGGGATAAAATGAGAGGACTCAAGCTTCTATTGCAATGGTGTTGGTTCCACACTTTCTCTACGGAGTTGACAGAGTATTGATATTGCTACTATAAAGTACAAGAATGTTGCTTGAGAGTGATGGCTTGAATGCTTAGAGGTTGAATTGAATTCCTAATTATTAAAAGATCCTCAATGAATGAAGGAAGAGTGGATTTGAAGTAGAGATGAAGGAAAAACACCATATTCGGGTTGGTTGGTCAAAGAGGGCGTTAAAAATTGACTTCCAAAGGGAAGTATAATGCCTCTACAGGCTTGAATTGTGGGAATCTTCTAGGGATGTAAGAATGTTGCACAAATTTCTAAAGACTGCATGGGCATCCTAGATAGTTATTCCTCTGCTGACACATAGAATGAGTTCCAAGTGGAATAAAGGCAACGAGCTTATGTGGAATTTCACCTTTGGATTTGGTTTTCTAAGGCGAGGATGTGTAAAAGGGGAATAACAACAGGGATAACAAGGGTCATCTAGGAACACATAACACGATTATGGAGAAAAAAAATCACAAAAATTACACATATCTAATCTAGAGATAAAGAAGAGGCCTCCTCCTAACACTAATCAACCAAGAGGTCATTAGCTTCCCACTCTAGATCATCGTAGGGGGAAGGAGGATGAGCCTACAGTGGTGGAATGTTAAGGGGAGGAGCTTCTGACCCTCCCACAATAAGGGATAAGAAAGAAGGATTGGCAAGGTCTCCTTCACTCAGCTATTGTGGGTCCAAGATCAACGATTTTACGAAGATCACTGACAAGGTCAAAAATTCATCCAATGAGTTAAACACACACTTAACAGGTGCCATGTTTCACTTCAACGAATGAAGAAGGTTGCACTTGGGGTTCACGGCTAATCTCATTGAGCGATTCAGGAGTGGTGATGAACTTAGGATAAGTAAGGACTAGTTTTGTTAGTAGGACAAAAAAATTCAGCACGGGGCCACCTATCAGAGAAGGTGGTCTCCTCTTACATCCTTCATTGTTAGAAGGACTACTCTCTACCTTCTTCTTCCTCGGGGGAGGAAAACTCCCCAAAAATGAGGCAAGAAATGTAGAGGAAGAGGAGGAGGAAAGAACCACAGTAGATATAATTTAGGTGTTAGTCATATCTATGGGCTTCGGGAAGGGTGGAACATCTGGAATGGATGTCAACAAGTGTGGCTCCACCGAAGGAGAAATGAACACCTACACCTTTTTGGGGTTAGGTGCATGTGCACTCGTAGTGGCAAAAATAAGCAATACAGAGATGGTTTGAACCGGAATAGAGGGGAGGAGAGAGGATGACATGGTAGGAGGCCTTGATACAAGGGCAATCATCTCCTCTTCCTTCCTCTATGAGGAAGCCTGTTCGACCAAGAGAGCCTTTCACTAGTGCTTGCATTCGTGTGCAAGGTGGTTTCAACGACTCTTTGAACTAGAGGTCAGAGGTTGTGAAGGAACGAATAGCTCTTGCTCAACCATGGGAGTGTCCTCCATAGCTTTTTCTAGTAGAGGGATATAATCTTGAATGGGAGAAGGAAGAGTAGGTTTAGAATCAATAGGGGGAGTCAGTTCTAACACCTTAGTGGTGGGCCTTTTCCTACTAACTAATTTAGGAGCAGAGGTGATACGAGGCTATGAGGCTGAGTCATAGAGGATTTCCCACAAGGGGGAATTTTTTCCTATTGTACAAGTAGTACCAAGGTCCAGATGGTTTAGTAGGAAGATCCGATATCCTGATTTTGGGTCTATGCCAAGAAGGAACCATTGGATTTAATAGATAAAGACCAAGCTTACTCATCCAATACTCCTCCCAAGAAAGGGGAGTAGACAAGGCAACTCGAGAAGGGGAAAGCTTCTCCTTTCCCTTTCATGAAGAGGAGGTAGTTGGATGCTATGCTACGAGAAGGGTTAATTTCGACTATCCCTTGCCCCCAATTTTATACTTTATGTAGTTCTTATAAAGTAGGTATGTTCTTGGAGGAAGCAAACCAACTGGGGTAGGCCAAAAGTGATCTAATGAATATCCCCTATGAGATACTAAGGACTGATAGCCAGTATCATGTACCATATGCACAACACCTTCGTCGCAGAACTTTAAATAGCTATGAATAACAAAGGTGATCCCATTCATGGAAGCTAGCCAAGGTATACCTAGCTTCACTTTGAACAGATCCAACTCACGAATGACATAAAAAACTATGTCCATGTTCCTAGGGCCAACTAGGACGAAAAGATATATTGATCCATATGGTTTTAGAGCAAGGCCATCATGTGTACGGATGATGGACTTTTTTTTTCATATTCCTCCCTTTGCAAGGAGTTAAACAATAAAGACTCTTTTGTGATGACATTCACTCTACTCACAAGGTCGACTAAGACTCCTATCATAATTTTTACATTGAGGCGAGTGGGAATGTAAAGAAGAGAAGGTTCATTGTTCATCGAAAAATCCTGCAAAGTAAATGTTACATCCAGAAAATCGGTAGCAGGAAGAGGAGAAGGAGTAACAGTAACCACATTAACATATGCCTCAGGCTAAGTAACAAGGTCAGAGGGATCGATAATCATGTTAGCAGAGTGTGACGAAAATGGGTCCATGTATATCTGCAATTCACTATTATCTTTTTCCACTAATTTGTTTGCATTTTGTTTGCTTCCATCGAGACAAATAGTATCATCCTCGATGTGATCTTGTATCTCATGATGGAGGTGCATGTAACATTTGGTATCTTGTCTATTTACCCAATGGTATTGAAAATAGGTATTTTCTTCATACCAACTAGGGTAAGGTTCCTTAATGGTTTTAGGGTTTGGCAAGGTTATGATCTTATCCTTCAACAACTTTTCCAAGATGGAGGAATAAGATTCTGATAACTTTGTGAACTTTCAGTTGCGTCTGAGGTTATTGTCATCTACAATGGCTACTACATTCACAACAACTTTTCCTTTCCTAGAGATCGACACAATGGACTTCCCCTCAAGATGGGAGCATGAGGAAGGTCCCACGAACTAAGCCACCATTTGCTGATACTCCCGTAAGGCTGCATACAAATGCGTGAAAGAAGGATATTTCATAAGAGAAGACTTCTCTTGCCAAGGCCTCTGTAAGTTCCCTATGAATACCTTCTACACATTGAAATCAGGTAATGGGTATGAGATTTGTGAAAAGAGCGCTTGATATCACACTATAAAGTCAATAATCTTCTCATTATCTCATTTCTTACATCAAATAAGGTCAGAGAAGGTCATCTTAGGTCCGATGTTGTCTTGGAACTGTCACAAAAACTAGTTCACAAGTTGATCAAATGTGAAGATGGAATTATCAAGCAAGGAACAATACCACTCGAGTGTTGTATCCTTGAGAGATCGAGGGAATATTTTTTCCATCAACGCATCATGATGGAAGAAGTATGTACATAAAGCATTAAAGGTAGACACATGCGTTTGTGGGTCCCCTTTGCCACCATATTTCTTGAATTTAGGAATCTCCATCTCTTGCGAGAAAGGAGTGTTTAGGATTGCTACTGACAATGGGCTATGTTAGAAGAAGGGTTGGATAGAATCTTGGGAGAGATTCACCAGCTGGTTCTACATCTTACCCATATTCTAAAGAAGAGTGTTTAGAATCAGGTCGTTAGAAGATATAGGACTAGTGGAACTTCCATTGGAGCCACCCCGGAACCACTCCCATGACTACCACCAAAGCTGCCACCCATGCCACCACCACTAGCATGACCTCCACCGGAGCCACTGCCACTTCCAAAGCCATCACCATGACCTCCACCAGTGCCACTTCTACCACCAAAGCTATCACCACTACCAAAGCCTCCACCGATCATCCTACAAAATCCTCCACTAGTGGAGGTGATAGGAGGTGTGAAGTGAAAAATCAGAGGGTTTTTGTTTATTTTGACAGTTTCAAAGGTTTCAAAAGAAATAAGGATGTTGATTGAAGGGATCATGTCAGCCATGTATACAGATGTGGGAGGCATCGACACTCCTAACTGTCTCTCATTTTATTCGAAGAGACCACCTATTATAATGTTACTATGGTTCAAAGGGGCGCACATTCTGGTTAGAATAGTGAGACTAGCTAAGAGTTCTACACCTATTTGGTCTTTTCCTACCATATACTTTATTTCACTGATAACCTTAGCAAACCTAGCCAACTTCGGTTTTTTTTCTAGGTGATTCTCCAAAGTACCCAACCCTTTGCTAAGACTAGCGACATAGTAAAAAGGGATATGGATGGATTCACACTCATCTATGGATGATGATGTAGGAGACACAGGATGGGTAGGGATGTAGTTAGTTTCATGTAAGAATCTTAACTTGCTCTATGACACCTACTCCTAAGAAGCAAGGTCAACTGAAGAGTTGGAGAAAAGACCTATAGAGAAACTAGAAGTTACCTTCATCTTCTCCATAGAAAGGTGTCATAAAATTCTCCTAACAATATACCTAGAGGTCATGGACATGGTTATGATGCTCATAAACCTTCATAACACTTAGGGTTACCATGATCAAGGGGTACAAGGAAATATCTTAAACACTAACAAATGAGCAGATGTTGGTTCATGTCGAGTTCACCAAAAATGTAAGAGGGGGACCAACCACGTCAAGGCCCCATGTCATGGAGGGCTAGGAGCATAAGGCTACCTTGACTTACCTCAGCTTAAGGGAGTGTTAGGAAACACAGGATGAGAATGATGAGGACTATAAGGTCCTTTGACCACTCTGCAGACCCAAGAGTTGAAAGGGGGATAGGTGAGTCAATTTTCAAGTTCAACACTATGTCTCAAAAGGCTCTCTACCTGAGGATGAAAGTGAAAATCTGGGACGACAGCATGGTGCATTGGCATCTGTACTACTAGAGGACTAAAGAGACAAGGTTGGACCTGAGAAAATAGACTAACGGCCTAGCTAACTATGTTTGAAAGGCCCAAACACCACTAATATGTAAACAAAGTATGCACGAATATGATAAAGAAAATAAGAAGAGTAAGAATAGCGAGGATGATCTCACAAATGTGCTCGTTTGCTAGGTAGCTCCAAGGATACTCCACATACACACAAGAGAGAGGAAAATGGTTGGGGGACTGTATAGGGGTTTGCCTCAGTTAGACCTCCATTTTGGTGTTTCCACCTCCATAGACAATCAAGATGATGATAATGGAGAGAACTATGATAAAGCAAGAAATGAAGTAAAGAGCATTAAAGCACTACAAAATAGTGTTATGCTACTCAACCAAATTGTAGAGGAGAGGAGTAGAAATATTACCACCTCCACCAAGAGCTCACTAGCTAATGGGGGAGAAAATGAGAGGACTCAAGCCTCTATTGTAATGGTGTTGGTTTCACACTTTCTCTACGAAGTTGACATAGTGTTGATATTGCTACTGTGAAGTATAAGAATTTTGCTTGAGAGTGATGGATTGAATGCTTAGAGGTTGAACTAAATGCTTAATGCTTGGAAGATCCTCAATGAATGAATAGTGGATTTGAAGTAGAGATGAATGAAAATGGCCATATTTAGGTCATTTGGTTGAAGTGGGAGTTAAAAATCGACTTCCAATGGGAAGTGTAATGCCTCTACAGGCTCTAGCCATGGGAATCTTCTAGGGACATAAGCGTGCCGCATAGACATCTACATGCCGCACATACATTTATGACATTTAATCCTCTGTCAAAACACAGATTGGGGACCAAGTAAAATGAAGGCAATAGGCTTATGTAGAATTTCGCCTTCGGATTTGGTTTTCTAAGGGAAGGATGTGTAAAAGGGGAATTTGTGTAAGGAGTGTAAATTCGATCCTATACACTTTCATAGTCTCCACATTTATGGTCTACACATTTCAATGGAAAGTGGGCCTATGGTAGTCTTATAAGAGTGAAAGAAAAAGACAAAGGATAGACAAATTATGATTCTCCTATTAGTGTTGAATTTCTTCACAAAACCGAGAAGAAATTTTATGTTGGATTCATCCAAGAAATTATTCTAGTAGGTTATGGTGAAAATAGTCCTATATTATTAAAATTTAAGTGGATCTGACCATCTGCAATACAATTTGATACACACAAATATAAGACAATTTTTATCAGAGATAAATGAGTCATATGTTTCCCCTCTTCAAATTAACCAATCATTTTTAAATGATAATGTAAGAAGCCCAAGATGCTCATTTATCATTCAGACAAAGTCTCATTCAAAATGAAAATTCATGGAAGTTGTTGATATAATTCGTGATAGGCAATATGTTAATTTACAAGAAACATTTGAAGAAGTGGATGAATATGATGATGGAGTGTTTGAAGAAGACAATTTGATTATCAATGAAGAGATTGGGAGAGAGAATGCATTGCATGTCACATATGAGGATGAGGAAGAAAATCAAGAAGATGCAGACACGAGTGATCAGTATTTTGATCTTGTTGGAAATGTAGATGATTATGATGATGTTTTGTCACCTTAAGAGGTTAGCTTATCACCTAAACTTTGGTTATATGTATGGTGTAATTTATTATTGAATGTAATAAAGATATGAGTATAGGTATGCTTATTCACTATTATTTTACTTACATATCTAAATGTAATCATTATTACTCTGCTAGTACATTATATACAAAACCTAAGATGATCATTGCTGATTTGTAGTGCATTTAAAGTTAGGTTTAATCATTCTTCTTAGTTTTCTTACTTTGGCTAAAAATTTGAAATTATTATTTTTAGTTAGAATATAATTTCTTTTATGACCTATATGTTTTCTAGATGCAAACATATGATGAACATATATGATTTAATCATATATACAAATAATTAGGTGAACTAAGCCTCCTCATTATAAACAAAGAAATGATCTCTTAGGTCTGACTGGCATTGGAAACTAAAACTAAGAGACTG
This sequence comes from Sequoiadendron giganteum, assembly GCA_007115665.2. Lineage (NCBI taxonomy): Eukaryota > Viridiplantae > Streptophyta > Pinopsida > Cupressales > Cupressaceae > Sequoiadendron > Sequoiadendron giganteum. The sequence continues at coordinate 62,937,704 of CM021109.1, read as the reverse complement.
CAAAATTAGAAAATTGTTCAATCTTTTTAATAAAATGATATCTAAAATATTTCATTCATAATAAATCCAATACCACACTACCGCAACAATCAATAGAGGTATGCATGAGATGGCAGGACATATAGGTCAATGTACAAATGCTTACCATAATACCGTGACAACCAAATATGAATACTGCCAGGTGACAGTGAGAACATGCTAACAACTAAAGTAAATCATAGCCCCACAAGGGATAAATAATGACACTGTAGTATGGTGGTGAACAATCACTCAATTTCTAGAATTAACCCACTATCTCATAGGAGTTTAAAGGGGTGTGTGTGGGGTGGCGAAACTGCTAACCCACAACAGTCTTGATATGACAGAGGTATGACAGTGGACAATCATTCAATCACTAGAATTAACCTACCATCCCATGAGAGTCCAAAGGGGTGTGTGTGGGGTGGAGGTACTACTAACACTACCCCATAGCAGTCTTGAAATGATAGAGTAGTACTATGGTACAAGCTATCAAAGCATTTAATGATTACACTGTTTGATTTTCCAAGATCAAAGAAATATATTCAAAATTGAAATATGGGTAGATTTTATAATATTTTGCATGATTTAGACTCGATGACATTTTGGAAATCATTCACACAACTGAGTATACTGGAGGAAAGGGAGTTCAAGCGGGAAGACTCTACAACTATTATTTTGTCTGGTAAGTTCATATAAACCCTCTGTAGAAAGTGTATAAGAACTGAATTTTCTTCTACAAGTAGACATTTAAAAAAATCAAGTAGGAGTAAATTCTTCATCATGCCACCCAAAAGAAGTCAACTTGTGAGTAAAAGGGAAGATTCCATAGTTTCTTTATTATAAAAGAGGTCCCTACAACAATCCATTTTAGATATGTTACCTAGTTTTGTAAACAAAGGATTCAAAAAGGTGTTTAGAGATAAAGCCCATGGATGTAGAGACCCAATTATCCCTATCTCTGGGTGGGATATGTTTTGGTACTTCTATGAAAAAAGGGATGACAAGATTCCAGTTTTGAATCCTTGGACCTTAGATTTGGCCAAATTAATAATCCCAAATGTCTTTGTAGATGTTGATTTTATTAAAGTATTGGCACAATATTATCACCCGGCTACTAGGAATATAAGAATGCCAAATGGTTCACCATTAGTGGTGCTGACTAAAGAAGTAATTATAGAGTGTTTTATGTTAAAAAAGCAAGCTATTACTAAGATCGAATTGGATAGAAGTGAGGAGTATTATAGGAGATTAAGAAAAACCTATAGGATTGATGAAATTCCTTTACACATGAAAAGGGGTGTAAACAATAGGAGGATACCTATCTCCCCCTCCCAAATTGAGCCATTTTCCATAGAAGACTTCCTAGTATATTTCAAAAGAACTTATTTTTCTTTATGCCAAGTGCTTGGAATTGATACCAAAGAGAGGATACCAACCTATCTCATGATGATGGCAATGAAGATACAAAATCTTGAATTCAACATTGAGTATGACTTTTCTTCTAAAATTAGGAAAATGTTACATGAGTGATTTTTGCAAGAGAGAACTTAGCTCCCATGTCTTTTAGGAAATACTCTCTGTTGTGTCATTTACTATTGTACCAACATAGAAACAAATGGACAAAAAGAATGTGTTTGGGAATGACTAATGATGAAGGGAATAGGTTGTTTGTACACAACTGGTGTTACATCTGGGATCATAGATGTAAAAATAGTGATTATGTAATTGTAACTATGGATTTTTCTTGCAAGATTAAATGGTTAGAAAATTACATGCATATTACATCAATCCACAATGTTCAATGGAATGCAAAGGAATTAAAATAAAGAAAAAAAATGAAATGAGCTCACTTAGTCCTTCATCCTCCATGGTTGACGACCATTGCACCTTCTAGCTTGCTGAAATGTGAAGTGCCCTCAGATTTTAATGAGAAAAATATATATTATTGACTAGTCCTAAGCAAATTTTGAAGGATTTCAATATAAAATTTCAAGAATGCAAAAAAAGAAAAGAAGAAGAAGTGTAGATGCTGAGAGATAAAATTAAGAGATTCAAGATTAAAATATTAAGAGAGTGAATTAAGAGATGTTGAAATGAAGACAAAATTGACATTTTATAGAAAATGCAATTTTGTATGGATGAATGAGATTAAAGATTGATAAGTGCCCTAGAATCTATGGTCAAGATTCAAAATAATAGCCCCTTAATTAGGGTTAGGGAAACTCTAGGATAAAATTCAAATTGAGTAGACAAGATTTAATTTATGAAATTAAATCAAGGAATAAGAATAGTTGTGACAATGAGATGAGAATTAGCAAGTAGAAAAAGGATGATTTAGAAAATCAAGTTATTTTAGAAATAACTTAATTTGTGGAGAGAAATGCTATTTTGAAATTAATATTTTAAATTAATTCCAAAATGGTGAATTCACGTGACAGTAAATAATAATAATTTAAAATTATTTACTTAGAAAGAGGGAAATTGCCAATTTAAATAAAATGCTTTTATTTAAATTTAGAAAGAAAATCAATAAGACAATTTAATAATTAAAATTATTCAATTGTGGAGGAAAATTAGAAAGTGGGTAATTTTAAATAAATGATTTTATTTAAAATTAGAAAGAAAGTTGGAGAGGATAATAATTAAATAAATAATAGGAATTTATTTAATTATGAGCAGACATAAATAATTAATGACGTATTAAATAAATAAATAAATAAAGTTTATTTATTTAAATAATCAAGAGGAAGTAATGGACTAATAATAATTAAATAAATTTAGGAATTTATTTAATTATGGAGTGACATAAGCAATTAGTGGTGTATTTAAATAATAAATGTAATTTATTTATTTAAATAACTAGGAGGAATAAAAGACGTGAATTAATTAAATAATTAAGAATTATTTAATTAATAGTTGACATTGGACTATAGGACATAGTTAAATATTTTAATTATGTTGAGACAAAGCATGATAAGATGTATAAAAATGTGGTTTGTGAGTCGAGGCCATTTTTATGTGTCGAGGGCATTTACCATATTGAACCGCATTTGCTAGTTTAACTGCAATTGCTCTATCGCACCGCATAAGCTATCTAAAACGTTGTAATTTCCTGTCTCACAATATATTTGCTTTACTAAAATGTCACAATTTCCTGTCTCAAAACACATTTGCCTTTTTCAAACCATAATTGATACACTCTGAGCTGCAATCACTCTGTTCCAATGCATGTGCATCTTAAAACGCCGCAATCGCCATTCTATACCACATCTAGTTGCTTAAACCCCAAAATTTCCATTCTACACAACATATGCTAAAATCCTACAACACATCTATCAAACTGCAACGTGTTTGATAGACTTTAAGACACAACCGACTGCTCTGCAACATATTTTCCTTCATAAAATGTATTTGCTAGACTTTGAGGTGCATTTGACTACTCTACAATGCATTTGTCTTCCTGTGACACAATTGCTCCTTGGAACGATGCATTTGAAACTATGACACATTTTCCTATCAACTCAAGAAATAAAATTATTACTCTCTGAAACCTAAGACCAAACATTTGCAAATAGATTTCTTGGCATATTTTTCCAGTAGTCTCTGTCCAAAACCAACACTTGTTAAGGTCATTCCTCTTTGCATTTTTAGCTTGCATTTAGCTTACAATCCACCATCATCTTCAGCATAGGCAAAGTTTTAAGTCAAATCTTCACAATTTGGGATAGGCAAACTTTCCTTATTTTGTCAAACCTTTGTCTCAAAAATACGTTGTCATTAGACCAAGTCAAACAAATCCATCCTTAGTCATGGTCCTCTTGTGAGCTATTTCCAACTCATAAGTCTAGTGTGGAAATCTCAACTTGTCATTTTGTCATCTTGTCCTTCAAACCAGTCCTTTGACAATCCAAATTGAGACATTGGCCAAACTTTGAATGGATAGAAAACCTTTCCTAAAAATCATTTGACATAGGACACTCATTACCACTTTACATGCCTTTAAGTATTTTTCTTCACTTTTCATTATCACCTTGCATCATACATAGTCTTAGTCTTAGTCTGATTCCATCCACAATCATGTCTTCAAGTCACTATGACATGCTTGCTAGTCAAATTGAATGCAAATTTATTAGTAATGGTCAAGCACAACTAGCCATGGACTTAAAAAAACTATACCTCCAATCCAAACACAAATTCACCTCAACCTCTAGTCCTCCATCCATCTATCCATCTTACCAAAAATCCATGAGTCCTAGCCTTATCCATCTACTATCAAGAGTCCCCTAACACCATCTATGACACTCAATCACAACAAACTTCCATTAGTTATACCCACCCTAACATTGACAAGGGAAACCAACCCTCCATTAATCCATTCCAATCCTCCACATCATATCTTAGTCCTTCATCTTATCCTAGTACTCCACTCACATCATATCCTAATCCCCCATTCACATCATATCCTATTCCTCCATCCATGTCATATCCTTGTATTGCATTCATGTCCTATCCTAGCCCATCATCCCTCAACGAAGTCCAAACCTCCATGTCATATCCTAGTCCATTATACACCAATCCATTCCAAGACACTCCATTTTGTCATGAAAACATATCTAGTCATGATCTCCAAAGTCCCATCTTCTTACCTACACTTGAGGATACATGTCAAGAGGCAAGTCCAAAGCACGACATCATAACATCGCCATCTTGTCTAGATCAAAGTAGTCCATTGGACCCCATATTTAAGTCCATTCAAGAAGTCCTCCTGGAAAATCATGGCATACCAAATACACCTATCCTTGGTCAAGATCCTGTTTCCAATCATGACATTCAAGAAAACCCCATCTTTGATCAAGAAGTCCAAAATGATCCACTCCTCGACCTCTATGCCATTCAAGACCAAACACTTAATGATCCCATCCTGGTTCCAACTATTGACACTTTCCCCAATGTGACACTTGCCTCCATGGGACACATAGATGATCTAACACTAGAACAAGATTCTTCTAGCATGGAAATATTTGCAAATGATCAAGCTATAGCTGAATTCAGTGGGCTCTATGACAATGACCATGAAGACGGTTTCGACATCAACTTCGAAGCACCAGCAGGATAATCGGAATCTGATATGTCAGAAAATCAGACCAAAGATGACAAACATAAATCTATGCAACATGTTAGTGAAGCTACAACATCCTATCAATTAGGATCATCTATCTTTTTTAGAGAAGGCTTTCTTAGAGATGAGAAGATTTTGAGTATTAATTTCCACAATAAGGATGGGTTGGCATCTTGCTTCCAAAATAAAAAGTATCTCATCGCAACCAAAAAAATTTCAGAACATGCATTATCAAGGAAAAGGACTAGGCCTACATGAGCAAGGAATTATAGAACCTATACAAGTTCAAACATATTATAGACATCAAGGTCTTGGCTATTTATCAGTCAAAAAATCTAATGATGTTAGTGGTCCCTCCTCGATATTGGGGGCAACTTTATCAAATAAAAATGTCAAAATGGGTGTCATGAGTAGTCCTTGTCATAAGATTGTTGCCAACAACCCTTCCCTCGACACCCCAAACCATCATTCCATCATGAAGAAACCTTCCATTTGGAACCAACAAAATTATTACAAATCCAAATTTCAAAATCACATGCCAAAGGCCATGGAATCAATAAAAAATACAAGCAGACAAATGAAGCTAAAATGGATCCAAAAACAAAACGGATCAAGTCAAGAAAAGAATGAATCAGGCAAAGAAAATATGACAAATCCAAAAGTCAATCAAAATGTGGAGCCACAACACAAGAGGACTCCCACATATAATACATGTCCATCCCCTCCAAAATGGCCATCAAGAAATACATATAAAAATGTTGGTTCCAAACAACATCCTAACCTAACACCTAAAGTTTGGAGAATAAAAACCAATACATCCAAACATCCAACCAACCCATCCACATCCACCATCATGCATCATAATCCTACATCCTTCTTAAAGTCCAAACATACCATACCACAAATCCATCGCATCTTGGAAAAAACTCTCTATCATAAGGACTCTCATGGTACTCTATCGCGATGTGCTTATTCTGATAAGGCCAACTCTAGTATTAACAAGAATCACAATGACATCAATCATCTGTATGCAAGCGCTATCATCTTGACAAGGCAACTACTTCAGAAAGGTCATTATTGGCATGTCATGGCACTAGTCTCTACATCGGCACCGTCAAAGGCTTCAACACAATCAGTGGCCATCTAAAGCATCAAGGCTATTCGACAAAATAGAAAAATTAAAAAAAATTAAAAAATCAAAAAAATTATCAACTTGATAAAAACATGGCAAATAGGCGTCATCTTGGTGACACCAAAAAAATTAAAACATATCAATAATAGTAAAGAGAAAAATTTGGTCCAATGATGAAAACCTGGCAAATAGGTGCTTTGGATAAGTACCATGATGAAAACCTAGCAAATAGGCATCATGTGTAAAATAAATTGTCTATGTGGACCATTACACTTGGGGGCAAGTTGTCTTATTTCCTATACCCTTCACATGACACTTTTGACATTTCCGTCCATCCATCTAAGCCCTATCATTTCTTCCATTTTCCCACCTACTTTGATCTTTATAAGAACTGCAGTACAAACATAAGTCATGATTTGGGAAAAAATCTTGACATGTTTATCTTTTGGTCATACCTTATTAAATATCATGTCATTACCTTCATAGCCTCCTTTTCACTATGCGACATAGTCCTTGGAGACCATATGATAATTCTCCTAGTCCAAGCCATCCATGTATCCTATCTTTTACAAAAGCCATCCATTGTCCTTTTATACGTATCACCCAACTTGGTTTCCCTTGTCAATGGTCCTACAATCCTATGTCATCCCATCTAGTCCTACTTAAGTCATTCCAAATGCAACAATATGGCAACCCGACACATCATCCAAAAACATTCCTTGACTTTGTCCCTAGCCCTGCTGTAAAATTTTATCCTCTTGTCATGTCATTGTCATCTTCATGTTGTTTTGGGATGTGTCCTTCCCACGTCTTGAACAACCTTGTCATTGTCATCCTCACCTATCAATTGTTATTCAGCTTGACTAGTGGAAAAATCATGGTTATCCTTGGATTCATGTGCATCAACATCATTCACATGCATTTGTCACAATTTTCATAAAACATCAAAAGGTCATAAAAATAAAAAAGTCTTGAAAAAATTATAAAAATTAGAAAAAGTACTAAAAGAAGTCTTGCAAATTGCAAAAAGTCCTGAAAAAGTCCTAAAAAAAGACCTAAAAATTAAAAATTGTCTTGAAGAAAATACAAAAACATCCAAATCAATGTCAAAATCTGAAAAACAAAGTCAAATTCAATGCTTGTCCCATTAGTCCAGTCAGTCACACTAGTCAATCTTTATCCCAGTTGAACTACATTCTCTCTATGCATTTGCTACATAGGCAAGGCTCATCTTTGAGTCCCCGAGACATTAGGTCAGTCCTTTTAGGTTTGTCAAAGTAAAAATAATAAGTCAAACATGGTCACATCAGTAAAATAAGTTAGATATAGTCGTACTTGACACAAGGCAGTCATTTGAAACTTCAACGTCAACATTGGTCAAAATCGGACAACATAAGCCAATCAATCATACAATCAAAATCAGTCAACTTGCCAAAACATTAGTCAAAATGTCAATCTCGTCACTTTTGGGTCCTCTTCAACATGTGTCCTTGGATTTGGACCTCGTCAAAATGTCATTTTCCTTTTCAGGATGTGTCCTTCCTGACCTTAGGCATTCGTCAAACTGTCAAATCATCAAAACTGTCAAACTATCAAATAATTAATCTTTGGTAAACAAACATTGGCAATACAATTAAATGGTTGTTAATTTCTCTGGTCTATTTTGTCTTATCTTTTTATTGACTTGTCTCTTGGTCATGTTACTAGCTACCTCAAGGATGTCCCATGAAGGATTCAGAGGTACGATGATGTCTCATGACCTATTCTATTTTTCTTTGACTACCGTCTGTGGATTGTCTTGACAGAAAGACAGGGGTAAATTAGCCTCTGGTATGAGTTAGGACATTACTTGTCTACAATTGTCTATTTTGCAAGTGGATGACCTTGCACACCTTGGTTTATGTCATACCCTAGTGTTTGTTGTCCATTTGTGTCATTTTTATTGCCCAATGATGATTCAAGCAACACTTATTAGTACTATGGAAAATGCTAAAGAGTTCTAACATGTATTTCTTTTTCCACATTAACTTGCATTTCCTTCCCCATATCGACATCCATGTCTTCTATCCTAACATTCATCTTTTTCTCTCTAACATTTCTTCTAGTTTGCATCATTATCATCCTTATCTATCTTATCTATATACTTTTGTCTTTCATCTTCTAGTCCTTTCATCCATTTCGAGAGCCCACTCGTATTCTCGGAATCCAACTGTCCTCTCGAGGGGGCATACTGCTACCTTCTCATCATTCTTCCTCATCCTATTTTGCATTGGGGCATATTTTTGACTTATTTTCTTTGCCACAATGTGACAGGTTGCATTATGACAAAGAGGGGCAAATGTAGACACATAAAAATGGCCTCGACTCACAAACCACATTTTTGTTCATCTTATCATGCTTCGTCTCAACATAATTAAAATATTCAATTATGTCCTATAGTCCAATGTCAACTATTAATTAAATAATTCTTAATTATTTAATTAATTCATGTCTTTTATTCCTCCTAGCTATTTAAATAAATAAATTACATTTATTATTTAAATACGCCGCTAATTGCTTATGTCACTCCATAATTAAATAAATTTCTAAATTTATTTAATTATTATTAGTCCATTACTTCCTCCTGATTATTTAAATAAATAAACTTTATTTATTTATTTAATACGTCATTAATTATTTATGTCTGCTCATAATTAAATAAATTCCTATTATTTATTTAATTATTATCCTCTCCAACTTTCTTTCTAATTTTAAATAAAATCATTTATTTAAAATTACCCACTTTCTAATTTTCCTCCACAATTGAATAATTTTAATTATTAAATTGTCTTATTGATTTTCTTTCTAAATTTAAATAAAAGCATTTTATTTAAATTGGCAATTTCCCTCTTTCCAAGTAAATAATTTTAAATTATTATTATTTACTGTCACATGAATTCACCATTTTGGAATAATTTAAAATATTAATTTCAAAATAGCATTTCTCTCCATAAATTAAGTTATTTCTAAAATAACTTGATTTTCTAAATCATCCTTTTTCTACTTGCTAATTCTCATCTCACTGTCACAACTATTCTTATTCCTTGATTTAATTTAGTAAATTAAATCTTGTCCACTCAATTTGAATTTTATCCTAGAGTTGCCCTAACCCTAATTAAGGGGTTGTTATTTTGAATCTTGACCATCGATTCTAGGGCACTTATCAATCTTTAATCTCATCCGTCCATACAAAATTGCATTTTCTATAAAATGCCAATTTTGTCTTCATTTTGACATCTCTTAATTTACTCTCTTAATCATTTAATCTTTGAATCTCTTGCATTTTCTTGAGTTTTAAGATTATCTTTTTTTTTAATCATTTAGCTACTTTTAATAATTGCATATAGGATTCAGTTTCATTTGCATAGTTATTTTAAGAAATCCTTCAACACTTTGCTTAGGGCTAGTCCATAGTATAGAGTTGCTCATCAAAATCTGAGGGCACTTCACATTTCAACAAGCTAGAAGGTACAATGGAAGTCAGCCATGGAGGATGAAGGACTGGGTGAGATCTCTCCTTTTTGTTCTTTATTTTAATTCCTTTGCATTTCATTGTTTACTATAGATTGATCTAATATGCATGTAATTTGCTAACATCTAATCTTGGAGGAAAAATCCATAGTTACAGTAATATTTCATGATGATTTCATAATAAAGGTCATGGCCTCTCTTGGTCATATTTCACCAAGATTTCCTAATAAAATCATGCAAGTATTAAGACCTTTATCATTGAAGCCAGAGCAGGGACACACTCACAATTTCGGTGACTGGTTCTTCTTTGTAGGCCAAACATAATAAGGGTCTATGGGTGTCCTCAAGCCCCACACATTTTACCTAGATTTTTTTCTATTCGAATTGCAGTTTTTGAATTTATATGGAAAATGTTATGGATGGAGAAGGATGTTATGAAAAGAAAGAAAAAGGGGACATTCCTCCCTGACCTAACTGAATGTGAGGAGCTATCTGTAGGGTTTGAAACTCTTGAAGAGCTGCAGAAGTATTTGAAGATGCGGTATTAATTAATGTCATGAGGAGAAAGGTTCTTTAATCCTCAAGGGAATGTTAATTTAATAAAGCAGAAAATTCTCACTAAAGTTGGGATTACCCATGTAATGGATTATGAAGAAGATTTCATAAGAAATTCTTTACACCTAATGAAGTTTTCAGAGGAAGAAGAAGTGGGAAATCATAAAAAGGCTTGAGGAGGAGAAGAAGAAAAGGGAAACTAGATTCCAAGGATTCTATGTTGAAGAAGGGGATCCTATCAAAAGGATGAAGTTAATAATTGAAAAATTTAAAATGTTATATGTTGAACCAGAAAAGAAACTTGAGGGTCAATCTTCAAAACCCTCCAAGCTTCCCATCAAACCAAGTGGTATTGTAATCATAGAGCCCCTACCAGATATTTCCACAATACAATTAGAAGCATTCCCTAGGCAACCAAGTCCTAAAAGGTAGAAGACACATGGAGTGGCCCCTTTAGTGGCATATGAAATAAGTGGATTAGACGATACTGAAGAGGTAGCCGATGTACTTTTGAACTTTAAAGATGATGATGTTGATCAACTATTTCCTAAGCTTGCAACTAATGCTCACAAACTAGAAGAAAGAGTTGATGTACATGGGCATAATGATCAAGAAATACATGATGATGAAAGGGTTATTGCTACCCTTAAATTTATTGAAGAACGTGAATTTATTCAAACTCCCGAGTTTAAGGATTTTTGGTTTAAGATGAAAATTAAAAAAATTGACGAGAGACTCAAAATTAATAAGATGGGCACTAAGGAGTCACAACATGACCAGATTGTTGCCCAAACTTTTGAAGAATTTGGGGTTAATGAAATTATAGTTATCTCCCAAGAAGCAAGAAAATTGGTCTTAGAAAGTAATATACTATTTATTCCTGGGATGTATTAAAAAATATATTCTTACTAGATCAAGTAAGAAGCCAAGAAGATCCCACGTTGGTTTTTGAATTCAATTCAAATGAGAGGGGAATTTTCTTTCTCAACTACTGTAATTAATTGCAGAAACAATGATCCTTTAAAATAGTAGGGGCCCTCCATAGGTTACAATCTAAGACTTGAAACCCTAGCCTTTTGGACAAAGCAAAAAAGAATAGAAAAACCAAGATTTCTTGATGTTGTAAAATAAATGAGAGGGGTTGTCATGGTAAAGACACTTCAAGACACACCATCATTGGAGGAAACTACTATGACAATGCACTTGACAATGTTTACTAGGGATGCGGTTAAAGCTATGGAGCTTAGATTGGCATAATGATTTGAATGATGAAGTGAATAGGTTATTCATATAAAATGTGAAATTGAAAGATCAATTGAAGGGAGCAAGTCCTTCCCAAAGCAAATAATTAACAATATACCAGCACCCTGTCATCCAGAATGATACAAGTGCAATCATTGTTGAATAAGTAAATGTGCTAAATCAAGAAATTAAGAAGTTGAAAAAGACTAATGAAGAAACAAAGGAATGATCAAAGAGAGAAACCCTTAGGTTATTTGAATAGATATTGGAGCATAGGGTTAAAATAATTGTGGACAAATTGGAAAATGTGTATGAATGTTATGTCTCCTTGTCACAAGAAGTTGATCAAATAAAAGCCCATGTACCTATTGAATACAACGAATACTAAGAGGGGGTGAATCGGTATTCTTCTGACACATCTAATTCCTAACCATCCAATTATTAATGTGTATCTAATTACAATAGTAAACCAAAGCATGAAAGGAATCATAAAATTTCATAATACATTGACACTAGGATTTTATGTGGAAAACCTAGAATGGGAAAAACCATGATGATGATTAACTCACAATATATCATAACTAGTTACAAGATATTACAGGGATCACTACCAAGACTCGCTATCCTTCAAAGGCTCACAACTTAAAAAATGGCTTATTTCCAAGATACAAAAAGGTATGGCTAACTGCCAAAAGTGAACTGAAAAGGCACACCTTCAAAGTCCTGAGATCAGTTATGGTTAAGCTCTACAAAACAAAAATCCTGCTCCAGTTGTAGGTATATAATTACTTTTAGTAACTTTTCACTATTACACTTATCACATCACTCACATACCATAATCTATATCCTCTCTATCTTTTATCCATTACACACACACATATATAAACAACCATATCTTCCTTCATCAATTAGGTCAGCCTAATTTGATGTGAACACACACAAAATTCAAAGGTGACTTGTTAGCCCAATTTAAAATTCCTTTTGGTGCACAAAACAAAACATGTCATCCACACATTAGGTCAGCCCAAACCTAATAAGGAACACACAAAAGACAAGAAGTTCTTAACCTTGTTGGACAAAAGAATGCCAAACTTCTATCATTTAGATATCTCAACTAGATCAACCAAAATTGTTGAAAGATCATTCATAGTTGTAATTGATACTCTTGAGAAACATATGAAAAACTCATAGAATTATCTTTTACTAAGAGACTTTATGGATCAAAATATTGGATCAGAGTAGACACACAATTTACTTAGCCAATTACCAAATAGTGTTGGCATCAATGAAAACAAGCTCGAAGGCCACCTTCTTCATTCTTCCAACAATCTCCCCCTCTGTCATTGATGCCAACATGTGCCAAAAAGAAGACTTGCTTCAAAACAAAAAACTTCAACTCCCCTTATCATGTGTATAAGAGCACAAAACTAAGTTATAAAAAATCCTTCTCTAAACAAAATCTTCTCCAAAACATTTTCTTCTATATAGAATTTTCTCCCCCTTTTACATCAAGGACAATGGATGGGGAAAAGAAAACAAAATTCAACTAAGAGTTGGGGGAACCTTGTATTTCCTTGATAATTGCTTCCTAAGCCATCTTTCCACCATACCAAACTCCTTTTACTTCGGTAAGCATTTTGTGCAGTGACTCAAGCTTTGCTAGGAATTCTTCTCCTTCTTTTAGAGCGGAAGGAACAATGTTCATCATCTCAAGTATTTCCACATATATCCACACACTTGATATAGAAACATGTCTAGAGACTACTAGGTCTCCAAGTTGGCCAAACCATCTTATCACATCTTCCTTTTGCCTTTGTAGGATGAAGAATTCGTTCTGAAGATCCAAAATATAATCCCACCTAGTATATCTTCTTTCAACTACAACATTATAACCACCAAAGGCATTGAAGAGCTGAGACTCAATTAAGTCCATTAAATCCTTGATACCTCAAGTGGCATCAAGACACTTCATGCAATAGACAAATAGCAACTAAGCTTCTTCATCACAATCTCTTATTTATTTCAAATTTCGCAAAGCTTTGTTATGTACAATTGCACACTTATCTTATAGAAACAACAATCTTCTCTCTAGAAGACTTTACTCCACTTCTTTTTTAGTCTGAACCTTGAGATTAGATGTGTATTCCTTGACTGAGTCAACTACAAGCTTCAAATTTTTAATTGGTGTTAACGAGTTATCTATTGTGACATTGGGGGCTATCTCTTCTAAATCTTTAATGGCTTCATTTATCGGCTCATTTCCTTTCTGATATGATTCAACAACTTCCTGTGTGACAAAGCTGAGAAAAGTACCACTCAATTTTATTCGATCACTCCATGTAATCTTGGTCAAATCCACTTAACTTGAATGTGACGACAACTTAACTAGTTGTAGTGGGAGCATAGGTCAAAGTACTATTTTCCTTGATAGAAGACCCTTAAGAGTGCTTCTAGATGATTCTCTAGTTTGAGTTGACAAATTAGGAACTTTGTGGTTTTCTCCTTTACTTTCTTCAACCAAAATAGCTTTCTTGTCTTCCTCTTTCTTCTTTTCTTCTTCCATTTCTTCTTCTTCTTCCCCTTTTTCTTTTTCTTCTTCTTCCTTTTTTTTTTGGAGGATTTAACTTTTTTTCTTTTTCCCTTTTATCCTCATCATCTTTGTCACCATTATTCTTATTTCCTTCACTTTCATCTTTGTCTTTCTCATCCCTGTTTTTCGTAAACTCGTGATGTTATTTTTGCTTATCACTAGTTTGATCTCTATGTTGATCAAGAGACCTTTTGTTGGTTATCTCTTATATGTCAGTTAGAGGAACAAGGGTATTTGAAACACCATGTGTTTCATCAAAATTTTCCAAGAATGGATTGTCCAACACTTCTATGACATCAACATGCATTTGTACTTGAGCTGCATAGGACAAAGAGCTAGTTCTTGTCCCATAAATTCTTGGTAATTGTCTAATTATGTCATGGGTTTCTTGTCTCACTTTTTCTATGCTCTCTTTCTCCTTAGTCATTAACATGTTAACTTTCTACTTGACTCTAAACTTAGTAGAACATTCTTCTACAAGATTAGAAGATTCTATCTCAGAGAGAATGGAACCACAGGAAATTAAGGCATCATTACTCATCTTATCTTCAATATTTACAAATTCTTTCCTTCCGAGTACTAATTATTTCCAGACATTTTTAGTTACCTTGTTGTGCATAGTCTCCATTTTTACATTGTGAATGAGTATGTACTAAATAAATGCATTTATGATGGTTTCCTTTCCTTCATGATTAAATTTATCAATTAATTTTATCATACAACTCAACATTTGGCATGAGATCATTATCAATCATATTGTTTACTAAGGCTCCTAGATCTAAAGATGGTTGATCACTTAGCAGAGGAGAGTTAGGCATGTCTTCCATAGGATCAGATGAGCCTTCTTTATTCTTCTTCTTCTTATGAACATGGATCTTGTATGTATCCTCTTATTCCTTTATCTCTTCATCCATGGAGATATCAACTTTGGTTTTAGCTTCTTCTTTGTAGATATCACTTCTTTTATTTATTTCTAGTTGATGTTCTACTATGCCAAGATCTATTTCTTCCTGAATGGCATCACTTTGATTTCCTTTCCTATTAGCTTTTTGTTTCACTCTTCTTTTTCCTGAAGCAACAAATGGTGTAGTAGGAGGTATATCCTTTCTCTTAGATGCCCGGGTACTAGGACCAGTAGGGGTAGCAATATAGACTAATGTAGGATAACTTCATTATTTCTTTATTCCCTTTTCAACATTAATAGTGTTGAAATGCACAAGACAACTGAGAGAGTGGGGTGAATTAGTTGTATCAAATCCTTTACTTTTAAACTTAGTCAATTACACTTTATCTTCAATCTATTATTAAGTATGAACATGAAATGCAAATAACAAAAACACAACACTAGATACTTTGGATTTACGTGGAAAACCCAATGAGGGAAAAACCACAGTGAGGATTAACTCATAATATAGTAGTAATGCAATATCAGATACAAAGGCTCATTGCTAGAGGGCTCACTACCCAAATACAAAGGCTCACTACCTAGATTAAGGGCTCACTACCTTGAGAAGGACTCACTGTCCAAAGGAAGGCTCGTTGCCTATAGAAAAATAAAAGAATATACATTAAGATCCACCACTAGGGTTCCACACATTCACAACCAAATTAGAAGATCATAGATGCCTCCAGCTCACTACTTTCAGGAATCTAACACCTTAAAGTACTCTCGCCTTACTTTTCTCTTCCACTCTCTGCTTTTCACACTTTTTCACACACTTCACTCACTTTTTTGAGTCATGGATGGATGGATTTTGATTTCACTACAACTTGACTTAATTTAATACCATCTTAAACCTTATGAAAATTCTCCAAGGCCAGCTATACAATTTCATTTACAAATTCAAACTAGGTTGGCTACTCAACATTCTCACGGTGGATAAGAATGAGAGAGGAGCAATTATATATTTAATCTAGGACCTAAATAACATCTTGAAGCTCACACATGCTTCCTCAATTTGATGTAAAAACTAAATGTAATGTGTAGAGACTAGGTCGGCCAAACCTAATCAAAAGACAAATCTCTTTGAAGTACTCGCATATGTTGCAAGATAAATACACATGGATCACTCAGTACACTTCACCAGTTATTTTACCATATATGAGAACATATTAGATACATCCACAACATTACCAACCAACTTCATTTTTAGAGAACTCTTTACCAATCCAACCGAACCAGCCAACAAAACATATAAGCTCTGGAGTAGGTCTTTCGGAGCACCAAACCACAAGAAATTTTGTCAGAACAAAGAAACCATAAAAAATAGTCATCTCCAAGATCCACAAGATCTGAAACCAAATATCAAAAGACTACAAATCCAAAACATTTCTCCTAGTCCATAAACAAATATTTATGGAAAACTAGCTCACACACTAGTGAACATATCTTCTTCTCTTCATCAAACCAAAAGTTGAAACTTAGTATATCTGATTTATTAAATCTTATAAACATACCTACAAATCTGCATGGGCATAAGATCAAAATAGAAGAAATGTGGAACACAATACTGGAGCACACACAGAACACACTTTATAGCATGCTTTCATTATTTCTCAAATTTTCTCAATAGCAATTTTGGCAAGTACAAAAATTTGTGTTGACATCAATGACAACATTAATGAGAACACTACCAAACACATATAGACATACTTGCAACAATATCCCCCTTTTTCATTGATGGCAACACATGATGTGAAAAACCATCAAAGACAACATACATTATTTTCAGAAGTGGAAACCTACCAACCATAAAATTTTCACATGATTCTCTCTCCCATAGCCTACATGCTTTTTAGAAGCGACAACCTACCAAGCATAAAATTTTCACATAATTCTCTCTCCCCCTTTGACATCAATGGAAAAGGACATTATTTCCATATAAAGCTCTGTTCACTCCCCCTAAGGAGTACACTCACATCAAATACTGCAACAATGCACTTCTCTACACCTTCTAAGGAGTAGAACTCAATCATCAGTCTAGAATAAAGGGTCTATGAATCCACTGGAATGACGCAACTCCATGTGCACTTAGTTCAAAGAAGGAGGGGTAGCAACCCCTAGCTTCCCTCTGAGATACTCAAAAGTATCCTTTGAAAGGGCCTTAGTGAACATGTCATCAACTTGTTCTTTGGTGGGTACATATTCAAGTCTAACTTCATTTCTCAATATCTTCTCCCTCAAGAAGTGATAATTGATAGATATATGCTTTGTTATGGAATGCATCACTAGATTATTTCAAATTTTTATAGCACTTGTATTGTCACAAAATATAGAGATTGGTTCATCACTTACCATACCTATGTCTATCAAAGTTTGCTTCATCCAAAGTACCTGTGTACAACAAGATGTTGCTGCAATATATTTAGCTTATTGAGTAGATAAAGAAACTGAATCTTGTTTCTTGCTCAACCATGAAACTAATCTTCCTCCAAGAAATAATGCACCACCACTTGTACTCTTCTGATCATTTACACAACCAACCCAATCTACATTAGTATAGGCATTCATAGTGAAATCATCATGCTTCAAACACCATAATCCATAGTCTGGAGTTCCTTTAAGATATTTGAATATCCTCTTCGCAGTTGTAACATGTGCTTCCTTCGGTTCTTCTTGAAATATTGCAACTAAGCATGTTTAATGCATAATATTAGGTCTAGTAGTAGTAAGATATAATAGTCCACCAATCATGGATTTGTACATGCTTTGATCAACTTTAGCAAATTCATCATCTTTACTCATCTTACATCTAGTTACCATAGGGGTACATACCGATTTAGAGTCATTCATTCCAAACTTCTTTAACAATTCCTTAACATACTTGGATTGTGAAATCAATATCCTTTTGTTAGTTTGATTTACTTGAAGTCCAAGTAAGAAATTTAGTTCACCAATCATAGACATTTCAAATTCTTTTTGCATCTCTTCAACAATTTTTTTACACATACCTTCATTTCCACCAAAGATGATGTCATCTACATACACCAAAACTATCAGAATCTTTTCTTTCTCAACTTTGAAATAAGGATTATTGTCTATAGACCCTTTGTTGAATCCTTGCTTTGTCAAGTATTTATCTAATCTTGCATACCAGGCTCTGGGAGCTTGCTTCAGTCCATATAATGCTTTATTTAGTTTACAAACCATGTCCGATTATTCTGACAGTTGACAACCTTCTGGTTGCCCCATATACACTTCTTCTTTCAATTCTCCATTCAGAAATGCCGATTTGACATCCATATGATATACTTTGAAGTCTTTAAGAGCTAAGAATTCCAAGAACATTCAAATGGCTTCCATTCTTGCTACATGTGCAAATTTTTCTTCAAAATCTATTCCTTCAACCTGTAAATATCCTTTACATACAAGTCTTGCTTTATTTCTTACCACTTCAACATCTTCATTCAACTTATTTTTGAATACACATTTAGAACCAATTACATTCTTGTTTGAAGGTCTCGGGACTAGTTCCCATGTCTCATTCTTCTCTATCTATTGTAGATCCTCTTTCGTTTCTCTAACCCAACTTTCATCATCACATGCTTCATTCACAGTCTTAGGTTCTATTTTAGAGAGTAGACACAAATTTACCTTAACCATGTTGCTTCTTTTCTTCACTCCTTCACTCTTGTCCCCAATTATCTGTTCCTCCAGATGATTTTTTTGAACATATTTATGACTCTTAGGTGTAGGTTATAAAGTTTCTTCCTGCTCATCACTTTTTTCTTTCTCTTCCTTTTCTTCTTCTGGTATTTATACACAAATTGGTTCATCAAGTTCAACTTCAGTTATTTCCACTAGTTTATACATAGATTCATCAACCTTTACATTATTACTTTCAATTATTTTCCTCAGCCTCTTATTAAAACATCTGTAAGCCTTTTTGTTTCTTGAATATCCAAGGAAAGTTCCCTCATCACATCTAGCATCAAACTTTCCAAGATTTTATTCACTCTTCTAATATAACATCTACTTCCAAATACCTTTAAGTATTTTACAATAGGATTATTACCAGTCCATAGTTCATAAGGGGTCTTAGTGTTGTTACCTCTGGCTTGAACTCTGTTATGAATGTAAACAATAGTGTGAATAGCTTCTCTCCAATACACATTAGGAATATTCACTTATTTCATCATAGTTCTGGTAGCCTCTTGAATAGTCTGGTTCTTTCTTTCCACAACTCCATTCTGTTGAGGGGTTCTAAGAGTAGATTAATGTCTTTTTATGCCATGTTCTTCACAAAATGCACTGAACTCACTAGCGGGTGATCCCACAAAGCTGGTTTACAATTTTTGAGAGGAATTGATTTTTGTTGAAATCACATATTTTTAGAAAATATAATGATTTAAGCCTTAAAAAGTTGCATTTTAAGGATTCCAATTGAAGAGGGTTTGATCAAACCCCCTTGGATAGAAGCTCGCTAGTTTTAAACCATACTTATAACCGAGTCTCCTTTACACCTATCAAAATGCTGATAAAAAATCACTTTTGATTTACCTTTTGGGGGATCAAATGAATTCATTTAAAATTTATTTCAAATGATTATGGTATTCCTCAGAACAAGCTATCCAACGAAAAATAATTTTAATATGTTTTGGTTTTATTATGTATTTGGTTTTTTAGTTTTATTAAACATAGGTTTTTCATCAAAAATAAAGGTCTTTGTTCTGCACGTGGAAAAATAGTAGATTATAAAAAAAAAATTGAAAAATATGAGTGCACCAGATATTGAAGTCCTTGATCCAAAAAAAAAAAAAACTTAATTTCGATATATACGAAAAAACTTACGTGTTATACGGTCGCGCTATGTTTGAATTGTAATTGGTTTGACATGTAAACTTGATTAAAAAAATATTCAATAAAAAACTATCTAGCCAAGTGGAATCACTAGATATCAGAGTTACAAATCTAAATTCGAAAGAATTAGAATTTTATCCTTCATGGAAAAAAAGTTATGCATTATACGGTGTGTGTCACCTTTTAAAAATGTTGTTTTCTGAAAAAAACCGGTTTTTATGGGAGATGGAAAAAGAAGTGTAATCTGATTCCAAATTTTTTGAAACAAATATTTTTAGAATCTATAGAAATTTTTTTATGAGACTCTAGTTTGCATCATCTTCAAATTCCTCACGGTTTAGCCGATATAGGTGCCTGAATGTGAAGATTTAGTTAAAAATAATAATTTCAATGTCCAGTTTGGCCAAAAATTGTAAACCACTATTGTGGGATCACCTTAAATGTAAATTCTCCACCTCTATCAGACTTGAAGCATTTGATTTTCAGGTTTTCCTCATTTTTTACTCTTGCCTTAAACACTTTGAATCTATCAAGAGCCTAAGTATTTTCTCTAAGAAATGTAACCCATGTCATTCTAGAGTAATCGTCAATCAAAAGAATAAAGTACTTGTTTCCACTTAGACTTCATGTTCTTGTAGGACCACAAAGATAGATCTGGATTAATTCTAGCATTCTCATAGATGATTGATCCTTTCCTTTAAAACTATTTCCTATTTGTTTTCCCATTTGACAACTTCTATGGATTTAATTTGAAGGCTTTATGATTCTAGCCAGATCTCTGACAACTTCTCTAGAGCTGATCCTAACCATATTGTCAAAATTCACATGTCCCATCCTCCGGTGCCAAAGCCAGCTCTCATTAATTTGAGAAACAAAACACTGACCATCTCCACTTTTAAGCTGATAGATGTTTCCATGAGTTCTTTTTCTAGCTACAACCACAATTCTAGATCCTTTCCTAATCTCACACATGTTATCCTAAAACACAAGCTTAAAACCTTTTCTTCACATTTATCCAACACGTAAGAGATTATGTCTTAAACCCTTTACATAATAGGCATCATTAGTATTATGTTTTCCATCAAAGCTAATTGTTTCTTTTCCAACAATCTTAGCACCAAAATCATCGCCAAACATAACTATTCCTCCATCATACTTCTCAAGTTTAGTAAACTTACTCTTATCTCTAGTCATATGATTTGAACATCCACTATCAATCACCCAAAATTCCTCATGCTGTCTGGCATGAAATGCAGTTACCAATAGTCCCTTTTGATTCATCTTTCTTAGACACTGAACCAAGTTCTCTTGCACATATTCCATGGTTAGTAGGTACAAATTTCTTTTCCAAGGTTAGAAACAAACATTCATCTTTATCTTCCTCAAGGTTAGATTCATCATAGAAAAATTCTATATCTTCTTTAACAGAATACAACTTCTTGAACTTCCTATCCTTTTTATCCTTGTAATTATTGTTATTATCCGTATTCTTATTTTGTGTAGCTCTATTTGGACATCTTGATGCATAATGACCAATATTTCCACAATTGAAATACTTAAAAGGAAACTTACGTTTGTATTTACCAGTACCTTTCTTCAATCTCCTTGTGAAATTTTATTCCTAATCTTCTGCATCATCATCATCATTCTCGTCTTCTATCTTCATGGCTTGAAAGGTTGTTTTAGTCTTCTCCTTGTCTCTTGCAAATTTTCTCATTTCAAATGAAGTCAGGACACCAAATAGATGCTCCTTAGTAAATATCTTTAGATCATATCGTTCTTCAAGTGCAAATACTTTATCACTATAATTTTCTGGTAAGGTCATCAAGATCTTTTCAATTATATCTTCATTTGACATGGTACCACCTTGATTCTTGATCTTAGTTGCTATAGTTTCAACTCTTTGATAATAGCTTGCAATGTCTTCTCCATCTTCCATTCTTAGATTCTCAAATTTTCACTTATCAATTAGTTTCCTTGACAACTTTACTCTATCATTCCCTTCATAAATATCTTTCAACTTTGTCCATACTTCATGAGCAGTAGGTAGAGAAATAAATTTTGTTCTTTTAGTTTTAGATAAAGCACTGAAAATAGTAAACCTTTCTCTTTCATTTTCTTCATAAACTAGAACTTCATCAGTAGAGGAAGGACCAACTGTTGGTATCACATACTTTGTCTCCACAACTTTCTGGTTGTTGAAACTAAGTGCAATCAGATATCTTCTCATCTACTCTTTCTAATCATTGTAATCAACTCCATCAAACATAGGAAGTTGCAACTTGTGTGACATATGATCTACCTCAAGCGGTTAAGATTTTCATCAAGGAACCAAAGCTCTAATACCAATTTTTAAAATGTACAAGACAATTGAGAGGGTGGGGTGAATCAATTGTATCAAATCCTTTAATTTTAAACTTAGTTAATTTCACTTTATCTTCAAAATGTTATTAAATATGAACATGAAATGCAAATAATAGAAACACAACACCAAAGACACTATATTTACATAGAAAACCCAATGAGGAAAAAACCACGATGAGGATTAACTCACATTATAGTAGTAATGTAATACCAAATACAAAGGCTCACTACCAAAGGGCTCATTGCCCAAATACAAAGGCTCACTACTCAGATTAGGGGATGACTGCCTTGAGAAGGACTCACTATCCAAAGGGAGGCTTGTTGCCTATAGAAAAACAAAAGAATATAAATGAAGATCTACCACTAGGGTTCCACACATTCACAACCATATTAGAAGATTATAGATGCCTCCAGCTCATTACTTTTAGGAATTTAACACCTTAAAGGACTCACACTACTTCACACACTTCACTCACTTGTTTCATTCATGGATGGATGGATTTTGATTTCACTACAATTTGACTTGCTTTTATACCATCTTCAACCTTACAAACATTCTCCAAGGTTGGATATATAATTTCATTTACAAATTCAAACTAGGTTAGCTACTCAAAATTCCCTTGGTGGATAAGAATGAGAGAGGAACAATTACATATTTAATCTAGGACCCAAATAACATATTGAAGCTCACAGACACTTTGTCAAGTTGATGCAAAAGCCAAATGGAATTTGTAGACACTAGGTTAGCCAAGCCTAATAAAACCACCAATGATCTTTGAAGTACACACATCTCCAACAAGATAACCACACATGGATCATTGAGTACAATTCACCAGTTATTTTACCATATCTAAGAACATCTCAGATACATCTGCAATAGTTACAACAAACTTCATTTTCAGAGAACTCTTTACTAGTCCAACCAGACCAACCAAAAAAACACAAAAGCTCTGGAGTAGGTCTTCTGAAGTGCCAAACCACAAGAATTTTTTTCAAAACATATAAATAATCAGAAATAGTCATCTCCCAGATCCACAAGACCTAAAACCCAATATAAGAAGACTATGGAGCCAAAACATTTCTCCTAGTCCATAAACAAATAGTTTTGGAAAACTAGTTCACACACCAGTGAACATATCTTATTCTCTTCATCAAACTAGAAGTTGAAACTCAGTATATATGATTCATTAAAGCTTATGAACACACCTAAAAATCCACATGGGCATAGGATCAACACAGACGAAATGCGGATGACAATACCAGAGCACACACAAAACACACTTTTAATCTTGCTTTCATTATTTCTCAAATTTTCTCAAAAGCACTTAGAAAATATGCAAATCTATGTTGACATCAATGACAACATTAATGAAAACACCACCAAACACATCCATACTTGCAACAAATAGCACTGGAAGTGGCAGCACTAGAGGTACGTGCAACACTAGAAGATAATCTTCCTGATTTCCTTGGTCTAGAGGGTAGATCAACATATTTGGCCTTTCTCTCATCAAGTTCCTCTTTTAACTGGTCTAAATCATCCTTAGTGAAAGTCCATCCTTGGAAAAATGCTTCAACCTTCTTTCTTCATTTGTATGTTGTAGCTTCTAGGCACACTTCAATGGATTTTTCTTCATAAGCTCCATGTCAAGGTAGATTGGGATCCTTAGGAATGCTCAATAAAATTTCAATGTACCTCTCAATCATTTTCTCATCAAGTTCATATCCCAAAGGCTCAATCCATCGAATTTTGGGTTCAACTGCCTCTATGATGCATTCATCTATAGTCGCAAGAAAATTTATTTCCTTTTCATATTTCTTTATTAGACTCTTGGGAATCTGATCTCTTTCATTCATCTCATTCTAAAAACACTGCAAAGAAAGTATTCAGAGCATTGTTCTGCACCCTAAAATATCCAAAACTATGCAAGGGATCAAAAATCTAATGGGTAACCGAATATTGCCATCCCATATTATGTATTTCCTTCTTGATAGCTCACTCAGGAAATAGAATAGAAGACAAACTACTAAAGTGCCAAAATTGAAGGTTTGCTTCTTTGCCTTAGTCATGTTCAAGTTCTCCAAAAGTTGCATCCTAAGAAACTCATATAGATCAATATCCTTCACATTTACTACCATTTCAAATACGGTGTGAATTTCCGTAGCCGATATGAAATTCCCATGGTTGCTGAAATAATTTTTTTGACCAATCATGATAGTAGCATATTTAACAACAGGGTTTGAGATAGGCTTTCTAGTTAAAGTTCTTATGTCAAATGTAGTGCTAGTTAGCTTCATTACAACATAATTCTTTACAACCTTTAGAATTGGAATGGATCCACTATCGTAAAGACTAATCACAACTTGAATTTATTCCTTGTTCATTACCACAGGTACACTTGTCCATAAAAATTTACTAAGTACCCTACTGAGAGATATTCTAACATATTTTTCCTCCATTTAATTGGGAAATTTTGGATACCAATTCCAAATTTTAAACCTCTTCCACACTATGTTTTCATATTCTTGCTTCAACAATAGATCATCTCTCATCAATTCACTATCCCATAAGTTATTAAGCTCTTGGTGATCAAAATCCTCTAGTCTCCCATGAATATATGTCCTTATATCTTCAGTGGGTAAAACATTGCTTGGAATGTGCATGAATGCACCCATGAGATCATCTTCACAAACTTTGCAAGATTGTCTTCTAGCTTTGGGTCGAGGTCTCTCAAAAAAATTCCACAATAGTAGGAGTAGCCATTTCTCCTCAAACAACTTGGATATGCTTAAGAGGAAAAAGAAGTGCTTCAACTTAGAATCCACAAGATTCAAATTAGAGAAAATACCTTTTTTCACACCTTATTGAGAACTAGGGTTTTGATGCAAAATACACTAAATTTCCTTCAACTCTTTTTAGCTCACTCTGCTTCCTTCAATTGTGAAAATATACTTTATCTCATCTTAGTTTCTTGCTTTATAACTTACGAATTTCCCTAGTTTGCATTTAATGCATTTCAACCATAAAAGCTAACAAATTTTTTATAAAGTAGATTGTAAGCCCAAAAAGGTTCCACATTTCTCTAGATCTACATATTTTCTACCAAAGACTTCTTCAGTTTCTTCATAATGACAAATTACATCATATATCCTTGTGTCACCGCTTGACACCTCATATATCAGGGGCTCTTTATATTTCTATGTAATTGCTCCCCATGACACCACTAATGGGTTCAATTTTTAGAAGAGGTATTTGGACAAGATGCGGTTACAAATGCATTTGATTCATCCTTTTTCTTAGGTTCTTCCTTTTTCCTCCAAATCCTTTCTATTTCTTTTCTTGCTTCTATAGCATCCACATTGTTCATAGATTTGTTCTTTTGTTCTGAATTAGGTTTCTTCCCAGTTGTTCTTCTAAAACGTTTTGAGATATGCCCTCATTTGTTGTAAATGTAGCATACAACATGTTTCTAACCAAATTGGCTTTGATTTATCCTTGATCTACAATTTTTAGTCTTATTTCTAAAGATATTACATGTATAGAAGTATCCTTGAAAAGACTGAATCCTTCTACTAGCATTGAATCCATTCATCATTAGTAACTAGCTTCTACGCTCGGTAGCTCTATGTCCAAGCTTATTGCAAGCAAAGCATTGTTCAACAAAGAGTCTAATATTCTGACTCATTCTATTTTGGTTCATTTTTCTTCTACATTTTTTTGCCCTATGACATAATTTATTACATGAGAAGAAAAAACCATTAAAAGATGGGTACCTTTGTGCATTAGGTTTTCGAATAGGAATCCTTTTGGTATAGCTCCTTTGGTTCTTTATCTGTTTATTATTGCCTTGAATTTTCCTTTGATTGTCCACTTTTTTGGGAGTTTGGTTTTCCTTTGAACTTTGTCCTTCTTCAAGTCCTAGACCACCTTTGTCCTTGTTGGAACCCCTAAAATTTTCCTAGTTTCACTGAATTTTGTGATCAAAACTTGATAGCTCAAGTCTTGATTGTCACTAGGGTTGGGCTTTTAAGGGTTCTATTTATGTTTATACCCTTGTTTACTCCTCAAGCTTCTAATTTTCAGTTGACTAGCTGTATCTTTTTATCGGTTACATCATAATCCTTTTATGGCCTCAAGTCTCATTGTTTCATCGACCCCATCACTAGTCTCCCTATCACGGCTAGGAGGTATCTCTTTTAAATAAAAACACTAAGCCCACATGCTTTTGAGCATCTTACATCAAGCCCCGAAAGTCTATCACCCATCACACATTACGTCCAACTGGCCTGTATGCAACCTGTGATGAGCGATGTTACTTACCTTTCACCATTCAGGCCTTATTGCTCATCATGTGTTCCTTTGAAATCGCTCGTGTCCAACCCATGATGAGTGATGAAATGTTTCTCCCTATTGTTGGCTCCTTCATCATCTATCATGTGAAGCATCTTTTCCACCATAGGGTAATCCATGAGGAGCAATACGGTTAAGTTCTAACCCATCGCTTGTCTCTATATTATGTTGATTGTCTTCTACTTTTCAAATTAGAACCTGTGATCGTTGATGGGTAGAGTGCCTCCCCATCACCTGGTCTTGAGTAAAGATGTTATGAGAAATGAAAATGACTATCTTTGATCAGGATCATTTTGTGATTGAAATCGACAATCACTTTCTAATCGCTGGCTTCACTGCTATCACTCGATGAAGCTCCAAAATAGTAATGGAATGCATGATGAGCGATACAATTAGGTTTGTGGCCAAGATCTTCCCATGATTATGAATATCAATGGTGCATGATTTGAGGATGATGGGGAAAGGGTGCAGATGGATATGTGGCAACTTTAAAGCATATCCTCACCATTTCTAAATATGATCAATAAAGCAAGTGGCAATCCTTAATGGGCCTCATTGATTGATTTTTAAGTCTTGGGCAATCGACGGTTGAGATTTGACATGCAGTGCTTGATTTTTTTCTCATGTGAGCGAACTAGGATGGCCATTAATTGTAGTGTTCTTTCAAATCCTCTATTTAATAAGGATCTTCTATAGTTTGTTCAATCATCTGTATTTATCAAGGCTCAAAAATAATTATCATAGGTGTTGGAGGAGTGACTTGTGGGTGCTTAACCAGTTTTCACAAAGGTGGTCATTTGATATCTTTTGGTGCGTAGGCTTACGTGCATGTAGTCTTTTTGTTGTAGTTCAGTGATTTTATGTGTCTAGTGCTTTTAGGGTTTTCATTGTTTAAGCATGGGAGTTTTATGAGGGTCATAACTAGTTTTTTTCCCTATACAATTGGCTCTAGTTAGTATTGGCTATAAGAATGAGCGATTCAGGTTCTCCTATTACACCAGTCTGTAGGTCCAGAAGATTGAGTATGAAAGAACCATTGGTGTATGTGCATGAAACAAAACCTATTGTGGTGGAAATGTCAATTGTTCCAAAAGTGAGGAGGATTGTTCATAGAAAGGTTGAGAGAACCACTATCAAGAGCACCTACAATTGCAGAACTAGTACCATCTAAGAAGAATTGGTCAAGTTTAAAAGAAAGGGGCCTATAAATTTTGCGAACGAATTAATGCGATTGAGTGCAAATCCTAGGGTTTGTTTAGGGAAGCCCAGTGCTCTTGTTATAATTTTTTATAGTTCTTCATGTGAGGAAGAAGGAGCCGACCCTAACATTGGCTATTGCCCTATTATTTGGTGTCATATAGTGACTAGGATGATGAGGTAATAGTTGCAACTCCTCTCTCTATGAAGGGGCTTGGTGAGGGTGTCTACTCAGTGGCTGACAAGGCCGGATAACACTCGTGTTCTCTTTTATTCGGTGTTCAATTTTTGGGTGTTGTGGTGACTTAACTCCTATGTCGTTGGTTCATTGGCCTTTACCATTGATAATGATGGAATTTTTTCCTAGTATTGGATAACATTCTAATTTTGGTGGCAGTGCCTTTTGGAAGGCTTGCATGACATCTACAACATATGGCTTGGAACTCTTTTTTCCTTTTTTTAATTTTACTTTCTCATCATGTATGAGTGACTAAATGTAATGGTTCAAGAATGGGACAAAAGGAAATGAAATTAATTTTTAAATGCAACTGTAATGAGCCTGGTGCTTGTTGCTCTCTTGTGTTATAAAAGAGATTTCAAGGCTCATTACGGAGGTTAGAATTTTTGAGTCCTGGGATTTTGGGTAGAAGTTCAATTCAAAATGGAATGTGCTGAAAAGTGCAAATAGGTAGAACATTGATTTGTCTTGGTTATGGATTATGTATGTAATAGTCTTGAGTTTGTTTTATAGAAGCAACAAGAATGAAGGGAAATCTTAGTTCTGAAATATGCACTCTCCTATGTACTTCTTTGCAAATTATGAATGAAAATATCAATGGTGTTCTTGTTTATCCTCAATTGTCCAATTGAGTGTGTGGCTCTATTTTTGATTTGACTCAAAGAGTTAAATAAATGCTTAAAAAGGGTTGCAAATGTGTAAGAAATTGCATGATTTGGTAAGAAATTATGTTTCAAACATTTTGAGTTCTCATATTGTAAAGCATTATGATAAT
Source organism: Sequoiadendron giganteum (assembly GCA_007115665.2). Lineage (NCBI taxonomy): Eukaryota > Viridiplantae > Streptophyta > Pinopsida > Cupressales > Cupressaceae > Sequoiadendron > Sequoiadendron giganteum. Next base: position 62,908,810 of record CM021109.1, on the reverse strand, counting down.
AGTCTATCAATTTCTGAATTAATTAACTGATATATTACTAGTTATTCCATATTTGACTCCATTTACCCAATTTATGAAGCACTGCTCTATTTGTGGACATTAATAGAACAATTAAGATGGTATTATGTTGGATGAAGGATTCAAAATGAGAACAAAATTATAAATTATTAAATATTTTAGTTGTGATGTATATGTTGTAAATAATCATTCATTTCCTAGCATTAGATGGTTGTTTGCTTAAAGTTCTGGCAAGCCTTGAGTAAATAATATCTATTTACATCTAGTAGGAACAAATCTGTGTTGAAGTATTCTTTAAGAATGAAAATATAAAATGAACATAAGAAGGATCACCCTCCTTGGTCCCACAGAGCCTAAAGAGTAGGGGTAAGAGATTGAAACTTTTACCCATTGAGTTGGCCATTCATCTTTAGGATTCTTGATCATGAAGGTTGGCTATCTTATAGAGATTTCTTGAGGTGTACTGGAAAAACATGAATAGAATGGAAACTTTGTTGGGGATCAAATAACGCTCTCCAAACATAGATCTATGTATCACATAGTCAAATGTTGTAATTAGTATGAGAATTTTGTTTATACCGTGAAGAATTCTCAAGCTTGGTCAAAGGTGTGATTGTAGTAAAGTTTGAAGGAACAAAATAGTGGCTCCACTGCGAAGGAAGACCCATAACTGGTTTTATTTGGCAAGAAATTGCATCTCATTTGAAGTGTGTTCCTCTAGATAGGAGGTGGTGACTCTGACTAGATAAGTTGAACAAATAATACATTAAAGCTCTAGATCATAGGCTTGAAAGACAAAAGCCAGGTGACTGCTACAAATGGGCTAGGTATTTTTATATTATTGAAGAAAATTTGAGAATTCTTTATGATTTAGTCTATAAATGTTTCCCAATTAAGTTAAATAACACTAGTTAGGGGAAGATAAGCAAGATTTGTGCATGTTTCTAAAAGTATAATGGAAATTTTGGATTATTATAAGAGGAGCATGTTGTATTTTTTATCTTAAGAAAAATATACAGAAGGTTTATGGTGAAAAGGGGCTTGAGATTTTATCTATAAAAGGGGTTTGAATATCCCTTGTGAAACATCTGACAAAGATTGCAAAGGTATGACAAGATGTCTTTCTAGATGATGCCTTATGAGGAAGATTTAAACAATGGGTACCCCCTATCATGTTAAAGGGGTTTTAATAATGAAAGGTACAATTCCCTAGATTTCAATAGTATCTATGGTTATCCAAACACTATGCCACCTAAGATTAGAGATAAGATACAAAAATTTAGAGGTGAACATAATGAATCAGAAAATCAACATCTGCAGGAGTTTTTTTTATGTGATGGGAGATTATGAAGTGGTGTTTGAAGATGTAGTTATGAAATTGTTTGTTTAGTCCTCAAAGGGAAACATGAGAGATTGGCTCTCCTACCTACTAGTATTTTTCATACATTCATGGAATGATTTTAAATTGATGTTTGTGGAACAGTTTGGAGAAAGGATTGATCCAATTTTGGTTAGACCAAAAATTATGGATATAGAGAAAGGATAAAATGAGTTAGTTCCTTCTTTTAATCTCGGTTTCTCAAAAGTAATAAGGGAAATTCCTACATGCATTAGACCGAATGATGTTGAATGTTTGATGGTATACTTGGGTGCATTTAACAAGAAGATGAGTTATTTGTTAAGAGATAAAGAGCTTGCAGTATTGTATCAAGCATATCACATCACTATAGAAATTGAGAATAATTTAAAGTATTTAATGATGAAGGGATGCTTGAATACTCATGTTGGTTGTCCTAGTACATATCGTGTTATTACTATCAATGGATCAATCAATAGAGAATTATGTCAGGGGGGTGAGATTCCTGCTACTCCAAGTTCTCCATTGACACAACATCATGATCATAATGAGCTTGAAAGGACATGTGCGCATGAGTAGAGAAAATTTGATCAAGTAATTACAATAAAAATATTGTATGATATGCAAAGGCATGAAGGGGAATCCCTTGATCATCTATTTTGTAGATTTACAGATGTGTTGTTAAAAATAATTAACAATGTCAGGCCAAATATTCTAGCATGAATTGATTTGTTTTGTGAAGTTTATCAATTTGGATTGAGTAATTTACCAGAGGAATTGAAGCCTCACACCTTGAGCCAATTCATTTACTGGATGAGGGTTGTCGAGGGAACTGAGAATGAACACACAAGATAAGTATCACATCAAAGTGTTATCAATGGTGCCCATTATGAGAAGGATCAAGAGTTTGTATCAGAACATGAACAACTAAATAATAACTATTGTTATTTCACAAATAACATATATGCAGATACACAACATGAAGATAAAGAAGTGGTGCATGATTTCCATCCTTAGGATGTCACAAATGGTGGGAAAATGTAGGGGGTGCAAAGGGAAGTACCACATTTTGGTCTGATTAGAGGCAATGATGAAAAAATTAGTTACTATGGTGGTGAAACTGAGTTAGATCGGTCCTCTGTTGGTTATAACTCATCCTATGAAATGGAAATATAATCTATGGCCTCAAATAGATGATATGTTGATAGCCTTGAAAGGGTGCACTTGATTGAAAATTCAGAGGGTGGATCCATAATTTTGAATATAAATGATGAAGATGACTTTGAGAGTATGTATTTATGCTTGCCAAAGGATTATAACGACTTTCAATGCATTGAGGATTGTGATCCACATACCAAAGAGGCAGGGGTGAATGTGGAAACAATGAGGGTGTGACAAAATCCCCTATATAATGAACCATCACCAGCATGTGAGGTGACAAATGGTGATTCTTACTAATGATTTTTTGACAGACACCCCATATGAGGATATAGCAGATGATGGAAATGTGTTGGCAAAAGATAAAGGTCAGATTGAGCTTAATTATTCTATCTTCAAGTGAATTAATCTAGATTTAGTAGCTTCTGATGTAGATAAGGGATGGTGGATGAGTAGATTGTGTCTAACGATAATCAAGATTGTAACTTAAATTTGTTGATAATTGAATGTTGAGTTTTTTCACATAATGAAGAATCTGAGGATGGATATGTTATTGTCCACAATGAAAATCCTAAGTATAGTGCTGGTGTTGAGAAAGAGATTGATGAATGTTTATATTTTCTCATGGTTTTTGAATGTGTGCTCAAAATAGTGGCTGAATTGTCAACCATGCATATGCAAGAGGGTGATATCCATATTGGAAAGAGTAGGAACCCCTTCTTGAGTAACCAATTGGTGCATACAGATGGGTACATCGGTTATGAAGCAACATCATTACATGTTGATGACAAGGAACAATTTGATGAACCCTCTGATTATGTGGATATTGTAGAACTATTTGAATTATGTGAAAAGCAATTTCAAGGTGCTGACAACATGAGGTATGGTGTTGACCATTATAAATATGCACTTGAATTCTTTTTTCATACCCCTCATCATTTGGACCTTATCACAAATTTTCTCCCATCTAATGAGGATAACATTCATGTTAAGTACAATGAAGATTATGAGGGATATAAACCATTTCTCTTTGACATTGCAAAGGTTGGGTCCAGTCTGCAGCAATGTGTGTATGAGTGTTTTTGGTTTGATGTACCAGTAGAACATTATGGTCAAATTCATGATTAGGTAGATTATGAATTCTTTACTATTCCTTTTCAATCTAATGGGCTCGAGGTGCAGTAGGATGGTGAAGGGGATACCATTATATTGTATTGGGTCGAGGATACAAAGGCTCATTGCCAGAGGGCTCACTACCCAAATACAAAGGCTCACTACCCAAATTAAGGGCTCACTACCTTGAAAAGGAATCACTATCCAAAGGGAGGCTCATTTCCTATAGAAAAATAAAAGAATATAAATGAAGATCCACCACTAGTGTTCCACACATTCACAACCAGATTAGAAGATCGTAGATGCCTTCAACTGATTTCTTTGAAGAATCTAACACCTTAAAGTACTGTTGCCTTACTTTTCTCTTCCATTCTCTACTTTTCACACTTGTTCACACACTTCACTCACTTTTTCTATTCATGGATGGATGTATTTTGATTTCACTACAACTTGACTTAATTTTATACCATCTTCAACCTTACAAACATTCTCCAAGGTCGACTATACAATTTTATTTATGAATTCAAACTAGGTCAGGTACTCAAAATTCTCGCGGTGGATAAGAATGAGAGAGGACCAATTCCATATTTAATCTAGGACCCAAATAACATCGTGAAGCTTACACATGCTTCTTGAAGTTGATGTAAAAGCCAAATGTAACGTGTAGAGCCTAGGTCGGCCAAACCCAATCAAAACACCAATCTCTTTGAAGTACACACATCTCTTGTAAGATAAACACACATGGATCACTCAATATGATTCACTAGTTATTTTACCATATTTGAGAACATCTTAGATACATCCACAACATTAAAAACCAACTTCATTTTTAGAAAACTCTTTACCAATCAAACCGAACCAACCAAAAACACAAAAGCTCTAGAGTAGGTCTTTCAGAGCACCAAACCACAAAATTTTTTTTTAGAACAAAGAAACCATAAAAAATAGTCATCTCCTAGATCCAAAAGATTTGAAACCAAATAAAAAAAGACTATAGAGCCAAAAAAATTCTCCCAGTCCATAAACAAATATTTATGGCAAACTAGTTCACACATCGGTGAACATATCTTCTATTCATCAAACTAGAAGTTGAAACTTAGTATATATGATTCATTAAAGCTTATAAACATACCTAAAAATCCACATGGGCATAGGATCAACATAGAAGAAATGTGGACTACAATACTAGAGAACACACAAAAAACACTTTTAATCATGCTTTCATTATTTCTCAAATTTTCTCAAAATCACTTGGCAAATACACAAATTTGTGTTGACATCAATGACAACATTAATGAAAACACCACCAAACACATCTGGACATACTGCAACAATCTCCCCCTTTTTCATTGTTGGAAACACATGATGTGAAAAACCATCAAAGAAATCATACATGATTTTCAGAAGCGACAACCTGCCAAGAATAAAATTTTCACACGATTCTCTCTCCCACATCCTACATGATTTTCAAAAGCGACAACCTACCAAGCATAAAATTTTCACATGATTCTCTCTGCCCCTTTGACATCAATGGAAAAGGGCATTCTTGCCATATAAAGCTCTATTCACTCCCCCTAAGGAGTACACTCACATCAAATACTACAACAATGCACTTCTCTACTCCTCCTGAGGAGTAGAACTCAATCATCAGTCCAAAATAAAAGGTCTATGAATCCACTGGAATGATGCACCTCCATGTGCACTTAGTTCAAAGAAGGAGGGGCAGTAACCCCTAGCTTCCCTCTGAGATACTCAAAATTATCCTTTGGAAGGGCCTTAGTGAATATGTTAGCAACTTGTTCTTTGGTGGGTACATATTCAATTCTAACTTCATTTCTCAATATCTTCTCCCTCAAGAAGTGATAATTGATAGATATATGCTTTATTCTGGAATGCATCACTAGATTATTTGAAATGTTTATAGCACTTGTATTGTCACAAAATATAGAGATGGGTTCATCACTTACCTTACCTATGTCTATCAGATTTTGCTTCATCCAAAGTACCTATGTACAACAAGATGTTGCTACAATATATTTAGCTTATGTAGTGGATAAAGAAAATGAATCTTGTTTCTTGGTCAACCATGAAATTAATCTTCCTCCAAGAAAGAATGCACCACCACTTGTACTCTTCCGATCATTTACACAACCAACCCAATCTGCATCAGTGTAGGAATTTATAGTGAAATCATCATCCTTCGGACACCATAATCCATAGTCCAGAGTTCCTTTAAGACATTTTAATATCCTCTTCATAGTTGTAACATGTGCTTCCTTCGGTTCTACTTGAAATCTTACAACTAAGCATGTTGCATGCATAATGTCAAGTCTAGTAGTAGTAAGATATAATAGTCCACCAATCATGAATATGTACATGCTATGATCAACTTTAGCAGATTCATCATCCTTACTCAGCTTACATCCAGTTACCATATGGGTACATACCGATTTAGAGTCATTCATTCCAAACATCTTTAAAAATTCCTTAACATACTTGGATTGTGAAATGAATATCCTTTCGTCAGTTTGATTTAATTGAAGTCTAGGTAAGAAATTCAGTTCACCGATCATAGACATTTCAAATTATTTTTGCATCTCTTCAACAAAAATTTTACACATACCTTCGTTTCCACCGAAGATGATGTCATCGACATACACCAAAACTATCAGAATCTTATCTTTCTCAAATTTGAAGTAAAGATTATTGTCTACAAACCCTTTGTTGAATCCTTTCTTTGTCAAGTATTTATTTAATCTTGCATACCAAGCTCTAGGAGCTTGCTTCAATCGATATAGTGCTTTTTTTAGTTTACAAACCATGTCTGATTTGTCTGATAGTTGAAAACCTTTCAGTTGCTCTATATACACTTCTTCTAATTCTCCATTTAGAAATGTAGATTTGACATCCATATGATATGGTTTGAAGTATTTATGAGCTGATCATTCCAAGAACATTCGAATGGCTTTCATTCTTGCTACATGTGCAAAATTTTCTTCAAAATCTATTCCTTCAACCTATAAATATCCTTTACATACAAGTCTTGCTTAATCCTTACCACTTGACCATGTTCATTCAACTTATTTTTGAATACCCATTTAGAATGCATTACATTCTTGTTTGCAGGTCTAGGGACTAGTTCCCATGTCTCATTCTTCTCTATCTACTATAGTTCCTCTTTCATTTCTCTAACCCAACTTTCATCATCACATGCTTCATTCATACTCTTAGGTTCTATCTTAGAGAGTAGACACAAATTTACCTCAAACATTTTGCTTCTTTTCGTCACTCCTTCACTTTTGTCCCGAATTATTTGTTCCTCTGGATGATTTTTTTGAACATATTTAGGAGTCTTAGGTGAAGGTTCTAAATTTTCTTCCTGCTGATCACTTTTTTCTTTCTCTTCCTTTTCTTCTTCTAGTATTTGTACATAGATTGGTTCATCAGGTTCAACTTCAGTTATTTCCACTGGTCTATACATAGATTCATCAACTTTTACAATAGTACTTTCAATTATTTTCCTCAGCCTCTTATTAAAACATTTGTAAGGCTTGTTTTTTCTTGAATATCCAAGGAAAATTTCCTCATCACATCTAGTATGAAACTTTCAAAGATTTTCTTCATCTCTTCTACTATAACATCTACTTCCAAATACCTCCAAGTATTTTAGAGTAGGATTATTACCAGTCCATAGTTCATAAGGGGTCTTAGTGTTGGTACCCCTGATTTGAACTCTATTATGAATGTAAACAAAAGTGCGAATAGCTTCTCTCCAATACACATTAGGAATATTCAATTATTTCATCATAGTTCTGGTGGCCTTTTGAATAGTCTGGTTCTTTCTTTCCACAACTCCATTCTATTGAGGGGTTCTAAGAGCAGAGTAATGTACTTTTATACCATGTTCTTCACATAATGCATTGAACTCACTAGATGTAAATTCTCCACCTCTATCAAACCTTAAGCATTTTATTTTTAGGTTTGCCTCATTTTCTACTCTTTCCTTAAACACTTTGAATCTATCAAGAGACTAAGTATTTTCTCTAAGAAATGTGTGGGAGCACCAACACCTTGCGATAAAATCAATTTAGTTTGAAGGTCTTGTGATTGTCAAGCAACGAGGAAGTTGCAAAATATGTTGAAATTTGAAGAATTGTAAATCAAATGTCATAATGATAGGAGAGGTCTAGGTGGGTGTCATGTTGTAATGTCATGGTGTCAATAAGCCTAGGTGGTAGAATAGCTTGAGGTTTGATGTTTTATTTGAGAATAAGGTCTCCATTACCATTTTAAATGTATTAGAAAGATTTAATAGATCAGTTAGGATGAGTTTATAAAGACAAGTTGCCATAGGATAGTGATTAAAGGGCAAATTGGCAAAATTGTCATCTTAGAACCTAATTAATGGGTGGTTATGGTAGTTGAACGCCCCAAGAGGTAGTTTGAAGGTGGTAACATGATATATTATTGTAATATCTCGAAGGAGAGGTTGTTGAACAAGTTTGGGAAGGGGTTTCAAAGAAGAAGTTGCTGTTTTTTGAGTTTTTCATATAGAAATTGCTGATCCCGTACATTGTACGGCCTGTACATGTTTTTCCACACTCCAAGCCTATAATGGTTGGATAGATAATTGAATAACCTTTCTTTTGGCGTTTGAATGGTGTTATTTCGTTAAGAATTGAGTGAGATATCCCCATTTTACTATCGGGTGGTCTCAAACACTATGTTTTTCCTGTTTTCCTGAACTTTGCAGGATTGGTACGGATCCGTACGGTATATTTTGGCTCTAAAATCATTTTGAAAGTGTAGATATATGAGTTAACTTTCAAATGCATTTGATTTGAGGGTTTGAACGTTCATATTGAGGGAGAAATCATTGTTTTTCTGAAACTGCTCTATTTTGGTGCAAATTGGTGGTTTGAGAGTATTAAAATGAGTTTTTAGGGCATTCCACCTACTGTAGCCATTGTGACTCGGTGGAATGACCCAATTTGATGTATTATAGGCTTTAAAATTCTATGGAGGACTGAAGGAGTGTGTATGTGGGTTTGGGTGTTGCCCTAGGTTGAGTTTGAGTGATTTTCCTTATGAAAGTGAGTAACTAAAGGGTGGTTTATGAGTTTTGTGGAGAGAATGAACTATGTAATGAGTTTTTAAGCTTGTGTAGGTGAAATTAAGAGTTTCTGAGTTTGTGGAAAGGATTGAGAGGTCTGGCAAACAAGACTTTGAATAAACCCTACTCTTTAGGCTTGTGGAATAAGGGTTTTGTAGAGCAGCAAATGAATGAAGGGATATGCTTTTGAAAGTTGGTGAAATAGGCTATTGGATACCTATCTTTGAGGTTTGAACAGTCATCCTTGTCTAGTTGTAAGATTGAGGGATACTTACTTTGAGAAAGTGACCTATTTAGGCCTAGTGGGACTTGATGGGGGTTTGTGGTTGTTTTGGGAAAATGAAGGTGAAACCCTCTTGAGGGTGAGTTGATGTCCATGAGATTGGAGTGGGGTTCTTGGTTGAGAGTTGAAGTCTCTATTTTGTGAGTGATCTCCACCCAGCCTCTGCATCATAGTGGTATCAGAGCGAGGAAGTAGATCTCTTGAAGATTGAAGGGGAAGCATTTGGAGTTGAAAAGACATCATGGCTATCAGAGGTTTGAATGGGAAGGAGATACAGATGAGGAATGCAGTTTTCAAGACCAGGTGCAAGTGCAAAGGTAAGGTATGCAAGGTTATGATTGATTCAAGTGGTTTGGATAACTTGGTAGCTCTTGAAATGGTTGAAAAATTGAACTTAGAAAGATTTCCACATGATTCACCTTATTATATTTCATTGATGGATGGTGAGAATACATTTTTGGTTAAAGAGCAGGCATGGGTTGAATTTCAAATAGGTGAATACAAGGACAAAATATTGGGTGATATTGTACCACTTAACTCTTGTCATCTAATGTTTGGGAAACCATGGTGTTGGGAAAGATTTGCTATGTATTATGGCAGGGATAATAGGTACCAATTTAAAAAGGATGGGAAGATTTACAATTTGAACTCATGGGTGGAAGAAGGCAAGGAGACAAGGGTGCTGCTGCAGGAAAGACAAAATTTCCTAGGATACAAAGAAGATAGAGACAAGGAAGATGCAGCCATTGCATGTGGAGAGGTCCCTGAGACAGCAAGGGTAGAAGCAGATTCAAAGTTGAAGAATGTAAAGGATGGTGAGAAAGAAAAGGTAGAGAGTGAAGAGGCCTTGAGGATGCAAGGTAAGCTTGAGAGTTTTGTGGAAGGCAAGGAGCAGGTGAAAGTTTGTTCATTAAAAACTAAAAATGATACAAGGCAGACCCCCTTCAAAGATATAGGGATAGGTGAGCTTGAGACTAAGTTTTGTGATAAGAAAGTCATTGGGATAGAGAGCTTAGAGAGGGAAAAAGATGTGAGTGCAAGTGATTTGCAGGGATGGCAAAGCAAGGGCATTGAGGAAAGGATATGTGGTCCATTGAGTGGACTAGAGCACAAGGTGCAGCAGGTGTTTGAGGGTAAGGATGGCAGACCTAATGGTAAAAAGGTCTTCAAGACTGAGGTTCAAGTGAATGATAAGAGAACAAAGGATAACACTGAAGAGAAGGATGATAAGAGGCTTGAAGATCATGTGGAGATTGTGATAGGGACAGTTTGGTGTCCTATGAAGTTGATTGAAGACAAAAACCAATCTAATACTGGAAATACATGAGTATGGATGTTGGGAATACAGTGGTAAAGGTGGACAATGAGGTGAAGATAATTGAGAAAGAATCCCAAGGGATGTGGCAAGTGGAGGAGAGTGGATTGGTTGAGGTAAACCAATATGAAAGCATGATGATAGGAGGAGATGAAGAACAATTAGGTTGTGTTTCTGAGGTTGGCAAGACAGGGGTCCTTGAGGAAGAACATAAGAGGCAAGGTGTGGACAATCAAAAGGATGGGTTGCATAGGCCAGTGATGGGGCAGGAAGGTAATGAATTAGAAAATATGGTGCAGGTTAAGAACACAGTGGTGAAGGGAGGTAAAGGTCTGATACAAGGCCTTACCATGGGTGAGAAATTTATGACAGTCAAAGGTATGACAGTCAGCCATCTAGAGTGGCAAGGAACAATGCAGGGAGATATGAAAAGGTTTGTGACAGTTATGGAAAAAGCAGCGAGCCAAGAAGAATGGCATGGGATAGTACAAGAGGTTGTGGGGTTTGAGCAAAAGAAAATGCAGGTTGTAGTCACCATGAAGGGTGAAAAAGAGGAGAATATGAGAAAAGAGACTAAGTATGAGCATGTGCAGGGCCAGAGGATGGCTAGAGGTAAAGAATATGTGTGGTTCCCTAAGGAGATAGAGTGGAGAGTCAAGTCTGAGATTGGGGCAAGGGTTCCAGGTATAGTGAACCTGAGAATGGAAGTGAAGAGGAAGGTTAAGAGACAGAGTATGAAGGAAGTCATTTGTTGCTTCCTAATCTTGTTGATTCTATTGATGGAAGCTAAGCCAAGGGTGAAGATAAAAGAGGACAGTCTAGGTGTGAGTTGTTTTGCATTGGAAGAGCAGAGTAAGAGCATATGGATGGAGACCAATCAGATCATACTGGTGCAGGTCCAAATTAGAAGAGCAAGCATACTGATTGGAAAGATGGACAAGTACAAGCCCAAGGTCAAGATGAAGCAGTTGCATGGACAAAGGAGAGTTTTTCACCGTATTTGTTTTGCAGGTTCAAAGGTTCCAAGGGACTAGGAACATTTTCAAGTTGGGGTGTATGGTGCAGGAGCACCAACACCTTGTGATAAAATCAATTTAGTTTGAAGGTCTTGTGATTGTCAAGCAACGAGGAAGTTGCAAAATATGTTGAAATTTGAAGAATTGTAAATCAAATGTCATAATGATAGGAGAGGTCTAGGTGGGTGTCATGTTGTAATGTCATGGTGTCAATAAGCCTAGGTGGTAGAATAGCTTGAGGTTTGATTTTTTATTTGAGAATAAGGTCTCCATTACCATTTTAAATGTATTAGAAAGATTTAATAGATCAGTTAGGATGAGTTTATAAAGACAAGTTGCCATAGGATAGTGATTAAAGGGCAAATTGGCAAAATTGTCATCTTAGAACCTAATTAATGGGTGGTTATGGTAGTTGAACGCCCCAAGAGGTAGTTTGAAGGTGGTAACATGATATATTATTGTAATATCTCGAAGGAGAGGTTGTTGAACAAGTTTGGGAAGGGGTTTCAAAGAAGAAGTTGCTGTTTTTTGAGTTTTTCATATAGAAATTGCTGATCCCGTACATTGTACGGCCTGTACATGTTTTTCCACACTCCAAGCCTATAATGGTTGGATAGATAATTGAATAACCTTTCTTTTGGCGTTTGAATGGTGTTATTTGTTAAGAATTGAGTGAGATATCCCCATTTTACTATCGGGTGGTCTCAAACACTATGTTTTTCCTGTTTTCCTGAACTTTGCAGGATTGGTACGGATCCGTACGGTATATTTTGGCTCTAAAATCATTTTGAAAGTGTAGATATATGAGTTAACTTTCAAATGCATTTGATTTGAGGGTTTGAACGTTCATATTGAGGGAGAAATCATTGTTTTTCTGAAACTGCTCTATTTTGGTGCAAATTGGTGGTTTGAGAGTATTAAAATGAGTTTTTAGGGCATTCCACCTACTGTAGCCATTGTGACTCGGTGGAATGACCCAATTTGATGTATTATAGGCTTTAAAATTCTATGGAGGACTGAAGGAGTGTGTATGTGGGTTTGGGTGTTGCCCTAGGTTGAGTTTGAGTGATTTTCCTTATGAAAGTGAGTAACTAAAGGGTGGTTTATGAGTTTTGTGGAGAGAATGAACTATGTAATGAGTTTTTAAGCTTGTGTAGGTGAAATTAAGAGTTTCTGAGTTTGTGGAAAGGATTGAGAGGTCTGGCAAACAAGACTTTGAATAAACCCTACTCTTTAGGCTTGTGGAATAAGGGTTTTGTAGAGCAGCAAATGAATGAAGGGATATGCTTTTGAAAGTTGGTGAAATAGGCTATTGGATACCTATCTTTGAGGTTTGAACAGTCATCCTTGTCTAGTTGTAAGATTGAGGGATACTTACTTTGAGAAAGTGACCTATTTAGGCCTAGTGGGACTTGATGGGGGTTTGTGGTTGTTTTGGGAAAATGAAGGTGAAACCCTCTTGAGGGTGAGTTGATGTCCATGAGATTGGAGTGGGGTTCTTGGTTGAGAGTTGAAGTCTCTATTTTGTGAGTGATCTCCACCCACTCCCATCAAAAAATGTAACCCATGTCATTCTAGAGTTATCATCAATCAAAAGCATAAATTACTTGTCGCCAGTTAGTCTACGTGTTATTGTAGGACCACAAAGGTCTGTATGAATTAATTCTAGAATTCTCATAGATGATTGATCCTTTCCTTTAAAACTATTTCATGTTTGTTTTCCCATTTGAAAACTTCTATGGATTGAATTTGAAGGCTTTATGATTCTAGCCAGATTTTTGACAATTTCTCTAGAGTTGATCCTAACCATATTGTCAAAATTCACATGTCCCATCCTCCGGTGCCAGAGCCAACTCTTGTTAATTTGAAAAAGAAAACACTGACTATCTCCACTTTTAAGTTGATAGATGTTTCCATGAGTTCTTTTTCCAGCTGCAAGCACAATTCTAGATCCTTTCTTGATCTCACACATGTTATCTTGAAACACAAACTTAAAACCTTTTCTGCACATTTATCTAGCACTTAAGAGATTATGTCTTAAACCCTTTACATAATAGGCATCATTGGTATTATGTTTTTCATCAAAGCTAATTGTTCCTTTTGCAACAATCTTAGCACCAAAATCATCCCCAAGCATAACTATTCCTCCATCATACTTCTCAAGTTTAGTAAACTTACTCTTATCTCTGGTCATATGATTTGAACATCCACTATCAATCACCCAAAATTCTTCATCCTGTCTAGCATGAAATGCAGTTACCAAAGTACATTTTGATTCATCCTTCTTTGTCTCCTAACCAATTTCTCTTGCACATCTTCCATGGTTAGTAGGTACAACTTTATTTTCCATGGCTAGAAACAAACATTCATCTTTATCTTCCTCAAGGTTAGATTCATCATCAAAAATTCCTCCATCTTCCTTAACATAATACAACTTCTTGAACTTCCTATCCTTCTGATCCTTGTAATTATTGTTATTATCCATATTCTTCTGTTGTGTAGCTCTATTTGGACATCTTGATGCATAATGACCAATATTTCCACAACTAAAACACTTAAAAGGAAACTTACCTTTGTATTTACCAGTACCTTTCTTCAATCTCCTTGTGAAGTTTTCTTCCAAATCTTCTGCATCATTATCATCATCATCATCATCATCATCATCATCATCATCATTGTTGTCATCTTCTATCTTCTATTAAGTATGAACATGAAATGAAAATAACAGAAATAAAACACCAAAGACACTAGATTTATGTGGAAAACCTAATGAGGGAAAAACCATGGTGAGAATTAACTCATAGTATAGTATTAATGCAATACTAGATACAAAGGCTCACTACCAAAGGGCTAATTGCCCAAATATAAAGGCTCACTACTCAGATTAAGGGATAATTTCCTTGAGAAGGACTCACTGTCCAAAGGGAGGCTTGTTGCCTATAGGAAAAGAAAAGAATCTAAATGAAGGTCCACCACTAGAGTTCCACACATTCACAACCATATCAGAAGATTGTAGATGCCTCCAACTCACTACTTTCAAGAATTTAACACCTTAGAGTACTATTTCCTTACTTCACTCTTCCACTCTCTACTTTTCACACTACTTCACACACTTCACTCAATTGTCTGATTCATGGATGGATGGATTTTGATTTCACTACAACTTGACTTTCTTTATACCATCTTCAACCTTACGAACTTTCTCCAAGGTTGGCTATACAATTTCATTTAAAAATTCAAACTAGGTCGGCTACTCAACATTCCCATGGTGGATAAGAATGAGAGAGGAACAATTATATATTTAATCTAGGACCCAAATAAAATATTTGAGCTCACACACACTTTTTCAAGTCGATGCAAAAGCCAAATGTAGTTTGTAGACACTAGGTTAGACAAGCCTAATAAAAACACCAATGATATTTGAAGTACACAAATCTCCAGCAAGATAAACATATGTGGATCATTGAGTACAAATCACCAGTTCTTTTACCATCTCTAAGAACATCTCAGATACATCTGGAATAGTTACAACCAACTTCATTTTCAGAGAACTCCTTACCAGTCCAATCAGACCAACCAACAAAATATAGAAGCTCTGGAGTAGATCTTCGGAAGTGCCAAACCACAAGAAATTTTGTCAAAACATATAAACCATTAGAAATAATCATCTCCCAGATCGAAAAGATCTAAAACCAAATATAAGAAGACTGTCGAGCCAAAACATTTATCCTAGTCCATAAACAAATAGTTCTGGCAAACTAGTTCACACATTGGTGAACATAACTTCTTCTCTTCATCAAACTAGAAGTTGAAACTTAGTATATATGATTCATTAAAGCTTATGAACAAACCTAGAGATCCACATGGGCATATGATCAACACAGAAGAAATGTGGATGACAATACCAGAGCACACACAAAGCACACTTTTAATCCTGCTTTCATTATTTCTAAAATTTTCTCAAAAGCACTTGGAAAATATTCAAATCTGTATTGACATCAATGAAAATATTAATGAAAACACCACTAAACACATCCATACTTGTAAAAAATAGCATTGTAAGTGGCAACACTAGAGGTCGGTGCAGCACTGGAAGATAATCTTCATGATTTCCTTCGTCTATAGGGTAGATCAACTGATTTAGCCTTTCTCTAATCAAGTGCCTTCTTTAACTAGTCTAAATCATCCTTAGTGAAAGTTTTTCCTTGGAATAATGCTTCAACCTTATTTCTTCTTTCGTATGTTGTAGCTTCTAGGCATACTTCAGTGGATTTTTGTTCATAAGTTCCATGTCGACGTAGATTGGGATCCTTAGGAATGCTCAACAAAATTTCAATGTACCTCTCAATTATTTTCTCATCAAGTTCATATCCCAAAGGCTCAATCCATCAAAATTTTGGTTCAACTGCCTCTATGATGCATTCATCTGTAGTCACAAGAAAAGTTATTTCCTTTTCATATTTCTTTATTAGACTCTTAGGAATCTGATCTCTTTCATTCATCTCATTCTAAAGAACTGCAAAGAAAGTATTCAGAGTATTGTTTTGCACCCTAAAATATCCAAAACTATGCAAGGGATCAAAAATCTAATGGGTAACCGAATATTTCCATCCCATATTATGTCTTTCCTTCTTGATAGCTCCCTCAGGAAATATAATAGCAAACAAACTATTAAAGTGCCAAATTTGAAGGTGTGCTTCTTTTCCTTGGTCATGTTCAAGTTCTCCAAAAGTTGCATCCTAAGAAACTCATACAGATCAATATCCTTCACATTTACTACCATTTCAAATGCATTGTGAATTGTCGTCACCGATACAAAATTCCCATGGTTGGTGAAATAAATTTTTTGACCAATCATGATAGTAGCATATTTAACAACAAGGTTTGAGATAGGATTTCTAGCTAAAGCTCTTCTGTCAAATGTAGCACCAGTTAGCTTCATTATAACATAATTCTTTACAACCTTTAGAACTGGAATGGATCCACTATCGCAAACACTAGTCACAACTTGAATTTATTCCTTGTTCATTACCACATGTACACTTTTCCACAAAAAATTACTAAGTACCCTATTGAGAGACATTCTAAAAAAAAATTCCTCTATTTAATCGGAAAGTTTTGGAAACCAATTCCAAATGTTTAGCCTCTTCCACACTAGGTTTTCATATTCTTGCTTCAACAATAGATCATATCTCATCAATTCACTATCCCATAAGTTCTTAAGCTCTTGGTGATGAAACTCCTCTAGTCTCCCATGAATATATGTCCTTATATCTTCAATGGGTAAAACATTGCTCGGAATGTGCATGAATGCACCCATGAGATCATCTTCACAAAATTTCCAAGAATGTATTCTAAATTTGGGTTGAGGTCTCTCAAAAATTTCCACAATGGTAGGAGTAGCCATTTCTCCTCAAACAACTTGAATATGCTTAAGAGGAAAAAAAAGTGGTTCAACTTAGAATCCACAAGATTCAGATTATAGAAAATACCTTTTTTCACACCTTATTGAGAATTAGGTTTTTGATGCAAAATACTCTGAGTTGCCTTCAACTCTGTTTAGCTCATCTTAGTTTCTTGCTTTATAACTTAAGAATTCTCCCTGATTCGTGTTTAATGCATTTCAACCATAAAATCTAACAAATGCTTTATAAAGTACATTATAAGCCCAAAAAGGTTCCACATTTCTCTAGATCTACATATTTTCTACCAAAGACTTCTTTAGTATCTTTAGAATGATAAATTACATCATATATCCTTGTGTCACCACTTGACACCTCATATATCAGGGGCTCTTTAGATTTCTATGTAATTGCTCCCCATGACACCACTAATGGGTTCAGTTTTTAGAAGAGGTATTTGGACCAGATGCAAGTACATATGCATTTGATTCATCCTTTTTCTTAGGTTCTTCCTTTTTCCTCCAAATCCTTTCTATTTATTTTCTTGCTTATGTAGCATCCACTTTCTTCATAGGTTTGTTCTTTTGTTCCGAATTAGGTTTCTTCCTAGTTTTGCTTCTAAAATGTTTTGAGATATTCCCTCATTTGTTGAAAATGTAGCATACAACATGTTTCTAACCAAATTGGCTTGGATTTATACTTTATCTACAATGGTTAGCTTGATGTCTAAAGATATTACATGTATAGAAATAGCCTTGAAAAGACTGAATCCTTCTACTAGAATTGAATCTATTCATAATTAGCATCTAGATTCTACTCTCGATAGCTCTATGTCCAAACTTATTGCAAGCAAAGCATTGTTCAACAAAAATTCCAACATTCCGAGTCATTCTATTCTGGTTCAATTTTATTCCACATTTTTTTCCCTATGACCGAATTTATTACATGAGAAGAAAAAACCATTAAATGATGGGTACCTTTGTGCATTAGGTTTTCGAATAGGAATCCTTTCGGTATAGCTCCTTTGGTTCTTTATCTATTTATTAGTGCCTTGAATTTTCCTTTGAGTGTCCATTTTGTTGGGAGTTTGGTTTTTCTTTGAAATTTCTCCTTCTTCAAGTCCTAGACCACCTTTGTCCTTGGTGGAACCCCTAAAATTTAACTAGTTCCATTGAATTTTGTGATCAAAACTTGATAGCTCAAGTCTTGATTGTCACTAGGATTGCAGTTTTAAGGGTTCTATATATGTTTATACCCTTGTTTACTCGTCAAGCTTCTAATTTTGGGTTGATTGGTTGTATCTTGTTACCAGTTACATCATAATCTCTTATGGTCTCAAGTCTCATTGTTTCACCAGCCCCATCACTAGTCTCCCTACCACGGCTAGGTGGTATCTCTTTTAAATAAAAAAATTAATCCCACATGCTTTCAAGCATCTTAAGTCAATCCCTGAAAGTCTATCGACCATCACACATTAATTTCAATTGGCCCGTATGCAACCTATGATGAGTGATGTTACTTACCTTTCACCGTTTAGGCCTTAGAATTCATCATGCATTCCTTTGAAATCGCCTATGTCCAACCTGTGATGAGTGATGAAATGTTTCTCCCTATTGTTGGCTCCTTCATCCCTCGTCATGTGAAGCATCTTTGCCACCAGAGGGTAACCCACGATGAGTGATATGGTAAAGTTGTAACCCATCACTTGTCTTTGTATTATTGTTGATTATATTCTACTTTTCAAAGTGGAACTTGTGACCACTGATGGGTAGAGTGCCTCCCCATCATGTGGGCTCAGTCTATTGTGGCTTAACATAGCTCGGTCTTGAGTAAATATGTGATGAGCGATGCAAAAATATATATTTGATCAAGATCATTTTGTAATTGAAATTGACAACTGATTTCTAATCATTGGCATCACTACTATCACTCGATGAAGCTCCAAAGCAGTAATGGAAGGCGTGATGAGTGATACAATTAGGTTTGTGGCCAAGATCTTCCCACGATTATCAGGATCAACAGTGCATGAGTTGGGGATGATGGGGAAAGGGTGTGGATGGATACATGGAAACTTTAAATCATATCCTTGTCGTTTCTAAGTATGATCAATAAAGCAAGTGACAATCCTTAATGGGTGTTGTTGATCGAGTTTTAAATCCTAGGAGATCGACAGTTGAGATTTGACATGTATTATTTTAATTTTTTCTCACGTGAGTGAACTAGGATGGCCATTAACTGTAGTATGCTTTCAAATCCTTTATTTAATGAGGATCTTCTATAGTTTATTCAATCATCTGCATTTATCAAGGCTCATAAGAAATTATCATAGGTGTTGGAGGAGTGAATTGTTGGTGCTTAACCAGTTTTCACAAAGGTGGTCATTTGATATCTTTTGGTGCATAGGCTTATGTGTATGCAGTATTTTTCATTGTAGTTCAGTGATTTTTTGTGTGTAGTGCTTTTAGGGTATTCATTGTTCAAGCATGGGAGTTTTATGAGGGCCATAGCTAGCTTTTATCCCTATACAATTAGCTCTAGTTAGTATTGGCTATAAGAATGAGCAATCTAGATTCTCCTATTGCACCAGTTTGTAGGTGTAGAAGATTGAGTATGCAAGAGCCATTGGTGTATGTGTATGAAAGAAAACCTATTGTGGAAAAAATTCCAATTGTTCCAAAAGCGAGGAGGATTGTTCACAGAAAGGTTGAGAGAACCACTATCAAGAGCACCTACAATCTCAGAACTAGGATCATCTAAGAAGAACTAGTCAAGTTTAAAATAAAAGGGCCTATGGAGTTTTCAAAATAATTAACGAGGCTGAGTGCAGGCCCTAGGGTTTGTTTAGGGAAGCCGAGTGCTCTTATTATAATTTCTGATAATTCTTCATGTGAGGAAGGAGGAGCCGGCCCTAACGTTGGCCATTGCCCTATTCTTTTGTGTCATATAGTGACTGGGATGATGCAAACAAGGTGGAAAGAGATAAAGGTCAGATTGATCTTAATTATTCTATCTTCAAGGGAATTAATCTAGATTTAGTAGCTTTCGATCTACATAAGGGATGCGGTGATAAAAGTGTTGATATAGTGACTTGCCTATAGGTGGATGAGCAGATTGTGTCTAATGATAATCAAGATCATAACTCAAATTTTTTGATAATTGAATGCTGATTTTTTTCACATAATGAAGAATCTAAGGATGGATATGTTATTGTCCAAAATGACAATCCTAAGTACAGTGCTGGTGTTGAGAAAGAGATTGAGGAATGTTTTTATTTTCTTGTGGTTTTTGAATGTGTGATCGAAAGAGTGGCTGAATTTTCAATCATGTATATGCAAGAGGGTGATATCCACATTGGAAAGAGTAGGAACCCCTTCTTGACTAACCAATTGGTGCATCCAATTGGTTACATCGGTTATGAAGCAACATTGTTACATGCTAATGACAAGGAACAATTTGGTGAACCCTCTAATTATGTGGATATTGCAAAACTATTTGACTTATGTGAAGAGAAATTTCAAGGTGTTGACAACATGAGGTATGGTGTTAAATAGTATAAATATGCACTTAGATTCTTTGCTGATACCCCTCATCATTTGGACCTTATCAAAAAATTTCTCCCATCTAATGAGGATAACATTCATGTTAAGTACAATGAAGATGCTGAGGGATATAAACCATTTCTCTTTGATATTGCAAAGGTTGGCTTTAGTTTGCCACAATGTGTGTATGAGTGTATTTAGTTTGATATACCAGTAGAACGTTATGGTCAAATTCATGATCAGGTAGACTATGAATGCTTTACCATTCCTTTTCAATCTAATGGGCTTGAGGTGCAACAGGATGGTGAAGGCGATAGCATTATATTTTATGGGGTCGAGGATGTCAATTGTAATAATGCTCACTATCCAAAGGTGCTCAACACGCTTTTTTACCCATTGCAAGTAAAATAGGACAAGGTTTTTGATAGAGGAAAGAATTAATTCTCCTTTTTCACTTTCACTTGGTGGCCTAGGGCTACCAGATGAGGAAAGAAGAAAAAGAGAAAGTGGCTTATGTACATGAGTAGTTTGAGGGTGCCTAATGGATAAGGCACTTGGTTTGTTTCAACTAGAGATCTGAGATCTTGTGATGCTCGCGGGAGGTATACATCCCTAGTTAGAGCCAGTGGTGGAACCCCTAAAATTTTCCTGGTTCCATTGAATTTCGTGATCAAAACCTAATAGCTCAAGTCCTAATTGTCACTAGGGTTGGGATTTTCTAGGTTCTATTTATGTTTATACCCTTGTTTACTCCTTGAGCTTCTAATTCTGGGTTGATTGGTTGTATCCAGTTACCAGTTACATCATAATAATTTTATGGCTTCAGCTCTCATTATTTCACTAGCCCCATCACTAGTCTCCCTATCACAGTTAGGAGGTCTCTCTTTTAAATAAAAATCTTAAGCTCACGTGCTTTTGGGCATTTTAAGTCAAGCCCCAAAATTCTATCACCTATCACACATTACTTCCAACTGGCTTGTATGAAACCCATGATGAGCGATGTTACTTACCTTTCACCATTCTGGCCTTATTTCTCATCATGCGTTCCTTTGAAATCACTCGTGTCCAACCTGCCATGAGTGATGAAATGTTTCTCCCTATTGTTGGCTACTTGATTGCCCATCACGTGAAGCATCCTTGCCACCAGAGGGTAATCCATGATGAGCGATATGGTTATGTTCTAATGCATCACTCATCTTTTCTTTATCGCTCATTATCTTCTACTTTTCAAAGTGGAACCTACGACCGTCGATGGGTAGAGTGCCTCTCCATCACACAGGATCGGTCTATCATGGGTTAAGGTTGTTGGATCTTGACTAAAGACATGATGAACAATGCAAATGACTATATTTGATTAAGATCTTTCTATGATTGAAATTGATGGTTGATTTCTCATCATTGGCTTCACTGTTATCACTCGATGAGGCTCTAAAGCAACAATGAAAGGTGTGATGAGTGATATGATTAGGTTTGTGGCCAGGATCTTCCTACGATGATCAGTATCGATGACGTACGAGTTGAGGATGATGAGGCAAGCGTGTGGATGGATACATGGAAGCTTTAAAGCATCTCCTCACTATTTCTAAGTATGATCAATAAAGCAAGTGGCAATCCTTAATGGGCCTCTTTGATCGAGTTTTCAATTCTAGGTGATCGACGGTTGAGATTCAACATGTAGTGTTTATTTTTTTCTTATGCAAGTGAACCAAGATGGCCATTAATTGGGGCATGCTTTCAAATACTCTATTTAATGAGGATCTTCTATAGTCTGTTCAATCATCTTCATTTATCAAGGCTCAAAAAATAATTATCACAATTGTTGGAGGAGTCAATTATGGGTGCTTAACTAGTTTTCACAAAGGTTACCATCTGATATCTTTTGGTGTGTAGGCTTGTGTGCATGTAGTATTTTTGTTGTAGTTCAATGATTTTCTATGTCTGGCACTTTTGGGGTTTTCATTGTTCAAGCGTGGGAGTTTTCTAAGGGTCATAGCTAGTGTTTTTCCCTATACAATTGGCTCTGGTTAGTATTGTCTATACGAATGAGTGAGCCAAGTTCTCCTATTACACTAGTCTGTAGGTCCAAAAGATTGAGCATGCAAGAACCATTGGTGTATGTGCATGAAACAAAACCTATTATGGTAGAAATGCCAATTGTTCCAAAATCTAGGAGGACTATTTGTAGAAAGGTTGACAAAACCACTATCAAGAGCACCTACAATCTCAAAACTAGGACCATCTCAAAATAATTGGTCAAGTTTAAAGGAAAAGGGCTTGTGGAGTTTGTGAAATAATTAATGAGGTCGAGTGTAGGTCCTAGGGTTTGTTCAAGGAAGACCAATTCTCTTGTTATAATTTATGACAATTCTTCATGTGAGGAAGGAGGAGCTGACCCTGATGTTGGCCATTGCCTTGTTCCTCTGGTGCCATATAGTGACTCAGATGATGAGGTAATAATTGTAACTCTACTCTTTGTCAAGGGGCCTACTGAGGGTGTCTACTCAGTGGTTGAAAAAGCCAGGTAACACCCATGTTCTCTTTTATTTGGTGTTTGGTTTCTAGGTGTTGTGGTGACTTAACTCCTATGTGGCTAGTTCATTGGCCTTTTTCGTTGATAATGATGGAGATTTTTCTTGGTATTGGATAACATGCTAATTTTGGTGACAATGCTTTTGGAAGGCTTGCATGGCATCTTCAACAAATGGCTTGGTGCTCTTCTTTCTATTTTTCCTTTCCGTCATGTATGAATGACTAAATGTTATAGTTCAGGAACGGGACCAAAGGAAATGAAATTAATTTTGAAATGATTTTGAAATGTAACTGTAATGAGCCTGATGCTTGTTGCTCTCTTGTGTTATAAAAGAGATTTCAAGGATCATTATGGAGGTCATAATTTTTTATTCCTGGTATTTTGGGTAGAATTTCAATTCAGAATGGAATGTGCTAAAATGTGCAAATAGGTAGAACATTGATTTGTCTTGGCTATGGGTTATTATATAATAGTCTTGAATTCATTTTATAGAAGCTATAGGAATGAAGGGAAATCTTAGTTCTGAAATATGCACTGTCCTATGTACTTCTTTAAAAATTATGAATGAAAATATCAATGGTGTTCTTGTTTATCCTCAATTGTCCAATTGAGTGTTTGGCTCTGTTTTGGATTTGACTCAAAGAGTTAATTAAATTCTTAAAGAGGGTTACATATTTGTAATAATTTGCATAGGATCTAGTAAGAAGTTGTGTTTTAGACATTGTGAGTTCTCATATTGCAATGCATTGTGATAATGGTCTATCAATTTTTGAATTAATTAGCTAATAGATTACTGGTTATTGCATATTTGGCTCCATCTACCCAATTAATGAAGCACTGGTCTATTTGTGGACATTAATAGAACAATTGAGCTGGTATTAATTTGGATCAGGAAATTCAAAATGAGAATAAAATTATAAATCATTAATTCTTTCAGTTGTTATGTATGTGTTGTAAAGAATCATTCATTTCCTAGCATAAGGTGGTTGTTTTCTTAAAGCTCTACCAAGCCTTCAGTGAATAATATCTATTTACATCCAAAAGGAACAAATTTGTGTTGAAGTGTTCTTGAAGAATTAAAATATCAAATGAACATAAGAAGGATCACCCTCCTTAGTCTCATAAATCCTAAAGAGTAGGGGTAAGAGCATGGAACTTTTACCCATTGAGTTGGCCATTCATATTTAGGATTCTTGATAATGAAGGTTAGCTATCTTCTAGAGATTTCCTGAGGTGTATTGGAAAAAGCACCAATAGTCCTTAGAAGGTTTCTGAAGTGTAATCAATTCATCAAGCCTTGTAGAACTTGTTTTGAATTTTTCTTCATGAGATTTTTCTTTTTATAGATCATACCTTAGGGATGTTACCACTTCTTGTTCAATATTTGTGCATTCATCAATTTTATTCTAAATTTCAAATTTTTGGAATTCTTCATTTCTTTCCTATTCTTCCACTTGTACCTTCAATTCGGTGATGTATTCATTTTCCTTTTTCAATTGATCATTGATCTATATGCCTTTCCTTGAATTTTTTGATTTGTTCTCTTAATTTTCTGATACAATCATTCACTTCTTTCAAGTTTCATTTCAGAGTTTCTTTCTCATCTTAATTTTTGTCCAATTCTTCAAGAGTAACATTAATTTCCTCAGATGCATAGTTTTCTTCCAAAGGCACCAGATTACTTTTGTCAGCCATGCATTCAAATTCTAGGACCTTCCTTAAGCATTAAGACTTCTCCAGAGGAACCAAGCTCTGATACCAATTGTTGAATACATCAAATACTAAGAGGGGGTGAATCAATATTTTGCTAACACAACTAATTGCTAACCATCCAATTATTAATTCATATCTAACTGCAATAGTAAACTAAAGCATGAAACTAATCATAACATTTCATAACACATTGACAACAAGATTTTTACATGGAAAAGGAATTGGAAAAACCACGTTGAGGATTAACTCACAATATATTATAACCGATTAAAAGATATTATAGGGCTCATTGCTAGGACTCACTATCCTTAAAAGGCTCACAACTTGAAAAAATGGATTATTTCTAAGATACAATAAGGTATGGCTCACTACCAAAAGTGAACTAAAAAAGTACACCTTCAAAGTGTTGAGATCAGTTTTAGTTAAGCTCTGGAAAACTAAAATCCTGTTTTGACTGCAAGTATACAATTATTATCAGTAACTTCACACTATTACACTTGTCACATCACTCACATACCATACTCTATATCCTCTCTATATTCTATCCATCACATACACACATATATACACAGAAATATCTTCCTTTATCAATTAGGTCATCCTAATTGGATGTGAACACACATAATTCAAAGGTGACTTGTTGACCCCAGTTTAAAATTCCTTTTGGAGCACAAAACAAAATGTCGCATCCACACATTAGGTCATCCTAGAACTAATAAGGAACACATAAAAGATGAAAAATTCTTAACCTTATCAACCAAAATAATGTCGAACTTTTGGGTATATGTAGGATCATGATGGGCCAAAAACTGGCGATATGTAAGTGATATGATGGCCCATGTGGATGAAATTTTTTTTTTACCCAAAATTGATGAAACAAAAAGGGTTTTTAAAGGAGATTCTCAAATTTCCACCAATATAAATTATTCTTTACTTTGAATTTAATAAATAATTATTATTCATTTTCTATTTGAATTACGAATAAAGTCCTGATAGATAGGTTGATTGAAAAACATCTATAGCTTTCAAATGGTATCATATTTTTTGAATCCAAAACATGCATCACATTCTATGATTTTCATACTATAGGATTAAAAAAAATGAATTTCATGAAGTTTTGAACAAGTTAAGGTGGTCAAACATACAAGTTTTTATATATTTTTTAAAATTTGTAATAAAAATTCATAATTAATTATTTAATTGGAAATAAATTATAAAAAAATATGTATCACATCAGGACATGAGTCCTCTACTTATATATAAAATATTATAAAAAAATATTATCATTTTATTGTGGTTAGGGTGGTTAGACAGACACCTACTTATTTTTTCCCTGAAATTTAAGTACTACTGCATTGAAATTTCAAATTTTCACCAAATAGATTTAAAAAACAATAAACCTAGTAGTTTAGAAACTACATTCAATTTTCTATAGATTCTATTCTTACATATTTTAGAAATATTATAGACAACTTAATCAATTTTTTATGTCAAGTTGCCTTAGAACTCTGATTTTTCGAATTTTCATCACCACTTAAGGGTCTATTTTTTCCATGATGATCTTGCACATACCCTTTTGTCATTTAGATATATCTTAGTCGAATCAACCAAAAATTTTGAAAGCTCATTTATAGTTGCAACTAATACTCCAAAGAAACATATCAAAAACTCATAGAATTATCTTTTTACTGAGAGAATTTTTGGATTAGAATACTGGATCGAAGTAGACACATATTTTACTTAGCTAGTTACCAAACAGTGTTGGAATCAATGACAAAAAACCTGGAGGCCACCTTCTTCATTCTTTCAATAATACCTATATTGGACCCCTTATTCAAGAGATGGCAACCTACACATCACACCTTAATGACTTTGTGAAGAATTTTACAAAGGAGTGTTGAGGCTCCCATAGCTTCAAAGCCTACTGAGCAAATGGTCCAAATGGTCATGGATGAATTTCAATGCATATCTATAGAAGACCAAAATATAAAGGCAAGAATGGATTCATTTCACACACTAAAGTAGTGGTTCGTGTCTAAGATACTAAGGGATGGTGATCAACTGAAAGGATCCAAGGATTGGATAGATGAGTTTAGCAAAATTGTTCTCAACTACCTCACTAATTTATAGAAGGATGGTGACATAAATATTCATCACCTCAATTTAACCTTGGATGGAATAATTGCATTGGATGTTGGATATTCAAAATTCATCACAAATAACAAAGGGTTATTAGATAGTAGATCGAAGAGTCACTTGGCCAACAAAAAATAAATCTATGAGTACAAATAGCCTCATGATTATATAGTGTACCAATGGGAGCAGACATATATAGCTCCCCCATAAGAATAGGCCTTGCAGTGAAGTACCAAGCCTTGCAGATACTATCATGGAGAGAGGACCTTACCATATCTGAATGATCACGGGTACCTTACAATGAGTAATAGACTTTCATATCTTGTGAGTGCTCTAGACTTCAACATCTGATCATTTCTCTTCATTTCTCATCTTTCATTACTTTTATGTAATCCTATGTAAAAACCGATAATTAAGAGTTTTTGATTTATGTTAAAAGTGGGTAGCTGAAAAGACACTTTTTGATATGTTAATTAGGACAAAATTTTGAAACGCATTGTAAAATATTTTTGAAGATCAATAGAATGAAGTTATAATTGGTGGCCAAATTTTGGTTTCAATTGTTTGTTGAAGTAAATTAATGAATGTTATCTTGTTGTCTCTAGTTTGATCTTTCCTTGTTATTTAAATCAATATATCAAAGGTATATCTGGTTTATCAAAATACATTTGTCGTCAAACAATTCATTTTGTACTATATTTTGGTGTCAAATCTTTGGTAATTATGGTTAGTTTCATTACATTCAAATTTTGAATTATGGGAAATTATATATAGTAAATAGATTGATGGTTGTTTAAATACTGAAATTTTCTCTCTTAGAAACTAACTGAAATATCTTGTCTTGAAATATCTAGAAGGATTATTTTAATTAAAGAGGATTTTGTGGTTATTTTTCTAACAATGATTTATAATGATTTTACAATGCAACTAGCTTGCTATTTTCATTCAAGATACAAGTCATGATCAAAGTCAAGCACATACCAAGAAGATGTTACTCTAATTCAAACCCTCAACCTCACTTAGTTTAGTCTACTTACATGAGGATATTAAGGAAGTGGCTAAATAATTAATATATATCATTTATTGTTTATGAAGGAGAATCATGTGAGATCCAATATGGAAGTGGATCAATATCTAGTTTCTTAAGTAAAGATGATGTTACAATTGAGAAACTTGTTGTGAAATGTCAGGTTAGTAATTTTTGGATGTTAAAGCTTCCCAGTTGGATATCAATGATCTTTTCTCATCAACATAATTTGGAATTTATGTATAAATGGATTTTTCATGGTGCAGGTCATTACTGAGACAACAAATGAATGAGGGTTGACATTTTTGTTGTCCAAGTCTGATGGCATTCTTAGGCTTGGTATGCATGAAATTTCTATTGATAATGTTCTAGTCTGGTTAGTTTTGATAGCCTTCATTTTATAATATGCCAAAATTATTCTATAATCTGAGCATGTCACCTTTCTTAAATTTTGAACAAGGTTATGAAATCAAGGGCTCAATATGCATATTTAAGGCCTATGTTGAACATTCTATTTAAGGAATATGTTGAAAAGGCTACAATTTTTTAATTGATTTATCTTTTTGTTGTGTTTGGACTTACTTTTGTAAACTTGCAATATACAATGCACTTTTATTCTTTCTGAATTGAGACTAATAGAAATTTTTTTGGTTGTATTGAGGCACAACTTCATTCATGGTGGAAAAGGTAGCACCTCATTGCTCATATCAAATGGCATGTTGCATATAAAGGAGGAAATATTCTAGCTGGGTTATTATTGACAACATTGAATGAGATAGCTTCATATATGGGACATGATCAATACTCTCCTTGGATTCTACATGTTATAGCTTGCTCCAAGAATATTTCCCACATTGTAGAAGTTTTTAGAGATGAAAGGGGCATGTGCTCGCATTGAAGGGATTCAAGCATGTGTTTCCATCATTGTAGAATTTTTTGCATAATTTTTTTCTTGTAGTCATTTCTATGCAATATTGTAACTCAGATTTTCAGTCTTGTGACTGAAAATAACAATTGTAATACTCTATTTTTAAGTTGTAACTAGAACAGCTTTCTTTTATTAATAAATTCCACCAATTTTTCCTTCTCAATGGATATCTTATTGTGTACAATTGATGATTGATGTGTATTTCCATGTTTTATGCTTAAATCCTCAAATATTAGTCAATTAAAATGACTAAATATACTACTTTCAATTAGATGCATAAGTTGTTAATATGTATGAGAAGCATTTCAAGATATATTCTTGGTCATGGACTAATGTTGAAGGCTAATTCTCAGGGGGAGTAGGTAGTAGTGATGTTGATGTAGTCATATGGAGCATACTTTGTGCCTCTAAGGGGAGAGTGCAAAAAAGTGAGTGTAGTGTAGTTGCTTGTTGGTGTATGCAGATGATGTGTGAAAGGTGTAGGGGTTTCCCTTTGAATATTGTCAAAGGGGGAGAGAAAAATAGTTTAATGCAGGAAAAAGAGTTGAATGAGTTTATGTCCCTTTTTTGTTGATGTCAAAGGGGGAGAGGGTTGGTTGAAAAACCATAGTTCAGAGGAGTATTGTAGGAGAGAGATAGAGTTTCTTGGGAGAGATTTGGTTGAATAATGTAGAAGAGAATATGATCTAAAGACCATAGGGGGAGAGAGTGTTTAAGACCAACAAAATGAGAGTATGAAGAGTTACACCGATCAAGGGGAGTGCTTCTTGTTGTAGAGTTATTGGTTTGCTGTTTGTTGGTTGCTTTTATTGTTGATGGTTTTTCGAGAGCTAGTGTTTCCGTCAATGACAAAGGGGGATATTATTGCAAATATGTTACTAGTGTTGTCATTGATGTCAACAATTGCTGGTGTTGGTCATTAATTGTAATTGTATGGAGATTATGTGTTGGAGTTTTTGGAAGGATGATAGTGTTGTTATAGTTGGGGAGATTGTTCTCAAGTTGTCATACCAGTATGGATATGTTGTGATTTGATAAGAAGTTATTGTGGTCCTGTCATTTGTGTTTTCATTGATTTCTTGATGGATAAGATTTTTTGTAGTAAGTTCACTTGGTTTTCAGGTACTTTTGAGAAAATTCAAATACTAGAGTGTGTAGTGTGATAGAGGTGTGTTCAATGTTGTTCTTCACATTTATTCATAGTTGAAGATATTTTTGTGTGGTTTGGATATGATGATCAGTGGTGTCTAGAGAGTCTATATCTAGAGTTTTAGGCTCTGGATCATTTCTTATTGAAAGGTGTGTTTGACAGTTTAACTGTCTATGTAGAAGGTTGTTTGAGAGAAATGAGATTGTTTCACATTTCTCTATAGTAAGGTTTCTTGTTGTGCAGATTTGGGAGCAAGATTATATTGTTTGTATTCCCTTAAGGTTTCAAGTGCCAAGGTGTTCTGCAAGGTTGGTTAGTGAGTCTAGTTACACAAAATGTATAGGAGCGAATTTTCACCTCTATTGCAAATTCCCCTCTTTGACCTCCTCCACTTTAGAAAACAAAATTTGGATGCTTAATTCCATATAAGCCCGTTGTTCTCATTCCACTTGGTGCCTATTTTGAGCATCGGTAGGGGAGTTACTATTGGGGATGCCCACGTGGTACACAGATGTCTGCATGGAATGCTTACGTCCCTGGAAAATTCTTGCGGCTAGAGTCTGTAGAGGTGTTATACTTCCTATTGGAAGTTGAATTGTAATGCCTCCCTTCAGCTGGCTGACTTGAATATGGTTGTTTCTTCACCTCTCTTCTTCATATTCACCTCTCATTCATTCATTTGGAGGCTAGTTGATTTCTAGTTGATCTCTAGTTGATCTCTACACACTCATTCACAAGTTCTTAGCATTCATATCAAGCATTGAAGTAGCATTTTACACTTCATAGCAGCAAGTCCATCACTCCATCACTTCAATAAAGCAAGCATAGGAAAAAACAATTGCAACAAAGGCTTGAGTTCCTCTCATTTTCTCCCCCACTAGCCTTGATCACTTTGGACATAGGTGGTAAGCTCCTCACTCATCTTCTCTATTATTTGGTTGAGTTAGCACATTATTGTTTTGTAGTGTTTTGTGTACTTTGCTTGTATTTCCTTCTTTATCATATGAATTATAAACCATTGGAAACTTGGTTGTCTGTGGAGGTGGAAACAACAAAATGGGGGTCTGACTAAGGCAGACCCCAAAACAGTCCCCCAACATTTTCCCTCTTTTCTGTGTGTACGTGGAGATATCTTGGAGTGAGTTGGCGAGATGGCTTTTGTGTGAGAGCATTTCCATTACCCTCGCGGTAATATACTTGTTTTATCATGTCCATTTATATGTTTCATATTTCATAGTGTTATTTTGTCCCCTTAGAAACTAGTAACTAGCTATTAGTTTGTTTTTTAGTGGTCAAATCTTGTCTTCTTGGTTCTCTAGCTGTACGGATGCCAACGTGCCGCACTGTCATCCTAGAACCACACTTTTTTCCTCTGACAAAGAGTTATCTGAGATATAGAGTTGGCCCTAAAAACTAACTCACCTAGTCTTCTTTAGAATCTCAGGTCTGAAAGGTAATCGAAGGACCTTATAGTCCTCATCATTCTCATCTCGCCATCTCCTAACATTCCCCTTAAATTGAGGTAAGCTAGGGCAGCGTGCTGCTCTTGGCCCTCAGTGACCTAAGGCCTGGCCTTGCAGTGGTTGGTCCCCTTCTCTTACATTTTTGGTGAACTTGATGTGAACCAATGTCTACTCATCTGTTGGTGTTTTGAGCTTTATCCCTTGTACCCTTTGATCATTGTACTCTTGCGTGCTGTGAAGGTTTATGAGCATCACAACCCATTCCATGAACTCTAGGTATATTGTTAGAAGAAGTCTACAACACCTTCTGATGGAGAAGATGAAGTTCACTTTGAATATCTCTATTGATCTTTTCTCCAGTTTCGTGGTTGGTCTTTCTACACAGGAGCAGGTGTCACTGGGCAAGTCTAGATTCTTCAATGAAACTAACTTTGTCCCTACCCCTTCTATGTCAACTACCTCATCATGCATATATGAGAGTGAAGCTATCCACCCCTTCGAATATGTCACTAGTCTGAGCAAGGGGTTGGGTGCCTTGGAAAATCACCTAGAGAAAAATCTGAAGCTATCTAGGGATGCTAAAGTTATTAGTGAAATAAAGTATATGGTAGGAAAAGACCGAACAAGCATAGAACTCCTAGCTAGTCTCACTGGTCTAGCCAAAGCATGTTCCCCTTCGAACCATGGTAGCATGATATGAGGTGGACCCTTCAGATAACATGAGAGATAGTTAGGAGTGTTGATGCCTCCCACATATGTGTACATGGCCGACACGGTCCCTTCCATCAGTATCCTTATGACTTTTGGAAGTTTTGAAATTGTCAGAGTAAACAATAACCCTTTGGGTTTCCACTTCCCCCCTCTTGTTGTCCTCAGTGGTGGGGGATTTGGCAGGATGATTGGTGGAGGCTTTGGTAGTGATAACTTCTGTAGCGGAGGTGGCACTAGTAGAAATGGTTCCAGAGGAGGTCATGGTGGTGGCTTCAAAAGTGGCGGTGGCTCTGGTGGAGGTCACACTAGTGCCGGTGGCATTGGTGGCAGCTTTGGTGGTAATCACAATGGTGGTTCTGGCAGTGGCTCTGGTAGCGGTTCCATTGGTCCTATGTCTTCTAATGACCCAATTATGAATACCCTTCTTCAGAATATGGGGAAGATGCAGAACCGGCTAGTGAACCTTTCCCAAGCTACAACCTAGCCTGTCTTCCAACCCTTATATTGACATAGCCCATTATCGATAGCAATTTTAAACACTCCTTTCCCACAAGTGATGGAGATTCCTAAATTTGAGAAATACGGTGGCAAAGGGGACCTACAAATGCACGTGTCCTCCTTTAATTCCTTGTGTTCAAATTTCTTCCATCATGATGCATTGATGGCCAAATTGTTCCCTCGATATCTCAAGGAAACAACACTCGAGTGGTAATGTTCCTTGCCTGACAATTCCATCTTTACATTCGATTAGCTTGTTAACCAATTCCTATGACAATTCCAAGCCAACATCGGGCCTAAGATGAACTTCTCTGACCTTGTTCAGTGCAAACAAGGGGATAATGAGAAGATTACTGATTTCATAGCTCGCTACCAGGTGCTCTATTTGAAAATATCATACCTGTTACTTGAATTTGATGTGCAAAAGGTGTTCATAGGGAGGTTACAAAGGCCTTGGCAAGAGAAGTTTTCCTTCATGAAATACCCCTTTCACACATTTGTGTGTAGCCCTATGGGAGTACCAATAGATGGTAGTTCAGTTCCTGGGATCTTCCTCATGCTCTTGTCCTAAAGGGAAGTCCATTGTATGGATCTCTAGGAAAGGAAAAGCCATTGCAAATGTAGTAGCCACTATGAATAACAACAACCTCAAACATGATCAAAAGTTCACAGAGTTATCAAAATCTTATTCCTCCATCTTACAAAAGTTTTTGAAGGATAAAGTCATTAACTTGCCAAGTCCAAAGCTAGTTAGGGAACCATATCCTAGTTGGTATGAAGCGAATGCCTATTGTCAATACCATCAAGTTAATGAACATGATATCGAACGTTGCATGCACCTGCATCATGAGATACAAGATTGCATTGAGGATGGTACTATTCGTCTTGATGGGAAAAAACAAAATACAAAAACATCAGTGGTGAAAGCTAATAGTGAATTGCAGATATACACAAACCTATTTTCATCGTATTCTGCTAACATGAGTATCGATCCCTTTAATTTTGTTCTCAACCTGAAGCCTATGTTAACATGGTCGTTGTTTCCCGTTGTCCTTGTCTTGTGACCAGTTTTTTGGATATTAATTTGACCTCGCAAGATGTACCAACAAATGAAAACCCTCTTTGCTTTACATTCCCACTCGCGTCAATGGCAACAATGTGATAGGGGTCTTAGTCGACCCCACGAGTAGAGTGAATGTCATCACAAAGGAGATTCTATTTTTTAACTCCCTATAAAGGGAGGAATATGAAAAAACAAAGTCCATCATCCAAACACATGATGTCCTTGCTCTTAAACCCTATGGATCGATAACTCTGTCCATCCTCGTTGGACCTAGGAATGTGACACAGTTTTTGATGTTATTCTAGAGTCAGACCTATTCAAGGTGAAATTAGGTAGACCATGGCTAGCTTCCATGAATGGGATTGCCTCCATAATTCACAAATGTTTAAATTTCTCCCATGAGGGTGTCGTGCACATAGTGCATGACACTGGATACTAGCATGTGGTGTCTCATGGGGGATATTCATTGGATCACTTTTGGCCCACTCCAGTCGGTCCGCTTCCACTAAGAACAAACCTACTTTACAAGAACTATATGAAGGATAAAATTGGAGGCAAGGGACAGTCAAAACTAACCCTTCCCATAGTAGAACAATGAGTGGTCCCCTCTTCTAGAAAGGGAAAGGAGAAGCTTGCTCCTTCTTGAGCTACCTCACCCACCCCCCTTTCCTGGGAGGAGTATTGGATGAATAAGCCCGGTCTCTATCCATTGAGTCTGATGGTGTCTGCTTGGCATAGACCCAAGATTAGGATATTGGATCTCCCTAGTGGGTCTCTTGGACCTTGGTACTATTTATATGGTAGAAAGAAAGCCTCAAGAAGAGAATTTTCCTCACAACCTCTTGTTGTTTCTACTCCTAAAGCAGTGAATGAGAAGAGGCCCACCATTGAGGCACTAGAGTCGATTCCTCCTACTATTTCTAAACCTATTCCTCATGTTCCCATCTAGGAGCGTGTCCATCTATTGGAAATAGCTATGGAGGACACTCCCATGACTGAGCAGGAGCCTTTTTCTCCTTCACAACCTCCAGCCTCTAGTTCAAAGAGTCGTAGAAACTGCCTTGCATGCGAGCGCAAGCACTGACGAAAGGCTCCCTTGGCTGAGTAGGCCACCTCACAAAAGAAGGAGTTGGAGATGATTGCTCCTATATTAGAACCCCCTATCGTGTCCTCCTCTATCCCTTCTATTCAAACTAGCTTTGTATCACTTCTGACTTCCACTATAAGTGCACATGCACTTGGAAAGGTGCAGGTGTTCATCGCTCCTTCAGTGGAGCCACCCTTGTTGATGTTTTTTCTAAATGTCCCACCTTTCCCAAAGCCGATAGATATGATTAACACTTCAGTTGTATCTACTATGGTTCTTTTCTCCTCTCCCTCTACCTTTCTTTCTTCGTCTATGGGGAGTTCACCTCCTTTGATGAAGAAGAAGGTAGGGAGTGGTCCCTCCAACAACGTAGGATGTAAGAGAAGCCCACTTTCTTCGAAAGGTGACCTTGTGCTGACCCATTCTTTCCTAGTGATGGAACTAGTCCCAACCTCTCCCGAGTTCGCCATCACTCTCGAATCTCTTGGTGAGTTTAGCATTGAACCTTGGGTACAAAATCCTCCATCCATTGAGGTGAATCATGGCACTCCCATTAAGTGCATTTTTAATTTAGTGGATAAAGTCTTGACCCTGTCAGCAATCTTTGTGAAGTCATTGACCTTAGGCCCACAAGAGTTGAGCGACAGAGACCTCACAGACCCTTCTTCCTCAACACTTGTTGTAGGAGGGTTGGAAGCTCCTCCTCTTAACATTACACCACTGTAGGCTCATCTCCTTCCCCCTACAATGATCTAGAGTGGGAGGTTGACGACTTCTTGGTTGACTAGTGTTAGGGGGAGACCCCTACTTAATCTTTAGATTAGATGTGTGTGTCATGATGTGTTCCCCGTAATCATGCTATGTGTGCCTAAATGACCCTTGACACCCCTATTGGTGCTTGGATATAGGCATGGTATTTGTGTCATAAACCTTCTTCTATGTGTATCATCATTCTTCCTTTTTTGTGATTGACTTTTGGTAAATTGGGGATGATGCAAAGCATTGGGAGCATTTAGGCTTCCTTCCATGTTGACCCAATTTTTTATTTTTACTTTGTCTTCCGTACATTCTTCCTGATCTAGTTGGTGATTCATGATCTTTCACCTTTGTATCATGGTTACCTAC
This sequence comes from Sequoiadendron giganteum, assembly GCA_007115665.2. NCBI lineage: Eukaryota > Viridiplantae > Streptophyta > Pinopsida > Cupressales > Cupressaceae > Sequoiadendron > Sequoiadendron giganteum. The sequence goes on along the minus strand of CM021109.1, from coordinate 62,873,065 downwards.
TATTTATACAGGCAAGCGTAGATTTGACCCCATGGAACCAGATCCCCATGTGTCCTTTGTTCATGTTCTCTTTCCTTTTTCTTTCTCTTTATCTTTCTCTCTTCTTTGCTTGAGTTTTCCCTCTCATGTGTGACAACACCACTTCTACATTACTTGGATATTTAGGAAATGCATTCATTGCCAACAAATCTTTTCTCAAGATCCTTCACACACTTCTTTTCTAGAATTACATTCTCAACTTGAAACCCTAACAAAACATGTTTCCTTAATCACAGGTTCACAAAGAAAGGACTTGGGAACCTTCCTTCAAAGTGGGAACACCTTTGATCATCCCCTCACATGGGGGCATATCCCTCCTTTCAAATTCCTTGATGAAGTGAATATCTTTCAAAAGGATCCCTTGACGATGAATTGATTTGAGAAAGAAGGCACCAACTTTTGAATAGTGCATCCCTTGAGTGGATCCTTTCCTTTTAACATTAGGGTTCCCAAGGGATCCCTTCGAAAGCCTTTACATCTTGATATCTAGCTTAGGGGAAGCCTAACTAGACGTATCATGCATCTTCACGTCTAGCTTGGGGGCAGCCCAACTAGACCTCACTTTCAAATAGTGCATCCCTTGAGTGGAACCCTCTTCCTTTTGAAGGGTTCCCAAGGGACCCCTTTGAAATTCTTCCAACTTGGTGATAGTCTACATGACTATCTACTTACTGGCCTACACGACCGCTTTCCGATGTGTTCTATCTATAGGTAAAGATGTCACCACTTTTTGACTCTATGGATTTTTCTTTTCTTGATCTCCCTCACATGAGAGTTCATGGAGGATACTTTCCTTGCAGGTTTGCGGGTGTATAAGGCAATTTTCTTAGTTTCCTCCATGTGAGAGTTCTTGGAGGATACCTTCCTTGCAGGCTTGCAGGTCTGTAAGACACTTTTGTTGGTATCTTCCATGTGAGAGTTCTTGGAGGATACCTTCCTTGTAGGTCAACGGGTCTGTAAGGCAATTTCTTTCTTTAGCTTAATAGTTCCACGAAGCTATGAAGTCCTTTTCTTGTCTTGCACTCTTGGGTTCGCTAGACCATGATCTACTTCCTCGATGGTTTAGGTATACATCTCTAACCCTGCTAATTCTTCGATCTACTTTACCGAATCACTCATCAGTACTCATGCTCGCTAAAGTGGAGGAAACATGTATAGGAGAAAATTTGCACCCCTAATGCAAATTCCCCTCTTTGACCTCCTCCACTTTAGAAAACAAAATTTGGAGGCTTAATTCCACATAAGCCGGCTATTCTCATTCCACTTGGTGCCTATTTTGAGTGTCGATAGGAGAGTTACTGTCAAGGACAACCATGTGGTGCACAGACATCCGTGCAGAATGCTTATGTCCCTGGTAGATTCCTACGGTTGGAGTTTGTAGAGGTGTTATACTTCCTATTGGAAGTTGAATTATAACACCCCCCCTTCGATTTGCCAACCTGAATATGGTTGTTTCTTCACCTCTCTTCTACATATTCACCTCTCATTCATTTATTTGGAGGCTAGTTGATCTCTACACACTCATTCACAAGTTCTTAGAATTCATTTCAAGCATTGAAGTAGCATTTTACACTCCATAGCAGCAAGTCCATCACTCCATCACTTCAATAGAGCAAATGTAGGACAACACCATTACAACAGAGGCTTGAGTTCCTCTCATTTTCTCCCCCACTAGCCTTGAGCGCTTTGGGAGGAGGTGGTAACCTCCTCACTCATCTTCTCTATTACTTGGTTGAGTTAGCACATTACTATTTTGTAGTGTTTTGTGTACTTTGCTTGTATTTCCTTCTTTATCATATTATTTCTACATCATTGCAAACTTGGTTGTCCATGGAGGTGGAAACACCAAAATGGGGGTTTGACTAAGGCAGACCCCTAAACAACCCCCCAACATTTTCCCTCTTTTATGTGTGTAGGTGGAGATATCTTGGAGCGAGCTTGTGAGAAAGCTTTTGTGTGAGATCATTTTTGTTACCCTTGTGGTAATATACTTGTTTTATCACGTCCGTTCATATGTTTCATATTTCATAGTGTTATTATGCTCCCTTAGAAACTAGTAACTAGGTTGTTAGTTTATTTTTTAGTGGTCAAACCTTGTCTTCTTGGTTCTCTGGCTGTACGGATGCTAGCACACTATGTTGTCATACCAAAACCATGCTTTTTTCCTCTGACAAAGAGCTATCTGAGACATAGAGTTGGCCCTGAAAACTGACTTGGCTAGTCTTCTTTAGAATCTTGGTTCTACAGGGTGATCGAAGGACCTTATAGTCCTCATCATTCTCATCCCACCATCTCCTAACATTCCCCTTAAATTGAGGTAAGTTAGGGAAGCCTACTGCTCTTGGCCCTCCATGACCTAGGGCCTTGTAGCGGTTGGTCCCCCTCTCTTACACAAATAATTGTGTTCTCAATTTCAAGTGGTTGTGGAAGAGTTGTAGAATATTTTGAGATGTTATGTGGATGCTATGAAGTGTCGTTGTGTGGTTTGCACGACCTAGAGAAGTGTGTATGTGGTTTCTTGTAGTGTTAGTTCAGGTTTGGCTAACCAATTTGGTTGACCTAGCGTGCTAACACTATTTGGGGAGGTACCTCATGGATTGTGAATGTGTTGAGTAGCATGGTGATGTGGATTTGGGTCCTAGTTAACCCTTGGTGTGGTCATCCTTTCCACCATCAAGGTGTTTGGTGCTAACTTATTTTGGTGTTGCATATTTTCAGTGCATATGTTTTATCAAGGCCAACCTAATTGAGATTGTTTAGGTCGTGGATAGTATATAAGCAAGGTAAATTGTTGGATATATGTGTGGATATGTAGAAGGTATGTGAAGGATGAAAATTTGATTAAGTTTGGTGATATGAGTGTGAGCTTAATTCCTACGACTCCAAAGTAGTGAGTAGAAAGGTTTACATTTTCAATGTACTTGAAGTTACTAGAAGTAGTGAGTTGAAGGTTGCAGATGGCATAAGGCTTCAGTGGTGGATTTCTCATATTGTCTTGAGATAGTGAATCTCTTGGTAATAGTATTCTTCTATCTTCTTTTTATTGGCATATGGCTTCTAAATATTTTTGGCATCTGGTGTTGTCATTGATGGCAACCTAAGTCATTGATCCAATCCCCACTTCAGTATTTATCCATACTAGTAGATAGAGTGAAGAACATGATATCTGACTGAAGATGAACTTATTTACATTATCATCTTATATTTTTAAGTTGTGGATCTCAGAGAATGGTATTTTGATATATGTACTATCTTATCTAAGAATCATCTAGGTGTGCACTCATTGGTGTACGAATTAGGAGATCTGATGTGTTGATTTTTTGTTTATCAATGCTAGAAGGCCGATTTGGTGGATATAGCCATTGTGGATGTTTAAGGAGAAATTGTTTAAATTTTTTTGTGTTCGAACATGTTTATTTAGGTCCTCACTATGCTATGGCTTACTTTGGATGATGCGCATTGAAAATTATTTGTGGATTTAGCCGACTGTTGGAAAGTACGTTATGTTTTATTAAAGCCGACATATGGATGGTTGAATATTTAGTTGTAGATATATATATAAGTGATTGATTATATCATTTTGATAGAGGTGATGCAAATTATGTTAGTGTTTGGTGCAAAATTCAGAAGGATAGTGATGTGAATTCACTTATGTATGGATTTGTGATGTGAATTGCAGAGTAGAGCAGAGCAAAAGAGCAGAATCAGACAAAAGGTCAAAAATCAACTAATGTGCTCAACTAGAACTATTTTTAGGAATTTTCATATGCTAATTCATAGTTCATCACTTGTGTTGTCTTTTGACATTGATTGTAAGGTAGTGAGCCTTTCAGTTTTGAGTAGTGAGCTCTAAGCAGTGAGCCCGAATGCAAGTGCATTCCAATTTTGTAAAACTTATATTTGAGTACTCAAATTGTGGATTTACCTCCACCATGGTTTTTCTCCTAATAGGGTTTCCACATAAAAATTCTTGTGTTATGATGTTTTGAATGATTTCTTTGTGTTGGAAACAAGCTACACTAAGAGGGGGGGTGAATCAGTGTTGTACAAAAATTAACTTCATTAACCTTTATCATCAAGCATTCGTAACATTCAACCATACTGCATAAACATGAAAACAAACACATCACCATATCACCAATATTTTAACATGGAAACCTTGTTAGGGGAAAAACCACGGTGGATGTCCAATCCACAATTGATCTGAGTATACTCAAATGAAGATTACAAAATGGGGAATGCACTTGCATTCAGGTGCATTGCCTAGAGCTCATTGCTCAAAGGGAAAGGCTCACTTCCATACAAGAGTTTAGATTAAAACCATCTGAAGACTGAACTAAGATGATAGCATCTATTTATACTAGGTTACAGTTCTAGTGAAGCTCATAGATTGAATTTTGGATCTGCAAGTTGATTCTACTCTTCACTCTACTCTGCTCATACACAACACAACTCTTCTATCTGCAAGTGAAACTATGCATTATCACTCTTCTTCTCTACTCTTTTTAGAAATTCAAATCAATACACACATTATACACACACCAAAATAATATAGACAATCATGTATATATATCCGCAATATGGGATTCAATTACATTTTGTCGACTTCAATAGAACAAAAAAATTACAACTATCGGCCTCAAATTATGAGAGATGTGCAATGCGTATCCTTGATGGTCAGACACAACTTGAATAGGACCCAAACAAAGATATACAAACATAGAAATAATTAACCAATTTGTTCTCATACATCCACGACTTAATACATGCATGAGGTTGGCCTTAATACAAGAAAAATTGAGAATACTTCAACCGGATCTTCTAACTTCCACATGTACTGATACGAGCCGCTACGCTTTAGTAGTAACATAGATAATATACTAAAAAAAATTACCTAGGATGTGCAATACAAAATTATAACATGAAATCTTCATATAGATCGATGAACATTATTTTACCGGATACTCTATTCTTCCTTGACAATCTTCAATTGTCCTGTCGGTATGATCGAATGATAGTGTTCGGATCTGATCATTGATTAGGGTTTCCATCAATGAAAACACCAAGTGATACTCATAGTGTCTCTTGCCAACAATATCCCCCTTTGGCATTGATGGCAACACTTAGTGAAAAATGACTAAGTGCCAGACTAGTACCAAGATAGACTGCACTGCTACCCAAAAATTCAAAATACAATTCTCCCTCTAAGATAATTGAACATTTTTCACTCCACTTCTTCTCCCCCTTTGACATCAATGGAAAAGGTAGGGGTTGCATACCAAAAATTGATCAATGCATCAAAATTGTTATGCAAAAGTGTTACTTTAACTTACATAATCTGAAAGATGTCTGCAAAGTCTTTCTTCAGCTAAATCAAATTTGTGTCCCAAACTCTTATGAGACTTTCCAGTATTGTAATATGACCACATATCAAATAAGATTGTGTCTCCATGGAATCCAAGTTGGCTAGATCAGCAACTCCTATAGATTCTTCTCCTTCCTTTAGAGCACTTATCAATATGTCAAGTTTTGGATAAATTATGCTTCTGAGTTCACAAGTCCTTGCAATTTTTTTGTCATTCTCATTCTTTAGGATTTTTATCTTATCAAGTAGGGACATTATTTCGCTCTCTATCTTTCCAATACCACCAGCTAGAGGATCGAATGCTTTAGATATGATTCTTAACTAGTTTTACAGATCTTTAACCTTTTTCTCATTTCCTTTAGTAAACTGGGAAAAAGACAAACATGATTTGTAGATCTTACCACCTTCTGATAAAGCATTCTGCACATTCTTTACACATGTGGTTAAAAGGATTTTGTCTTGGACAATCATCTTTTTCATTCCATTAAACCTTTTAACATCAAATTCATTCTGCACTTTCACCATGGCTAACTTTTCTAGTGACTCAAAGTGAGTGTCAACTAAGTTGATAAGCCTTTTCAATTCACTGAAGGATGAACTAGTTGGATCTTTTACATAGGATGGCATTATCTTCTCCAATACTTTGGATGCAAGATTTAGCAGTTCACTATCTTCAATGTGTGATTTTAGTAGCTCTTCTCTAGCCCATGCTTGAGCAATCATAGCTACTTTCATTTTCTATATTGGGCTTAATGTAGATAGGTCAATAGGACCTTCAATCAGTTATGGATCTAGTTCTTCCTTTTGTTCAACCAAAAATTTCTTTACTGCCTCAGCAATGTCTCTTGTTTCAACCTAGACTGCTTTTACATTATCTTTCTTCTCTTCAGCTATTAGTTCCACATTCACAGGTTCCAATTTTCCTTCATTGATTTCTATTTCCCCAACTGATACATTTTCAAGAATTTCAACTTCCACAGGATTTTCTGTGTTTTCCATCAAAGGAGGCATTTGATTCTCCTCAATCATGTCATCATTTGGCTTTTCATTTTTAGGATTACATTGTTCAACATTTTCTTCTCCTGCTTCTGGACCAGAGGGAACTTCTTCAACATGTGTCTCCTTAGCAACAACATCAATTTGATCACTTATCAACTTTTTTTTGAGAATCTGCTTAGTCTCTTTTATGACTTCATCTGTTTGGCCAACCATTAGTTTGTTTACCCTTGATTTTCTCTTAAATTATCTATTGGCTCTTTCAGGAATTCCTTCATCTCTCCTTTGTTATTACTAGAGATAGATCTACTAAGATCCTTTCTCTCATTTGTTCTTCTTAATTTCTAGTGTTAACTCTCCTCATCTCCAATATGTTATATAAACTTTTCGGCAGATTTGGCATTACTTCTATCAACATTTTATTGAAAATATTCATGTTCTTTATCATTGCATCTTCAAGAATTCTTTTGTCAGATTCATCAATATATGCATACCATTCATAAAGTGGTTTGATGTTTCCATCCTTAACCATAACTTTTTCAACTACTTTAGCTGACATACCTAGTTTGTTAGACTTTGCTTTCTTCTTTGCCTGGTTATCTTCATCGAAAGGCTTGTCTTGTGTGATTGGTGTTTCCTTGGTGCCTTGATGTCTAATTTATTTTACTTCTTCATCAGACTCTATTTTCTCATCATTAGAAATAGCCATATAAACTCTCTTGCTCTTTTTCTTCCCTTCCTTTCCGGATCCCTTAGGCTCAGTTTTTACAGGGGTGGGCTTTGCTGCAGGGGCTGAATGAGATATGAATTTACTAGTGGTTCTAGTTCAGGCAGATGGTGCTATTGGACCAGCTGATTGAGTTCTAGCTACCTCCTTAGCTACTTGCTTTGATTTTTCAACTTCTTCCCTTTTCTGTTTGGCTTCTCTTAATAATTTTGCAGATACACCCATTCTCTCTGCAAGAACTTCTACTTCCTTTCTGACTCTTTTAGTAACCATATTTTTCCTGAGTTCATTATGGACCTATGTGTCCTTCTCTGCATATGTGCCAAACCTTTCCTCTGCCATATCCACTAGTTTTCTCAATATGTGTCGAGAGTACATATCCAGATTATTCTGGGATCAGTCGCTTCCATCATAAATTGATCAACACCCACCATGAAACAACATTGAGTCCTTGTACTTTTCTACAATAGAGGTAGGAATCCTCTCCCTTTCTTGCATCATAGACTAAAAACTTTTAAAGAAACCCCACATAGCTACATTCCTTGTTTTGATATCTGTAAAATTATACAACAAATCTTTGATATGTTCGGCTACCGGCTTGTCCTTTTGCCACTGAACTTTTTCAACTCTCAAAACTTCACCCATGAAGTAACAAAATAAACAGAAAAGAAGGTTATCATATTTGAAAGAATTTTTCTTTTCTTTCTTTATCTTTGCAAGATTCTCCATTAAATAACTCGCAGAAATTCACAGAGGTCGTAATCTGCATTTTCCTTCACCATTTGGTAAGCGACATAGATTGTTGTATCGGGCACTGAGTTATCTCGGCTAGAGTGGTAAATCTTGTATCCAATGACCATGGATGAAAATTTGACATGTATATCGACAATGTTGTCAATAGTCATTGCTCTTGTATCATATGTTGATCCTGTAGCATCAGTGACTATTTGGTTTTTCATAGACTTTAGAATAGGCAATCCATAGGAAGAGTGTACACCGGTTACTACACTGATATCTTCCATTATAATTTTGAATGGAATAGTTAGCCACATAAATTCATCATGCACTCGACTCAGAACATAATGAACCCATTTTGACTCTCCAAATATAGGAAATTTGACAATCTATGTGAATTTCTTTGTTTCCAGGATTTTATGTTTTGGATTTACACAATAATCTTCACCAATGATATGATTATTGTACAAATTTAGTAGTTGATAACTTCCTAGTTCTTCAATATTTTCATGAATATAAACCCTAATGTTCTCTGTAAGTAAAACTCCATATGGAACGGATGAAAATACTCCTAGAGGATCAATCTCAAGGGATTTACAAGGATTCCACTTAAATTTTGGATGATGTCAATCTTTAACTTCAACTACTAGAGGAGTATTCATTTTCCCAAATCATAATCTTGCAAAGTTTTTTGAAAAATACCTTTTTTGTCGGATCACAATTTAAATGTTGAAACAATTCCGACGCTTGAATCTCGCCTCAAATTTCCAATGTTCACCTGTGAGCTCTCTAGACTTCTTCTCTTCCAAATGAAAGGTAAAAAGTGAAGTGTGGAAATGACCTTTTATCGTTTACACACCTAACTCTTTTATCACAATAAATACTTTAAACCTAATACATCTGATTACTTTGTATTTGTACACAGTGATGGATAAGACATCTGCAAACCTCCAATATAGCCTACCATTTCCTCTAATGAGTTCAACAACATTCATTGAGAATCTATGCATCTACTGAGCACATCCACATCCGGTGTCACTTGTCGATTAGGGGTTTATATGATTTTCTTTGAATGCTCCCCCTAGGCAAAGGGCTTGAGACTAATTCCCAGAGGAATTAGCAGAAGCGGGTTCTAGTGCTGCCACATTTTCTTCAACAACAATAGAGGGATCTTTCTTCACCCATTTCTTATGCATCTGTTGTCTGACTGCATCTATAGTGAGTTTTAATTTTCCTTTGATATCCTTCGGCATGTTTTTTCCTTTGTTTTACCGGACCTTTTTTGTTCCAGCATGTGTTGCAATATGACCAATTTTTTTGTAATTGTAGCACATAATATTTATCTTTCCATACTAGTTATTCCACTGATTTCCTCTTGATTTGCACTGGTTAGCAGTATGGCCAATTCTATTGCATGTGTAGCATTTGATGTTTCTATGAAATTGATTCATCATACTTCTACATTCATTTGACTTATGAACCATCTTATGACACTTAAAACACTGACCTGAGAATGATGGACCACTTTGATTCATTCTACTTCGGCATTGAGTGGCCATGTGTCCAAATTTGTAACAATTGAAACAATATCCATTAAATCTTTGAGCATTAGGTTTCCTTACTAGATACTTTTCAGATTTGTTCACTTGGTTTCCTTATCTAAATCTTCTTTGCTTAGATCTAGAACTTTCTCCTTCTTGATATCCAAGACCTCGCTTGTCACCATGAGTCCTCTGACTGCTAATTAATTCATCAAGCATGGAATAACTAGCATAGAACTTCTCTTTATACTCATTAGCAGCAACAAGTTCATTCCTAAGATTATCCATCTGCTTTTCAAGTTCCTCTTCACTGTTTTTAGATTGTTCCAATTCATTATCCAATCAGTTGCATAATTCCAATTTTTCCTTCAAGGACTATGTCAGGTTCTCTTCATTTTTCTTTTTGTTTTCAATCTCCTTGGTCATCTTCATCATGATAGATTCCATCTCATGCTTTAGAATTGTATTATCTCTCGTGAGCTTTTCACATTCTTCTATCTTTTCTTTCAGGACATGACTGAGTTCTTCTTCTTCAATGCTCTTATTGTCACTTTGCTTAATCTAATCACATAGTTCCTTTCTCTTCTCTCTAGACTTAATGATTTTATCTTTCAGAGATTCAATGAATTTCTCAACATCTGAGAGATTTGCTTGCAATTTCTAAACTTCAGCCTTTGACTAATCAATATCATCCAAGGCCACCAAAAGTTGTTGAAGACTACTTGAATCCATTAGAACACCTTTCAAGATCGCCCCAAGTAGTTAGAATTCTTTAAGGGGAGCTAGCTCTGATACCAATTGTTGGAAACAAGCTACACTAAGAGGGGGCGGTGAATCAGTGTTGTGCAAAAATTAAATTCATTAACCTTTATCATCAAGCATTAGTAACATTCAACCATACTGCATAAACATGAAAATAAAAACAACACCATAACACCAAGATTTTTAAGTGGAAACCCTGTTACAGGAAAAACCACGGTGGATGGCCAATCCACAATTGATCTGAGTATACTCAAATGAAGATTACAAAATGGGGAATGCACTTGCATTCAGGCACACTGCCTAGAGCTCACTGCTCAAAGGGAAAGGCTCACTACCATACAAGAGTTCAGATTAAAACCATCTAAAGATTGAACTAAGATGATAGCATCTATTTCTGCCAAGTTATAGTTTTGATGAAGCTCATAGATTGAATTCTGGATCTGTAGACTGATTCTTCTCTTCGCTCTTCTGAACTCATACACAACATAGATCTTCTATGCGTAAGTGAAACTACACATTATCACTCTTCTATTATGCTCTTATTCACAATTCATATCAATACACACATTACACTCACACCAAAATGATACAGATGGTCATGTATATATATCCACAATATGGGATTCAATTACACTTTGTTGGCTTCAATAGAACACAAAATTATAATAGTTGACCTCAAATTATGAGAGATGTGCAACGCGTATCCTTGTTGGTCGACCGTAACTTGGCTAGGACCCAAACAAAGATATACAAACATAGAAATACTTAACCAATTTGTTCTCATACATCCGTGACTTAATACATTCATGAGGTCAGCCTTAATACAAGAAAAACTGAGAATAGTTCAACCGAATATTCTAACTTCCACACGAAGTGATACGAGCCATTGTGATTCAATAGTAACATAGATAATATACCAACAAACATTACCTAGGATGTGTAATACAAAACAATAACATGAAATCTTCATACAGATTGATCAACACTGTGCTACCGGATACTCTGTTCTTCCTTGACAATCTTCAATCTTCCTATCAGTATGAACGAATGATAGTGTGTAGATCCAATCATCAATTAGGGTTGCCATCAATGACAACACCAAGTGATACTCATAGTGTCTCTTGCCAAAAATTTGTGCGTTTTCATTTTTCCTTTGGTTTAATGTTGAAATGGTCTAAATATCATATTAATAAGGAAAAGATTTGTGGAACATTGATTCACCCCCCCTCTCAGTGTTCCCTAATTCCAACAATTGGTATCAGAGCTTAGTTCTTTGAAAGGAGTTTAGAAGCTTGAGGTGGATCTCAGAATTTAATGGACTTTGGTAGTCTTCAGCAATAGCTTGTGGTGGCACTTGGTGATCTTGATCAGTCTAAAGAAGAAGTCTAGGAATTGAGAGAGAATATTAAAGATGCTAAGAAATTCATTTAGACATTAAAGGATCAGATTGTTAAATCTAGGGAGAAGAGAAAGGATCTCTATGATCAGATTAATCAAAAAGAGAGTAGAAGCATGAATGATGTTCACCTGAATCAAACCTTGAAGGAAATAACTAAAGAATGTGAAAAGCTTGCCAGAGACAATGCTACACTAAAACATGAGATGGAATCTATGGTGATGAAGCTAACTAAGGAGATTGAAGAAAGAAAGAAGAATGAGGAGAATCTTGTTCAGTTCTTAAAAGAAAAATCTGATGAATGCAAAAGAATAAATGGAGAATTCATTCAATTGGATATTGAACTGCAACAATCCAAAAACAATGAAGAAGAGCTTGAAAAATAGATTGTTATTCTCAGGGATGAACTTACTACTACAAATGAATACAAGGAGAAGTTTAAGATTAGCACAGTTAAGCTTGATGAGCTGATTCAAGGACAGAAGAATGGAAATGACAAGCAAGGGCTTGGATATGAGAAAGGAGAATGCTCCAGATCTGGACAAAGAAATTTCAGGCAAGGAAATTTGATGAACAAAGCAAAAAGGCATATGGTAAGACAACCTCCTAATGCTCAAAGGTTTAATTTATATTGTTTTGATTGAAATAAATTTAGTCATATGGCTGCTCAATGTAGAAGTAAAATGAAATCAAGTGATTCAAACATTCTTTGGTCAGTGTTTCAATTGCAAAAAGTTTGGTCATAAGTCAATTGAATGTAGAATTGTGTTAAACAAATTTGTTAGTAGAAGGAATGTTGAATGATATACCTGTGGAAGATTTGGGCATATTGCTAACCAATGCAGATCAAGAAGAAATCAATGGAATGATTGGTCTAGAAAAGGAAATCATGTGTGCTACAATTGCAACAAATATAGTCACATTGCAAGATTCTGCAGAAACAAAAAATATGGATAAAAGAGGTCTGACATACAAAGGAAAAAATACACAAAAAGATGATAAAAATAAAGGGAAGGTGACTACGGATGAAATAAGAGATTAGATGAAGAAAACATGGGTAATAAAAAATGATTCTGATGCAAGAGATGGTTTTGTACCAAAACCTGCTTCTGGTAATTCCTTCGAAAATTGATTTCAAGCCATTGGCCTAGGGGGAGTTTTTCGAGAAAATCCTTTTTCCCTTGTTTGTAGCTGGTATCAGAATGCAAAAGATTGTCAAAAGTTGTATTAATGATCTACAGATGCTTTGGAAAACATTCACAAGTAAATTCAAGAAATCATAGGTCCGTAGAAGAATTTTTCTCTCATTGTTTAAGAAAATAGGGTATCTGGAACACCTAGGGAAAAATAATTTATTACAACGAAAGGTTAGGTGTGCAAAGCTATAAAAAAACATGTTGAAACCCTCATTTGCCACTTTATCAAAGAAAATAAGAACGAGAGCACTCTGCAATAGAATCTCGAAGGCGTGAAGGCATTTTAGTTGTGAAACCCTAATTCATCATGTAATTCATAAATGTTCATTTAATTTGGTGTGCGGTTGATAGAAATGAAACATAAGTACAAAAGGAAAAATGGAACAAATCAAAGGAATGATCAATCTAGATGAGTATAATAGTGAAAAGATTAGAGTCGTAAGGAACTTGTTGTCGCTCAATGAAATAAAATGGTTGAGAGAAGCTAAACATAAAAATTTGGACATTTAGGGAATGAGTTTCCCTATTTCGAGAATGTAGAAATCGTTAAGTTTATTTTGAGCAGATTTAATGACGATAATCTAATTCTAGATAAACCCTACCACATTTCAAAAGAAGTAATTAGAAATTTAACTGGATTATGCAAAGTTGGGGATGTATCGAGAAAGAAGTCAATCCGGAAAAAACAAGTCAAAACCCTAACTCGAGTTATTGGAGATCAAAGGGCACTAATTATCTCAACAATCAAAAACTCTGTGACAAGATACATTATGCATGGAATATCCTACAAAATCTTCTTCAAGAATAGATAAGGTGCTACCTTGACAGGTGCAATCTACATTTCACACCAAATGATAATGGAAGATTAGGATTTTGATCTTTGCAGATTACTAAAAGATCAACTAATGGAAAATGTGCAATTGAAAAAGATGACAGATTACCCTTTCAGGTTTGGTGCTTTGGTTATATGTCTAGTAATGTACTTTCTGAATTGCTTATTGATGAACAACACTATGATATGGAAAGAGAATGAACCGGTGTGCAAAAAAATTTACACACACTCTAAAATTTTGGAAAACTGTGATCAAGCATATGAAAATTTGGCTTAGTTGGTACTTCTCTTCCAGCAAGGACACTTGAAGTTGGTTCCTCTTTTGATGAGATGGAGAGAAAGAAGAAATGAGAAAAATAAACTGCTCTTTGTACTCCTCTGGCATGTAAAACTTCAAAAATTGAAGGAAAATGAAAAGAACAGGAAATTTTGGATACACCAGATGAGGAATCTGATAAGGAAACTAAGGACATCCAAGGAAAAGAACTGGAATCAGTCGAGCCAGAACAAGAAAAGGAAATGACAAAAGAAAGTGAAGAAGAAGATGACTTAACCAAAGAAAAAGTACTACAACTTATTCATGAGGAAGATGGAATACAAAAAATTGCAAAATTACGGTCTATCAGACCTTCATATGAATAGGTTGTGATTTTAAGTGTACTAAGTGCTTATGTTGTGCACAACCAGATCAAATTGGGGAGTATACAAAATACTTTTCTAGAAGAAATGATTGAGTGCATCAAGGAAATCATGACTCTGAGTCACAAAACAAGGAAGAAGAAGAAGTAATCTTACATCTAAAGAAGCAGTACACAGTATCTCTCACCGAGTTAAAAAGGCACATGAATTAGCTAAGGTAGTGCATAAATTTAGCAAATAGCATCTACAACTACTATCTTCATTGGCCCCATGCAATTGGCAAGTATAAAGAGAATTTGGATGAAATTGAAACTGAACTAAACAATATTGGATAAAACTTTGATATGTCTCAAGATCATGATGGTGCAATCAAGAAAAGAATTCAAGAAATACAAACAAAGCATACAAATGTCTAGAACACCAAAAACAAGATTGTTGAAACCATCTGGAAAGTGAAGGACATAACAAAATGAAGACTAGAATAGTCTATTGAGATACTAAGGAAAGGAGAGGCACTAGAAGAAACCATCACTATCTCGGAATATCTCATCAAGATTATCAATGGGACATTTGAAAACAATAGCATGATCATAATCACTGGGATTGCAATAGAAGCATGGAAGAATTTTCTTCCAAAGAGGAAAGAAAAGTAAAAAATGATCTTTTAACTCAAGTAGCGGATGTATGTCTTCAAATTTTGAACTAGTTTTGAATAAGTTTTTGTTCACACTCCATAAGAAACTATTGCGACAATTTTTTTTTCCGGTTTGTCATTTATGTCAAAGGGGGAGAGAGAACAATGAAAAATTCCTTATCAAACTTAGGGGGAGTTGTGACAATTATAACTTTTTGAAGTATTGAAGGATTATAGTATGTTGCTTCCAATACTTAGTAATTTTTCACTAAGTGTTGTCGTCAATGCCAAAGGGGGAGATTGCTGGAATCTGGTGTTGCCAATGATGGCAACCTAAGTCATTGATCCAATCCCCACTTCAGTATTTATCCATATAGATAGAGAGAGTGAAGAACAGGATATCCGATTGAAGATGAACCTATTTGCATTATTAGCTTATCATTTTGAGTTGTGGAACTTAGAGAAAGGTATTTTGATATACGTTCTATCTTATCCAAGAAGCATCTAGGTGCACACTCACTAGTGTATGAATTAGGAGATCCGGTGTATTTTTTTTTTGTTTATCAGTGCTAGAAGGCCGACTTGGTGGATATAGTCATTGCGGATGTTTAAAGAGTAATTGTTTAAATGTTTTTGTGTTCGAACATGTTTATTTAGTTTCTCACTATGCTATGGCTAACTTTGGATGGTGTGCGTTGAAAATCATTTGTGGATTTAGCCGACGGTTGGAAAGTAATTTTGTTTTATTAAAGCCGACATATGGACGATTGAATCTTTAGTTGCAGCTATATATGTGATCGGTTATATCATTTTGATAGAGGTGATGAGAAGTATGTTAGTGTGTGGTGTGAAATTCAGAAGGATAGTGATGCAAATTCACTTATGTATGGATTTGTGATGCAAATTGCAAAGCAGAGCAGAGCAGAAGAACAAAATCAAATAGAAGGTCAGAAATCGACTAATGTGCTCAACCAAAACTATTCTCAAGCATTTGCAGATTCTAATTCATAGTTCATCACTTGTATTGTCTTTTGAAACTGATTGTAAGGTAGCAAGCCTTTTAGTTTTGAGTAGTGAGCTCTAGGCAGTGAGCCTGAATGCAAGTGCATTACCATTTTGTAAAACTTATATTTGAGTACTCAAATTATGGATTGACCTTCACCATGGTTTTTCCCCTAATAGGGTTTCCATGTAAAAATCCTTGTGTTATGATGTTTTGAATGATTGCTTTGTGTGTTTGCATCTTTCCTTTGGTTTAATGTTAAAATGGTCTAAATATTAAATTAATAAGGTTAAAATTTATAGAACATTGATTCACCCCCCCTCAATGTTCCCTGATTCCAAAACTTTCTTCTTGGTAGTGAGTCACCTAGCAGTGAGCCTTTCTTCTTTTTTCTTGGTAGTGAGCCCTTGGCAGTGAGCTTGATTGTATCCATTATTGCAATTCATATATATGTGAGCTAATTCTCATCATGGTTTTTCCTTTCTTGGGTTTTATATGTAAATCTGGTGTTCTTATGTGTTTGGATATGTTTGCATTACTATTTCATATATTTACATTCTGTTAATATATAATAAGGGTTTAAGGGCTATCAACGGTTTGGATGATATTGAGGGATTGAATTTTTTTAAGTATACAACTAATTCAACCCCTCTCAATTGTCCTATGCATCTAACAACCTATTCCTCTAGTTATTTTAAATTAACCAACTAAATCAATGAAACCTTGTATGTTTGGTGTATTTCAATCATTTATGCCATGATAGAATAAATTAGTAATAATAATTTCCTTGAAAATATTTAAACACCAACTTAACCTAATTCTAATAATATTTACTAGGATTAGACATAAACCTGCTCACAACTCCCACCACTTGGGAAATATCTCATCTAATATATACCATTACATGTATCAATATGCCTACAATAATAGCATAAGGAAAATTATACATATCTTCAAAATTATTATTTGATCGAGGAAAATAACTCAAAGATAACTTAGTACTAACATGTAAAGGAATACTCTAGGTGGTTGTCTTGGTGCCAAGTGTAGATTGTGGGTGGACTATGATAGGGTTGTTTGTGGTAGGATTTTGCATTCTTTCAGACCTTGTAGGGTCAGATGGTGTTCTTCATGCTTTTTCTCTCTTACCCCTCTCTGTTGTTCGGTCTCCCTTGCCTGGCTCTGCTCTTTGGTTGCCCTTGTGGTTTGTAGGCTTTGGCTCTGGGTTTTTTAGTGGCTTTCCTGGTGTTGGGTGTCTTGTGTGGGGGGACTATGATGGGGTTATTCATTGTGGGAGTTTTCATTCTCTCATACCTTGGTGGGTTAGATGGTGAGCTTCATGGTTTTGCACTCTTTCCCTTCTCTCTATTTTTTGGTCTTCCATGCATGGCTCTGCTCTTTGGTTTCCCCTATGGCTTGTAGCCTTTGTTTTCTTGTGTGGTTCTAGAGCCTGGTTCTACTACCCTTTTGCTGATGCAGAGTGGTTTGAAAGAGATTTTTCTATTGGAGTTGTCCATGAATGTTTTGTTCTCTTTGGCTTCTCCTTTTTTGTTGAAGGCTCTGTGGTATTCTAAGTTTCTCTCTTTGTCCTAGCTGCTTGAGCCCCTTCAGGATCAGTGCATTTCCTTTGAAGCTTGATGTTCATGGGTGTTGGCCTCTTACCAGGTTTTTCCATTGGGTGGTTTGGCTGCTTTTTCTACTATTGTATTGGTATTCTTCTCAAATCCTATGGAGGTGGATTCTACTCCTATAGAGGTGGAGCTGGGAGGTGATTGTCTTTGGCTTCCTTTTTTGTTGATCTCATTGAGGGGGATGCTTCTCTTATGGAGGTGGAGGTTGAGGGTGATGGATTCTTTGGGTGGTAGTGGATATGGTGGCTAAAACACTCTCTCCAATAGAGGGGAGATCCTTTCTACTAAGGTGGATTTGGAGGTGGTTTCTTGGTTTGATCTTTGGCTGTGTTCTTAGTGGTTTGTTGTACTCTCCATCTCCCCTATTGAGGTGGGGTTGTTGGAGTTGTTGGAATTTTTGCTTAGGGGTGTAATGGTGTCTTACACCATTAAGCAAGTTTTATTTCTTGGCTGAGTGGTTTCATCCATGAGCAATTGGTTTGTTGATGCCTAGAAGATGCAATTAGGTTCTTTGTGTATCTAAAAGGGTTTCTAGTCTCAGTTAAAACCAGGTTGTAAAAGGGTTTCAGGCCCTTGCTTGTTTGTCAGTTGCAGCATTTGTCTTCATATTAATATTTTTGAGGCTACTGTGGGGCTGCTATTAGTTTATGAGTTATATTATTTGTAGCTTTCTTTTCTTTGTTAGGTTGACGGTTCCCTTCAAAACCATTGTGCAATGGGTTTTGGGCCCCATCAAAAACATGTAAAGGAATACTTACTAGTTTATAGCCATATATGCCAAAATATTATAAAATAGTCTCAACATACTTACTTTGACTAAGAAAAATATTTTTATGAAACTTATCTTTGCTAATTTTGATCCTCAAATATATTTTGCATCTCTTAAATAAATTATACCAAATACACTAGAAATATAAGTTTTGAGTTTCCTAATCATACCCTTGTTGTTCCTAATAAATAACACATCATCATCATACAAGACAATGATTAGTAATTGATCAATCAACTTAAATAAACAAAATTATTGGCCTCAATATTTAATGATCCAAGATGTGATGTAGAAGCATTGAAATTCTAATATCATATTTGAGGTGACTACTTCAAACCATATAAAGACCACTTCAACATACAAACTAGATTTTAGTTTCCTTTCACCATAAACCCTTAGGTTATTTCATATTAATATCCTCTTCAAGATAATTGTGAGACAAAGTAGTTTTAGCATCCATCTCATCTACTTATACATCATAAGCAATAATAAAATAGAAATAAGTTTCTCAATAGGAGAAAGCATTTCACCAAAATTAACTCCCATAATTTGGGAGTACCTTTTGCCACCAATATCGTGTTGTACTATTCTAACTTAGCATTCAATCCAAAAAATTTCTTGAATCCCACTTGTATGCAATAGAATTCCTTCCCTTAGGTAGTCTCACTAGATGCCAAGTGTCATATTTTACCAACACCATACTTTATTCTAACCAAGCCTCACACTACAACAAATCCTTGTGATTAGCTCCCCTTTTTGCTCCATTTTTTGCTTCTTCCCACTGTTTTAATGTATTTTTCTCCAATTTTTTGAAAAAGTCGACGCTATTTATTAGGCTAGCACCATTTTTGACATTTTTGGCATCGAATAGGACAACTAGGTGCTAAATTAGGCACTCATTAGCATCGCATTTAGTGCCAAATTTAGCGCTAGATTTAGCATCGAGTTTAGCATCAGATTTAACACCGGATTTAGTGCCAGATTTAGCAGCGCCAAATTTAGCGTTAGATTTAGCACCAGATTTAGACAGTGGCATATTGGTAAGAGATATTAACTTGTTTCATCGACACTGGCAACCAACATTAGAGGAACATAAGATCTAATGTCGATGAGACATTGAGATATCGGTAAGACAAATAAGATTGTCTCATCGACACTCTTCAAGTAATGATCAAAAGAATACACCACTATACCGCTAGGAAGGTGAGTAACATATGCGGTAGAGCGGTATACACCACAACCCCGCTACTAGAGGGCTTCCATGGGGTGGCGGTATACTGTGCTACTGCCAGATAGTTAGAATCCTCTCATGGTATGGCGGTATACACCGCACTACCACCAGGCAGTAAGAAATCTCCAGCAATATGGCGGTATTAGGTAGTCTGATTTAGCGTTGGATTTAGATAGTGGCATATTGGTAAGAGATATTAACTTGTCTCATCGACACCAGCAACGAACATCAGAGGAACATAAGATCTAATGTTGATGAGACATTGAGATATCGGTAAGACAAATAAGATTGTCTCATTGACACTCTTCAAGTAATGATCAAAAGCATACATCGATATACTGTCAGGAAGGTGAGCAACATATGCGGTAGAGTAGTATACACCACAACCCCGCTACTAGAAGGCTTTCGCGGGGTGGCGGTATACCGAGCTACCACTAGATAGTCAAAATCCTCTTGCGGTATGGTAGTATACCATGCTACCACACCTCTCTCACAATCATCCAGTGGTACAGAGGTAAAAGCATGAACTTAACACTTATGAATTTAATAGATAATAGTAATTTTTTATTATAAAATATATTTATTTTGTTTTCTAAATTTGTTTGAATATTAAAAGATTTAATGATTAAACATATTTGACTTTTTTCACATCAATATTTTTACCGCTATAATGAGTTAGAACAAAATACCCAAGCCCTAATTTTTAACTCTCATTTTCACTTGGTTTTTTTGAGCTCCCTTGCCCTGCACATGCTGCCATCATTAGAGCTTGAAACCTTGAGCTTTTTGAGGGAGTATCTGTCAATTTTCTCACTGATTTTGAGAGTTTTCTTTACAAATTTTTTTTTTGAGGCTGAATCAGGTAAAGCTTTCATGGTTCATCATTTGTTTCCACTTATCTGAATGCATTTTCAAAGATATTCCTTCTTGGATTCTCATGCATTTTTCTCTTGATTTACTTTGTTGATGCCTTGCTTGTCTTGAGTCTAACATCAAAGCACTTTTGGAGCTCGCATTTCTTCGAATAGTTCGATAGGTTGAGTAAGTTTCTATGTGCCATTTCTTTGTATCTTACCTTTGTTTTCTGTCAAAACAAGCTCGATTTTTACTCAATAGATATGAATTAATGGGTGTTTTATTTCTACCATGCATCCTTATTTTGTAACCCTTCTATCTTAGCTTGGCTTCTCTGGACTTAGCTCACTAGCAAAAGAAATGAAACAAATCATACTCTCCATATTTGGTTTGATCAAATGATGAAATATTTTTTTTATTTTTGTATTTTTTCTCTTTTCTGGTGATAGCTTGGTCACGGCCTCTCTAGAATATTTTTTCTATTTCCAAAAAGAATAGAGTGTAAACTTTTATTTATTATATTTTTGAGCCTCCTTCATGGCTCCATGATTATGGCTACGAGCTCTATTCAATGCCATTGTAGGTTTGTCTTTGATCTGGGGTTTTTCAAAAACCCGTGACTCCTATTGCAAATACGAGCTCTCAAAAAAATGAGTGCAAGTATTTTGATTAGAAAGAAAAATAAATCCTTCCACATTTAGGGCTCGGCCCAGAAACCCTAAACCATGGGTTTGTAATATTCCACACATCTTTCTCCTTTCTTGCAAGTATTTTACATTTTTATTTTTCAAAACCCGCTTCACAAGACAATTGCACTATTTTTTTGTATGTTCATTTTTCTCCAAACAAGACAAAAATGGAGATGATTGATGCAGAGCATGGTGGGCTTCAAAGGTCTTCAAAGACACAAACACGGATTTTTGCAAGATCACTTGTGTAAGCCTCTAAGAAGCTTCTCAGGCTACTAATTTGTAATTAGTTTGCAAGGGATTATTTTCTCTTTCTTTGCCAATTTCCTATTTTATAGGGAGTTATGGTATGTTTCTTTCCAATCACAAGGTGCATTTTAGTGAACTTGACCATTTTGAATTATTTAAATGTAGACACCATATGGTCGACATTGAATGCTATTGATGCTCCAAGGCACTTTCACTTCTTCCTTAGATAGTGAGATTCCCTCAAGACATGAGTGTGGTTATCATAGCTCTAAACACTCATTTCAGCATGAAGAATGCATCAATGTGTAGTAGAATTTGTAAAGCACTTGTCTTTGATTATGAATGTTTTATATTGTTACATATAGTCATGGTTAGATTCTCATGATAGATTCCTATGAAACATGTGACAGGTATGTATTTGAGGACCAAATTGAGTTTATCAGGGAATTGGTACTTGAAGGAGAACATGTACTTTAACAAATTAGCTCATATGCTAATGTTTTGAATTGTATATCAGATATCTTATTTTGATTTAAATAGTAATAAGATATATGTTTCTTGCTTTGGTTGATTGGACTAAACTTTAGAGAACAAATGGAAAATGTTTTAGAGCTTTATATGTATTTTTATAAGACTTCTTAACTTTACAACATAGATTATGTATTATTCACTTCTGAGTTTTTGTTAATTTTCTCATTATTGATGTTTTCTCCTAACTCAAGCTGAGGGTGATGATTTTGAAAAGGATTCTAGTGAAAAAACAATGGCACACAAACTCTAGGTGGGATGCATTTTCTTAATGCCTAAAATGATTGTAGCATTTAGCTATAGAAGGCATCAGAAATAATTTTGCACCATAAATTGTTTAATGTACATATATTATATGAATCAACTACTTTTAATTTTCATTTTACTCCACTAAAATTCAATAAATCCTCATTTGCAATCATCAAGCCACTGGAAGGAACATTGTTTCCTTCTATTTTATTCCTAACATAGCAGCAACTAAAATTTTTCATGTTATTTGATGCTAGATTAACTTTTCTTGCAATGGTTGTATAGGATGAAAACAATAGCCATATCAAATTCCTTTTTCCCAAGTCCTACTCTCTCAAGGTTAACAATCTCAATCTCACTAATAGTGATTACTAAGAAAGGTAATTCACCCAACTCTACCAAATACTTTATAGTAGGAACAATAAAAGCATACTCTTTGAAAGGAACTCCATGAAAACCAAGCTCTCTAAATGGTATATCGAAATCTAGTTCAAAATATTTTAGATAAGGTTTCTCCCATAGCTATGTTACTTTCTTGACGAATCCTTGAAACTCTGCATTGATTTTATTTTTCTTGTCCCTCTCTTGCTATTTTTCCTCAATATCATCAGGATCATACATTGACCTTCTTTCCCCTCCTAAATTTTGGACCACATCCATTACCTCCACACAAATCTAGACATCCTTGGTCTTCTTGGTTCACACCATGATATGGTTGTGCAAATGAAAATGAAGCAAAGTAATCATCTCCTTCTCCACTGGCTGGAAGAATGCATGCTTAATTTTTTGATACATGATATCAGCTCTCTCGTCTGCTCTCATGGTTGAATATTGAAATCCATTATGGTGGGCCTCCAAAGTTCTAGTCATCTTTCTTCCTCTTCCACCAAATGTTGGCATATTTTACTAACGTTTATTAGAATTGTTGCATGTTTTACATCATTGGAATGACATATTAGCTGTAAATTTTTTGAAATTTTATTATGGTATGTGAACTTTGATATGATGTAATATGATTATGGTTTTGTTTCACATGTTGTAATATTAGATATATAACAAAAAAATAAATTATTGCATGAAATAAATAATAACTTTTCATTTTAAATTTTTTTTTTTTGTAGAAAACGGGTCTTTCAAAAGATCAAGATGATCCTCATGATATAGATCCAAAATATTTTGGTTTTGGTACAGATCATATGGCAGAGGATGATGATGACATATATACAAAAGACACCGAGGCTGATGACGATGATGATGACAATGATGATGATCACGATGGTGAT
Organism: Sequoiadendron giganteum; assembly: GCA_007115665.2. Classification (NCBI taxonomy): domain Eukaryota; kingdom Viridiplantae; phylum Streptophyta; class Pinopsida; order Cupressales; family Cupressaceae; genus Sequoiadendron; species Sequoiadendron giganteum. The sequence goes on along the minus strand of CM021109.1, from coordinate 62,849,716 downwards.
GATGATGATGAGGCAGTTGCTAGTAGTAGCTAGTGACATTCATGATCATATAGATTGCATCATGGATCATTGTTGATATATCGTTATGCTACCTCTTTTCATGGTTACTATAATATGTATCATTTTCATGGCTTGTAGTACCATATTATTGAGTTGTATCATTTTGACTTATATCATTTGGACATGTATCATTTTGATTTGGATCATTTTGAGCTATATAATTTATCATTTTTACTTATATCATTTGTAGATGTATCATTTTGACTTATGTCGACTGTTGGACATGTATCATTTTGACATGTTAGTAATCTAGTGGCATATTTGACTCACTTGTTTTAATCACTTGTTTTGATCTACTTATATAGATATTTGAATCACATTTTTTAATTATAAATGTTGATCATGTTATAACAGTTATCTTTTTATTTAGATTTCACATGATTTATTTAAGAGGCATGTTATATTTAACTAATTAAATTGAAATAAAACATATTAAATTAATAAATGGAAGCAAAACAAGAATCATTTTTAGAAGCAAAAAAGGAAGCAACAATGGAGGCCAAACTAGAACCAAACTAGAAGCAATCTTGGAAGCAAAACTTGGCGTTATCTAGGAAGCAAAAATAGAAGCAATTCAAGTAGAAAACAAAGAAGTAATAATGGAAGCAATTTTAGAAGCAACAAAAGATGAAATAATAGAATCCATATTAGAAGCAACAAAATATGCAAAAATGGAAGCAAAGCTAGATACTTATATCAGAAGAAAAATTGGAGCGAAATTGGAAGAAAAATTGGAAGCAAAATTGGAAGCAAAATTGGAAGTAAAATTGGAAGCAAAATTGGAAGTAAAATTGGAAGAAAAATTGGAAGCAAAACTAGAAGAAAAACTGGAAGCAAAATTGGAAGCAAAACCGGAAGCAAACCTGGAAGCAAAACCTGAAGCAAAACTGGAAGCAAAACCAGAAGCAAACCTGGAAGCAAAATTGGAAGCAAACGTGGAAGCAACACAAGAAGCAAAACTAGAAGCAAAATTGGAAGCCAAACTGGAAGCAACAAAATTTGATGCTAAACCTGGCGCTAAATCCGGTGCTAAATCCAACGCTAAATCTGGCGCCGAAGTGAGCATACCAGTTTGCACCGAGTTTTGGACCAGCAGAAGTGCCCAATTCATGAAATCAAATGCACTAAAATTTAGTGCTATTTTAGGTGCTAATTGCCTATTTTGTTGTAGTGTCATAGTCCTCTAAATATTTGACCTCCTTCATAGACCAGATATATAGTGTAAATATGGTGGGATATACCTATCAACTAGTTTCCATTGTTGTGTCAACCTTTTCAAGGGTGTATTAAGAGGATGATACTATTCTTCTTTTGAAATTTTTGAATATGGACCTTCTTATTTTTTTGCGTCCTCTTGTATAATATATTTTTCTTCCATTTATACATCTCATTTCTTATTTATTTTTATTTCAAAGTGCACATTCTTCTTTCCTTTTTCCTACAATTATCCAATATCAAGAATAACTCTAAATCCCTTGGAATATACCATTTTCAAGGTTAGAGGATTCTAAAGTTTATGACCCTTAATAATCTCTCCATATTGTCTAATGAAAACACATTTTTGAGCTTTTAAATATAATTTAGGCTATTTTTCCTTAGGTATACAAACACTAGTCTCACAACCAAAAAATATTAGATGTGAAATAGAGTGTTTATTACTTTTCCACAACTCTTATGGTGTCTTATCAATTATAGATAGACTATGAGACTTATTTACCAAGTAGAAGGTAGTACTCATAGCCTCAAAAATACATTGATCCAACTATATACCTATCAACATAATTCTAGCTTTATACATTAATATTTGACTGATTAATTTTGTAACTATATTTTATTGTGGTGTGGGTGGGGCATTTTTTTGTCACACTATACCTACATGCTTATAGATATAATCAAATTTCTTAGAACAATATCCACCTTCATTATTTGACCTCAAGACCTTAATTTTTCTATATGAATACTTCTCAACATGTCTCTTAAATTACTTAAACATAGAGAAAATATTATCAAATTCAATAGAGAAATATTCAATTAGTTATCCAACCTCAAGACCTTAATCTTCATATTTGAATATCTCTCAGAAAGTGCCTTAAATTATTTAAAATTAGAGAAAACTTCATATTTATGTTTTAGAAAAAAATATTTAGGTAAACTTTGAATAGTCATCAATAGATGTAATATAATAATGAGATTTTCTAGTAGAGTGAATATCCACATGATAAAAAATATTTAAATAAATAACATATCAATTTCTCTTATCTTGAGTTCTTCTAGAAGGAAATTTAACTCTATTCTATTTACCAAATACATAATTCTCACATAAATCAAATTTAGTAGAATAAATTAAAAAATATTATACCATATTTTTCTTAATCATGGTTCAAATATATTTTTCACTAATGTGGTCCAATCCTCAAACTCACAACATACATGAATTTTATAATTTTTAGTTATATTTGTAGAGTTGCAAGATATAGTGCCTACAACTTAAACAAGGTTCCTCATCGATTTCCCTAAGTTAGCACCAAATTTCCTCTAGCCAACTTGTAACCATTCTCAATAAAAGTGATATATGCACTAGAATCATTCATATTAAAATCAAATTAAATTACATGAAAGACTTATAATATGAAACACATCGATAAGGGTTTTCAATCTCCCACCACTAAAAAAATATTTTTACCTTTCCTTGACTAATAATCTTGATGGTGTTTTTATCACCAAGAAACACCCTGCCACCATCACATTATTTGTAATGGTAAAACCGCTCATTGTGAGGATTTATGTGGTCGAAGGAACTTGAGTTAATCAATCACAAGTAATCACTAGAAATATTAGTAAACAATCTATCAACTTTATTATCATCATTAAAGTATTTCTTAGTGGAAGAATCTTTAGAATTCTTATTATTTATTCATTTCTTCTTAACATGTCCTTGCATCTTGTAATTATAAAATTTTACTCTACTCTTTCCATGGGTTTTAAATTCTTTAGATCTAGAATTATATTCATTCCATTTTTCTTTTGTACCACCATTTTTTTAGGTCTTCCTTTAACTTGTCACACATCCTTCAAACCCCCATCCATAAATTTCCTCAATACTTTGTTGAGTAATTTAGTAACAAGAGAATCCATTGTGGACTCACTTATCCTCTCCCCAACTTGTGTATGATAGTTTTATTTAGAAATGTATGATAGGAGAAAGTTAGAGACATTTGTTGGCCCCATGATTTTCTTTGCACCAAAAGGTCGACCTGTTAATGATTGATACAACCACCAGAGTTAACAGATCCATAGGAGGCAATTAATCCATGTGACGAATCCCGAGGGGAGTGTTGACCAGCTACCAAAAATCTCCCCCTCAACATTACCCAAGGGGTTTCAAACCCGTAACCTTTGGCTCCAATACCAATTTTTGGCCCCGCGATTGTCGTTGTACCAAAAGTTTGACCTATTAATGCCCGATACAACCACCAGAGTTAACAGATCCACATGAGGCAGTTAGTCTATGTCATGAATCCCAAGGGGAGTGCTGACCAACTTTCAATAAGAGAATCACAACCTTATGGTCCCCCATGCCATTTTCATTTGCCTTTGTCCAATTTTCAATTGACATTTTGGTAGGCTTTTCCCTTTTCATAACAAATCTGCATTCATACCTTTCTTCCTTGAGTGATCTCTGATTTTAAGTTTCACAATCTTACTATATTAAAATGTTTAGCTTATCAAGATCTTCAATTATAATACAACACTAAATTCAAATCTCTAGACCAAAAATTATGTCCTTTAAAATGTGTCTAGAGAAAACAACATTAGCCAAAAGATTGCAAGTGAATAACACACTAATGTTAACTTTAGGCTACCTAGTTTTCACATAGAGGCAACGAAGTGTTCCATATAGGGGACTGTTGATTATCTTTCTTGATAAGTAAGATAAGTCAGTTCTACTTTTAAAGAAACTCTTCATAATTTCTTTCTTGCCAATGTTTGTAAGGTAGGAAAACATAAAAATGAAATAAAATATAAACTATTCTAAAACCTAATATAATCTACTCTAATTGAGATAAAATAAATATCAAAAGATATATGAAAGGAGAGATAATGGATAGAAAAATGAGTTTTTTTTTAATTTGAGTAAAATAATTGGGTGCTAAGTATTCTCTGTAAATATCTAAAAAATGGACAAATAATAGGAAGTTTTGGAAAAAAATGAATGTAAAAACAATGCAAATTTCTAAGTGCTAAATCTTTTACAACTATAAGTAATCAATAAAAACCATGAGTAGAATACAACACAATATTTAGAAAAATAACTAATATGTATAAAATTTTATAAAAGGAGGAATAAGTGCAATCAACCACCATAAGACATGCATATTGCAATTTTTTTTTTACTTTAGGATATATATTTGAACCACCAAAAATGAACTAGGGAAAGAGGATTCCCTAATGAGCCTCTAAGGTTTTTCACCTAGAAGCTAGTGAGAAATAAGCTTTCTTTCACACCTTTTCATTTTAGGGTTCATTCAAAGAGGGTTAAGGGGTTGAATGGTGTGTGTGAATGAGTGTTTCTAAGTGTAATAAACTGAAAATAGAATGATTTATTAATGCTAAACCTAAGAAATGCAAGGTGTTGGAAAACACACTATGATATGCAAATGACCTAAGAAATGTACACTAAACAAAACAAAAATGAATGAGATAGAATGTGTGCACCTAGAATTTAAGGAAAGATATGATGGAGGTCTTGAATGCTGATGAAAATGTTGCAGAAGCTAAAAGGGACACTTGTGCCAATCTGGGCGACCTAGTCCCAGATTTGAGAAAACTAGTTTAGAGCTTGTTTCTACCAAATGGGTGTCTGAAAATGTGAAATCACTGAAAGGAATATCTAGTGGGACTAGGTCGCCATTTTTGGTGACTTAGTCCTCTTCTAGATTTCTGGAAATTCGGAAGGGGAAACAAAAGCCCCCGATTTGCATCTTGGTTCTTCACAGTTGTCCGCTTCTCGAACTTTGATATTCAGGACTAAGAGTGACTTTTGGTGGATGTTGGGACTTTGCAAGCAAGGAGAGATCTTCAAAAAGTCTTCAAAGATATCCAATGTACCTAAATTTGTAAACACACACAAGGAGATAAAGAGAAAATGTTGATTGTTAGGGATTAGAGGTTTGCCTTGGTCAAACCCCTTTTAGGTAACTAAACCAAAATGAATATAAATAATGTAATGAAACATGAAAAAATGGAGAAATGGAGTAAGTTACCTTGCCATGATGAGATATCTTGTGTTGTTGCAACAATTAGCCCTTGAGTGCTTCAAAAAAGATGTCTTCTTGACTTGGAATGATCAAACCCTAGCTTGCTGGAGAAGGAGGAGAGAAGAGTGCTTGAGAAGAATGAGTGATGAGAAAAATGAGATGAAAGAAGTACAAAATGAGGGGAAAAACCCTTATTTATAGAATTTATGTCCTAATTTTCTTGAAATGACACCATAGAGGCCGACCTTAGGGTTTTAGAGACAAAATCCTAAAAGAATATTAAGTTAAATTTGAATTTTATGTCACATGGGACTAGGTTGCACAAGGTGGTGACGTAGTCCACCTGGGCATTTTTCATTGGTTGTTGAGGATTAAAGTGTGATTATTATTGCTTGTTGGGATTGTCTCACAAAACACACTAAATTAAGCTATGCATGTGTATTGAGGGGTCATTATAGCATAAGAAAGGGTTGATTTAGTGATGACAAGCCTAGGAGAGTGTGAAAATGTTTTACAACACTTTGGCACAAAGCTTGGAAAGGGGTGAAAAACAATTGTAAAAGGTCCAAAATCCATAGGTAATGGTCCAAATGAGTGAAAAGTGTCAAAGGCTACACTTTTTGGTGACACAATATTAAAGAGCCAAAACTTACTTTCTCATAGAGAAAACACTCATATAAACTATAATAATCATATTTTGGATCATCATAACTCATATTAGAAAATATAAGAAACATAAATTAATAGATAGCAAAGAACTATTGTAGAGACCAAATTTTTCCATGACTGACCACTTTAAACTTTATCCCATTCTTGATATTAATAAAATAAATATCATTTATTTATTTTATTCAACCCTTTTCCTCACTCCCCACTCTTAATTAAATAGATTTATACCTATTTATATAATTCCTACCTTTGTTCTCCTATCAAACATAATTAAATATTTACAATTGTTTATTTAATATCTCCCTTTTTTCATCTTAATCATATTAGTTAATTAATTATAATTAATCAACTAATATAAACCCATTCATATACTTAAGTAAATATAAACTAATTAATCCCCCTAATCCTAATTATCCTAAAAATATAGAATAAAATCTTGATCATCCATTTGATTGAGAAAATCCTCGCTTTCTGCTTAGACCATGTGACTCTTACACTTGTGTGAGAAGTCACTTATTTCTCCACTCTTCCTCATGTGTCCTTGAGGATAAATTTTTCACCTTTTATCTGTCCGATGTGTCCTCACACATGTGTGAGAGGACAAATGTATCATTTTCTCTCTTCCCAAGGTATGCTTATACATGTGTGAGAGACACTTGTCCTCACCCACTCTTCCCCATGTGTCTCCACACATATGCCATATATCTATTTTACATGTGTCCTCACATATATGAGAAGATTCATCATCCATTATTGGGTTTGGTCAAACAAATCTTATCCCTTGACCTTTGTTAATCTTCTCCTCTACCAAATCCATCAATATAGTGATTCCACTTGGCATCTCCTCATCAACCCTAACATGTCATGAATCCAAAATGTAGACACCTAAATTTTGTTGGAAAGAGACACTGCAAATGTCATTTGGTGCTATCATTGGTGGCAACCCTAGTAAGTGATTTGATCCACACGTCATAATTTGATCATACCGGACAACAAATCAAAGTTATGTGATTAACTGTCAAGCAAGAACAAAGCATCAGACAAAATTGTGTTCATCGATTCATATGCAAATTTTCCGTTATCCTTTTGAGTTGTGGATCTTAGGGAAGGTTGTTTGGTATATGATCTTTGTTATTCTTGAATCTTAGAGCCTCGTATCAATCCATGTGCAAGTTAGGAGATCTAGTTGATTAATTTTTTGTTTATCAGTGCAGAGAGCCGACTTGGTGAATATGATATGTTGTGGATAATTGAGGAGTAATTGTTTAAGTGTTTTTGTGTTTGAACATGTTGATTTGGGTCATTACTATGTTGTGGATGAATTTGGTTGGTGCGCATTGAGAATTAATTATGGATTGAGCCGATAGTTTGTAGATATTTTTATATTCTTGTTGAGCCGACATGTAGTGATTAAATCTTTAGTTGTGGATATATATAAGTGATCGATTATATCATTTTGATATAGATGCAAAGTGTGTTGTGAATATTAGAAGGATTGTAGAGTGATTATGCATAGTTTCACTTATGCATAAAAGGATTTGTGATGTGAGTTAAAGAAGTCAGATCAGAATCAGATAGAAGATCAAGAATTTGATTGATGAGCTTAATTGGAATTGTAATCAAGCATTCACGAATGCTAATTTCTCAGTTCAAATATTTTGGATCTTATCCAAATAATTTTGTAAGGCAGTGAGCCTTTTTATTTTTGAGCAGTGACCTCTAGGTAGTGTGCCTGAATGCAAGTGCATTCCCATTTTGTAAAATACATCTTTTTGAGTATACTTAGAAGATAATATTGTGGATTGACCTCCACCGTGGTTTTTCCCCTAATATAGTTTCCACGTAAAAATTCCTATGTTATGGTGTCGTGGTTGCTTGTTTTATGTTCATGCATATTTATTTTGGTTGAATGTTACGAGTGCTTTAAGGATCAAATTAATAAAGTGAAAAAGTGTAGAACACTGATTCACCCCCCCTTTCAATGTTCCTTGATTCTAACAAATTTATCCACACTTGACCACATTAGACTCTATCCAATTATGACTATTAATTAATTAAATATTATTTATTCATTTATTTAATTTGTCCCCTTTCCTTACTCCTCACTAATCATTAAATAAATTTACATTTCTTTAATTAAGTCCCACCTTTGTTCTTTTGTTACAAAAAAATAAATAAATATATATATTGTTATTTAATATCTCCTTTTTCATCTTAATCCTATGAGTTAATTAATTCTAATTAATTAGCTAAGATAATTCTATGCACATACCTAGTGCGTTTAAATTAATTAATTAACCCCTAATCATAATTATCCTAAGAAGCTACAATAAAATATTAACCATCCATTTGATCAAGAAAATCCTCACCCTCCACTTATCTCATGTGACTCTCACACATGTGTGAGAATTCACGTCTTTTTCCACTCTTCCCAATGTATCCTTAAGGAGACACTTCTCACCTTTTCTCTTCCCAATGTGTCCTTGAGGATACACTTATCATTTTTTCTCTTCTTAATGTGTCTTTAGACATGTCTCCTTTACTCTCTTCCCAAGAAGTGTTCACACATGTGTGAGAGACACTTTTCATTACTCACTCTTCCCTATGTTTCCTAACACATGTGTGATAAGACATGTGTCATAGCTCTCTTTTCTATATGTCCTCATCACACATGTGAAATGACCCATATTCCACCATAGGATTTGGTCAAACAATTCCTATCCCTTGATCTTTCCTCAATCCTCTCCTCTCCCAAATCCATCAATTTAATGATGCCACTTGGAATCCCCTCATTAACCCCAACCTTTCATTAATCCCCCATCATCAATCTTCAAATCAAATCCTAGCCCTTGATCAATCCTTCTTCACATCTATAAATCAAAGACCCTCCAAGTTATTTCCATATTTACTTTCATCCTAAAGTAATGTTTCCATTTTGACAAGAAACCTACAATCCTCCATTCCATCCAAAACTCATCTACTTGGTCCAAGGAGAACATCAAGAGGGTTGAGAGATGCATATCTCAACAATGAGTGCTTCCTCTTTAGCTCAATTTGAAGGACCCTTTGGAAAGAAAGGTATAGAGATTTATTTATATTAAATCATTATTTTCCTTTCTTGTTTTTCATTATCTTCAACTATAAAGGGCTCCTAACCAATTTTTTTTAACCTTTCCAATTATAGTTCTTATGTGTCAAATCATTTAAATTGGTTAAAGTAATAGGGCTAAGACAAAAAAATAGATTTGAAATAAAAAGAAATTATTTTAAATAATGTGGTAGGTCTAAAAGGAATAGTAGTTGAAATGCTATTGGAGGATGTGAAAACTAATTATATCTAATTATATATCCTTGACAATATTAGAGATTTAGAAATAAAAATTAGTTTTAAATATCATTTAGGAGCTCTAAAAAATAAATGGATATGAAAGTATTCAAAATTAGTTTGAAAAATACTTTTAGATTTGAGTTTTATGGAAATTAATTCAAATTATTAGTAATTTGATTCTCTAAAATTTTAGTTTATGTGACCAAATTATAGTTAGGTTGTTGTTTCAAGTCAATTAACAAAAAAATATGGAGGAACATGAAATCATGTACACAATCCAAAGAATACTTGAGATACAGAGTTTAATTTAGGAAACCTTTTTAGGATAGCAACAAAAGAGATAAAATAATTATAGTAACCCATGAACACAAAATATAAATACAATATGCTCTCCTTATTCCACCTTCCTCAATTTGTGGAATCTCATGTATAAACTCTACATGCGATTCTCAATCACATCATCATCATCATCAACCTATTCCTACCATGTCACAAACTAGATGTAGATCAAGTTATTTCCTAGAATCCCAACCAATTCAATGTTCTAACCACCTTGGAATGTCAATCATCACATAAATTAACAATGACCTTAACATGATGTGATACCTATCACATGCCACTCCTATGAGGAATATCCAAATAGATAATCTACAAGTATCAATTTTCAAATTTCCACAAATGACCAAGTCATCAATTATTTACCAAACACCTATTGAACATAGGAATAGTTAATAATGACTATTATGGTACTACCAAGACTAAACCATGACTTACAATAACAAAGATAACACTCTCATGAGCTATAATACTCTAGAGCACTTTTTAAAAATCTACACATTCTTTGTTGTTGAATGCACTCCAACAATACTGTAAATGCTCCAACATTAGTACACACACTCAAATATATAATAACATATTTAATTTTTGATGTCGTTACATACCTTTTTTTGATTTATAAAACACTTGTTCTCAGATTCTCTATCGTTACTTTTTCATGGATTCTAGAACAAAATTGGATCCTTTTGTAGATAATACCTCTAAAATTGAGAGGTTTTTGGTCCCTAAAAGTTATAGACTTCAAAAATAATGATGCTCATCTTGAAACATAAAATGGTTGTCATATCACCTTGAACCATTCCAAGCAATATCTTGAAAATATTTACATCCAATTGTTTGAATAATTTGCTAATAATAAGATTCAATTTTTTGAAGAGACAACATTTTTTCTCTTACATGCAAGAGGAATGATCTAGGTAGATCCACTTAAAATTCTTCTTATTCCAAGATTATTATTTCCTTTGTGAGCATCCAACATGAAGTACTATCCATTTTTACACAAATAGTACTTATTTGTCCTTTATAAGTACATAAATTTCCCATCATACATGTAGGGATTGTCAAACACAACTCCACAAAAATCTATTAGCATATCATGCAACATCATGCCATCAATAAAGTTTTTGTTAACATAAAATTTCCTTTACATTTCCTATTAATTTACAAATCAAGACCATTTTTAATCCAATTGAAAGTATAAGGATTGGGGTGTTAATATGTTTCTAAACTAAAATATCCAAGCAATTCTTGAGTGTACAGAACAAACAACTTTAATGATACTACAAGTATTTTAACCAAGTTTCAAAAGGGAGATGAGAATATCTCTTACCCTTCTTATCTTGCTTATGAGGTTTCTTCTTGGGATGAAACTTCCAAAATGAGGATTTAATATGACCATCTTTCCTACAATGATTACAATGTCTCATAGGGTTGTTTTTCATGTTTATAACACTTGCCTTCTTTGTCTTAGTTGTAGCTTCACTTTTCTTTGAGGATGATGGAGAACTATGAACAAATTTACTTGCTTCTTCACCCTCAATACACTTATCCCCTTCATGATATTCTAGAATAAATATTTTCCATTTAAATTTTCCTCTTCTTCAAATTGGGTTGTTCTCTTGCTCTCCAATGAGTATAACTTCTCGTTGAGAGTCTCCATTAGGTCCTTTGTAGTCTCCATCAATTGAGATATTTTGACACTATTAATCTCAAGCTTGAGGAACCTTGCCTCTAGGATCAAGTTTGATGCATCTCTATTAATGTTTTTAGTTCTCTTTGAAAACTCATCATCTTGTTAAGGCAACAAAATTACTACTATCTCTTATTGTGTACTTACAGAAACTCAAAATAAATTTTACAAGGAAAGAAAATACTTGTATACCATTGGATTTGTAAACTAGAATGGATGTTTTAAACACTAGTCATCAACAAACAAATTTAAGAAAGAAATATTTTTTGATTTCATTTTGTATGTCTCATAGACTCACTGATCTCATGGAGATAATTAAAATCATTGATTCATACATTAAGAAAATGAGAATTTGAAGAATCTATACGACTCCCTTGGTGAATCCGTACTAATGGTAACTGGCATGAACAGCCAACCTGACTGAGAATTTGTGTTAAGTTGATGTTTATTAACTTTTTCCTGACCGACCTGCATATCATTTTTGCAATGCTGAATAATTATTTTGCAAAGGCTAATTTATGGTATTAATAAAGTCATGACAAGTACCTCTGACATCGCTGGAGAATCTGCCATTGGGCCAGGAAAATCTTTTGATTGTTTCTACGTGAGTGAGGACTGCTGTGTTTACTGCCGACCGTGTATTTGAACAATTAAAGCCTGCCTGCAACACGAGGAAATGCTGCTGCGGTCGTTGCCAACCTCATGATTCAGTATGACATTTTCGAAAAACTTTTGGGTTGATTATAATCAATGAGGGTGATGATATATTTTTTAATTATATTATTTATGGAAGTTTAAATTTTGTAGTTCAATAATAAATAAGAGATAAGATTGAGATTGTGTTCTAAGTAATTTTGGTGGAGTGGATAACTCTCATTAATTTATACTTGTGATTATGATATTGCTGTCACAGGATTCAACCGTGTAAATTTTCAAGTCAAACTCATTGACCCATGTTTCACGAATAGTGGTTCACAAGAACCCATCTCTCATGATAGCGATTGGTCCACTTAACACTCATTGCATCTAGGTAATGCTCACAGAGGTGAAGCATTGGGCCTTCCCAAGAGGTCATCCATCCCTGTACTATAACTCAAGCACGCTTGACCATGGAGTTTTCCCCAAGATTAAACCCTCTTAGCTTGCAATCACATTTGCAAAACCTTGAACAACTATTGTGCCTTATGAACCATTCATTAGAAAGCCCCTTTATTTTGATTTAGATTACAAAAAAAATGTGAATTTGATATAGAACCTTCCAACTAAAAAATAAATAAATGAATTTAAAAAAAATTGTGAATCTATTTTATTTAAAAGGTTATGTTAAAATCACAATTGTAGTTTAAAAAAGTTATTAAATTAATTTTCAAATGCAAAAAGGTGGTGGTTAAATCTATATTGTTGTTTGAAGATTAAGTTTAAAAAGCACAATTTTTTAGAGTTTATAATATGTGTCATTAGATATGAAGATATGTGAGGGGATGGAGGACTATTCCCATTTTAAGTTAGCTTTTTGTTTAGAGATTTTGCTTACAATACTTAGATGCATTAGATCTTGTTATTGTTTCCTCTTTGAAATAAGGCGAGGTAGGGGGCATGTTCCCTATATTTGTATTTGAGGATGTAGAGTATGTCTTGGCTCATAGGTGGAGTGTTATTGGGGATGTAAAGCACATGCCTCGTTCAAAGGTAAAGTGTTGTATTTGTGGAGAGTTAGAGTGTTTTGATTCACTATAATTTTAGTGTGTCTTCATTCATGGTATTGATGGATAATAATGACAAAAAATTGATATGTCTGGTTAGTTTAGTTTTGTCTTAGTCTAGTATTAGTGTTTTTATTCTAAGCTATACAATAAGCGGGAGAATGTTGGAACTATTACATATTTATTATTGGTGTTAATAGATAATAATTTGGAGAATGCCACTTAATTATGTTTTAAGTCACCTTCATCATAGTTTATATTATAATATTATTAAATAAATTGATGTAGTCTAACACAGGGGTTGAGCAATATTATATCACCCAAATATATATTTTTAATTTTCTTTATGTTTTATGTTCTTTTTGTTAGTTTTTTGAGTTTTTAATGGATTTTGGATTTTGTGGTCCTTATAATAGTTGACACTAAAAATAATCATGCATATGTTGTAGTGCAAGATCATATGATTGAGTTATTTTTTCTACTTAAAGATGGAGGTCAAATAGTAGTACTACCCAAGGAATAATTAATCATATAAAGATCTTATAGTAATATCGTATTCATTGTTAGCTTATTCTTCATGATTTGAAGTGGTGTGAAATTTTAAATATTCATATTGGACTCATTTTCCTCAAATTAGTAGAGATAAGGATACATCACATGACCCGTGGTAAACAAAGGGGTTGATTGGAATTATTCTTGAGGTATAGTTTACACATTTGGTAATTTGGGGCCATGTTGATCCTTATTGAAGATCTATTTTTAGGTGCCAAAGAATTTAATGCTTTCTTATGCTTTGGGATGATGTAAAATGGTTGTAAGTTATAAATACATCTCAAGGCTATCCTTATTTACATTGGGATTATTCTATAATGAGTGTTCTTCCTTCAAAAGATGTAATTAGCTTTCCTTTGAGAACTATATGTATAAACCAAGTGGTTAGACTCATTTGGGAGAGTCCAAGATTGAGAAGGAAAGGTTGGAATCAAGGTAGGAGGCTAGATTTTAGATTCAAGTAGCTAGTTGTTGAGGTGAAAGGTCAAAAATGCAATGACACATAATTCTTTAGTTGAAGCTACATTACTTGTAGAATAGTAAGAGTCCATAATAAATTAGTGGTAGAATTCAGGTTGTAGAAGACTTTCAAATTTCATGTATGATTTACAAAGGAGGGTCATGCCAAGTTTATTGTTGATATGCAAGAAATGTGATATTTGTGATCATTTTAAGGCTTCAAGGCCTAAATGTAATTTCAAGAGGCTTAATTTAATTATTGTTGATGAATAGAGTACATCATTTATCTATTAATTTTGTTGTTTATTTAGAATTTTCTATGATTAAATCTACGTGTTAGTGATTTGATGTTGGTCATCCCTTAATTGGGATAATTAATTGTGATTGCATCATAAATGTTAGTGATTCCTTAATGTTAGTTATATATTAATGGTGCTAGTATAGTTATCAAATTAGTTAGGAAGGATTTTTTGGGTGATTGAGAAATAAATTTGAAGACAATGGAATTATAATTCATGTTTGTAATCAAGCATTGTAACCCATGCAATAATTATAGATTTACTATTATAGTTCATTTTTATCCATGACATAGAGAATTTGTGGTTTAAATAAAATTGTCTCAATGAAACCTTAAATTATCTGAAATTCACATTTCTAACACATTTACAATGACATATATAACCTTACAAATTGAATTGAAAGTACAAAAGTTACTAGAAGTAGAAAAAAAGAGGAATTTTGAATTCCACAAGATATTTCCATGTTAAAGAGTGAAACTAAATCTTTCAAAAGGGGTAGTTTCCACCTCAGTGGTTTCGATATCACCACTAACACTTGTGAAACTACTGCTTATGATAGTCTTGTTTCTCTCTTCAACTTCTAAAAACCATAACATTTGTATGCAAACTTGAAATGCGATGTCATTAAATACCTATTTTTAGACTTGTAACATGCGTGCCCTCTTAAATGTGAATACTTTACCATGAATTCTTATGTAAAACCAAATTTAGGTCTTATAAATTATATAAATGGATGATGAGAAGGTGTATAATATGGATGCAAATAAGACAAAAAAATAAATAGAAATATTATTGAACATATATAAATATTTTATAATTGTGCAAATGAAATTTAAATACATACTTAGGGAGAGAAATACAAAGGCTTATGTGGTGCATTGCAAAATCAAAAAATTGAAGATAAAACGTGTCAATATACATTATAAAATTACAAGGTGATGATGAGAAGTGTTGCTAATTATCTTGCACAAAAAGATTTGCCCTCTTATCTTTTGATTGTTTTAGCAATCTCTTAAGAGGCTTGAGAGAAACAAAATGCCAAAATTTAATAGATTAGTTCTTAGAGTTAATGGGGCCTATGAATGCTTTGTATATACCTATATGTAGATTTTGGGTCCCTCCATAGAAACCTATCTTACTTTTTTAAACTCAAAATTATTCAATACTATGCCAACAATGAATTCATTCTTGTAAAATGACTCATTTGTGTTCAACATAATGTTGCTATGAGGCATATTATCTAATATTCATGTCATGGGGAAAAATAAACTATACCAACATATTAAAGAGGGTGGGGGAATGCTAGGGAATGCCTCATTTCATTTCCTAGATGTCTTGATCTATCTAGGTGTATACACCTAAAAATGGTCTGGATAAATCTGATTAATTAAATACAATTATTTAATTAATTAACCTTTAATTCATCTATTTATAAATAAATAAAACTATTTATTTATATGATTCACATTCTATCTTAATTAAATAAACAAATTCAATAGTTTGTTTTATTATATCATCCCCTTTTATTAAATAAATAAATTTTAATGGTTTTATTTAATAATATATCCTCCCCCCAAAATTGAATAACTCAAATTTACAATTGAGCACATGTCTACAACTTTTCTCTCAATAAAGTTGAAAGCTTCAAGTTACATTCAATTTTACTTTAATATCTTTCAAGCCAATTTTGGAACAAACTTTAAACAGTTGGAAATAGTTGGCTTCATGGATCCACAATTTCTTCCTGATCACTTAGCACAATGTTTTGCTGAGAGAATGCATTTCCCCTTCTTCCTCACCAACTTCCTCATCTTCTACCATTGATTTATCCAGATCAAATCTGAACCATCGCTTGTTGCCACATCATGAATTACCTTTGAAAATATATAAAAGCAACCTCTTGCTACAGGAAATGGATCCCACTTTTATGCAATTCTACTCTACAAGAATCATATTAGAGAAATTTAGCATTCAACATTTGAGTCATCAGTAATTTAGCATCATATATAAATCATATTGGCATTCATAATCAGGACTTTCATATCATTTGCATCTTATTTTATAATAGTTTTTCATAGCATTTCATATCAAGATCACATTATCATACCTTTCATTATCATTATCATACAACTTTCATTATTAATCATTTCATCAAAGCATATAATCTAGTTTATCATTCTCATTCTCTAGGTTGTCATTTTAACAATCACAGTGCACATAATCTGAGAGCCACTTTGATTTAATAAATCTTTGGAGTTAGAGAGCAATGGAATGATTTTAGAGATTTTATTATGCTTCAAATAGATTAAATCTGTCATTTTAATTCTCTAATAGTGTTTCATAAGGAGTGTTGTTATTATTTCACTTACACATATTTTCCGCAAACATAAAATGGCACCCACCATGGGGCCAAATCCCCATGATTAACATTGTTCTGGAAAGTGACTACAAATTTTGGCATGATTCTATTTTAGTGCGATCGAGAGTTCTTACGACGCATCCGAAAGATATTTCAGTGCATTCAAACACTATTTTAGTGCATTAAATTTCTATTATAGCACATTTGATAATTCTTCCAGCGCATTCGTTTATTACTTTAGCGCATATATTAGTTATTTTAGTGCATATAAAGTTTGGCACATATGCTCAAAGTTTTAGCGCATCTGATTTTTTTTTACAGAAAATTATTATTTTTGGATATTAATCACTATTTTTTGTGTTGTAGGTACAAAGTACGCTTATCAAGGATAGTTGTTTTGAAACATTTATGCCGGTCAAAGAAAAATACTACAAAATACTAATGGTGTTTGCAAGGTTTTGAATTTATTATTGCTTTCCTTTATTTAAGATAGGCATCTAGCTTAAGTAAAAGGATAACTAAACCCCCTATTTACTGTGGTTGAAGTGATAGGCTTATACTCTCCACTTCAATGGGTGATCAGAATACTACTCACTTTTCATGCTTTTATTAACACCTTTAGAAGGTCTGTCGTAGTGGGAAAAAATACTCACCCTATGAGAACGACCTAAGTGGGAACAACCAAAGCTAGGTTTTCCAACCCACTATAATCAAAAGAGAATTCGGGGAAATTTC
>CM021109.1:62654957-62832168 GCA_007115665.2 Sequoiadendron giganteum | reverse complement strand
GAGAGAGAGGGGGAGGGGGAATTGGAGATAGATAGAGGGTAAAGGGTAGAGGGTTTAATGGTTAAGGGTTAAGGATGGATGAGAGATAAATAGAGAGAGTTAGTGAGAGAGAGAGACTTGATAGAGGAAGAGGGCGTAGGAGGGAGAGACTTGAGAGAGAGAGGGGAAGGGAGTTGGAGAGAGACAGAGGGTAGAGGGTTGAGGGTGGATTTTTTAAGGGTTTAGGGTTTAAGGGTTAAGGGTTAAGGTTATATTGGAGAGAGATAGAGGGAGAGAGAGAGAGGGAGGGAGTGGGAGAGAGATAGAGGGTAGAGGGTAGATGGTTAAGGGTAGAAGGGAGAGAGATAAAAGGAGTGAGTGAGAGAGAGATATACCTAGCGGAGGGAGAGGGGGTACGAGGGAGTGGGAGACAGATAGAGGGTAGAGGGTTAAGGGTATATTATAGAGGGTTTAAGGGATTTGGGTTTAAGGGATAAGGTTTTAGGGTTTAGGGTTAAGGGTAGAGGGGAGAGAGATAGAGGGATTGAGTGAGTGAGTGAGAGACCTAAGAGAGAGAGAGGGGGTACGAGGGAGAGTCCAGAGAGAGAGGGGGATGAGGGAGAGTCTATATATCTCCCCTCCCTCTCTCTATCTCTCAAGTCTCTCCCTCCTACCTCCTCTCCCTCTCTCAGTTCTCTCTCTCTCTCAGTCACTCCCTCTATCTCTATCCCCTCTACCCTTTACCCTAAACCGTAAACCATTAACCCTTAAACATTGAACCCTCTACCCTCTACCCTTATCCATCCCACCCTCTTTATCTCTCCCAAGTCTCTCTCTCCTACCACCTCTCCCTCTCTTAGGTCTCTCTCACTCATTCACTCACTCCCTCTATCTTTCTCCACTCTACCCTTAACCCTTAATCCTTTATCCTTAACCCTTAAAACCTAAACCATTAAACCCTTTTACCCTCTACCCTTAACCCTAAACCCTAAACCCTTAACCCTTAAACCCTAAACCCTCTACCCTATACCATCCCTCCCTCTATCTCTCTCCAACTCCCTCCATTCCTCTCTCTCTCTCAACCCTCTCCCTCCTACCCCGTCTCCCTCTATCCCTCTCTTAGGTCTCTTTCTCAGTCACTCCCTCTATCTCTCTCTCATCTACCCTTAAGACTAAACCCTAAACCCTCAAACCCTCTACCCTCTACCCTTAACCATGCCTCCCTCTATCTCTCTCCCACTCCCTCCCTCTCTCTCTCAAGTATCTCCCTCCTAACCCATCTCCCTCTTTCAGGTAGAGGGTAGAGGGGAGAGACAAAGGAAGTGACTAAGAGAGAGATACTTGAGAGAGGGAGAGGGGGTAGGAGGGAGAGGGTTGAGAGAGAGATGGAGGGAGTGGGAGAGAGATAGAGGGAGGGAGGGTAGAAGGTTTAAAGGTTTAGGGTTTAGGGTCAAGGGTAGAGGGGAGAGAGAGATGGAGTGAGTGAGAGAGAGACTTGAGAGAGGGAGAGGGGGTAGGAGGGAGAGTCTTGAGAGAGAGGGAGGGAGGGAGTGGGAGAGAGATAGAGGGTAGAGCGTAGATTTTTTAAGGGTATAGGGCTAAGGGTAGATGGAAGAGACATAGGAGTGAGTGAGTGAGAGAGAGAGACTTGAGAGAGGGAGAGGGTGTAGGAGGGAGATGGTTGAGAGAGAGAGAGGGTAGAGGGTTTAAGGGTTAAGGGTTTAGGGTGTAGGGTTAAGGGTAGAGGGGGGAGAGATAGAGGGAGTGACTGAGAAAGAGAGACTTGAGAGAAGGAGATGGGGTAGGAGGGAGAGACTTGAGAGAGAGAGGGTAGAGGGTTTAAGGGTTAAGGGTATACGGGGGAGAGATAGAGGGATTTAGTGAGAGAGGGAGAGAGGGAGGGAGTTAGAGAGATAGAGGGTATAGGGTTAAGGGTAGAGGGTAGAGGGTTAAGGGTAGAGGGGAGAGAGATAGGAATGAGTGAGTGAGTGAGTGACCTGAGAGAGGGAGAGGGGGTAGGAGGGAGAGAATTGAGAGACAGATAGGGAGGGAGGGGGGGAGGGAGTGAGAGAGAGATAAAGGGTAAAGGGTTTAGGGTTAAGGGTACAAGGGAGAGATAGATGGAGTGAGTGAGAGAGAGAGAGACCTGAGAGAGGGAGTGAGCAGGAGAGAGATAGAGGGTAGAGGGCTCAAGGTAGAGCAGATAGATATAGGAGTGAGTGAGTGAGAGAGAGATAATTGAGATAGGGAGAGTGGGTAGGAGGGAGAGATGTGAGATAGAGAGAGAGAAAGAGAGAGAGAGGGAGTGGGAGAGAGATAGAGGGTAGAGGGTTTTAAGGGTTAAGGGTAGATGAGAGAGAGATAGAGAGACTTGAGAGAGGGAGAGAGGGTAGGAGAGAGAGAGAGAGATGAGGGAATGATATATATGTAGGTAGAGAGAGTTGAGATAGAGATAGATTAGAGAGGTAAGGAGAGAGGGGAAGGGAGGGAGAAGTTAGAGAGAGGCAAGGATGGAGAGAGGGAGAGAGAGAGAATGAGGTATAGAGGGATAGGTAGGTAGAGAGAAGTAGAGAGGTAGTGATGGATAGAGAGAGAGGTAGGTAGAGAGAGTAAAGGGAGATATAGAGAAGTGGAGAGGGAAGGAGAGACGGATGGAGAGGTAGGGATCGAGGGAGAGATAAGGATTTAGAGAGAGGTGAGAGAGTGAAATAGAGAGAGAGAGGTAGGTAAGGAGAGGGATGGGAGATAAAGGGAAGTAGAGAATGGAGGAGAGATGGAAGAAGAGGTAGGGAGGGAGAGATAGATGAGATAGAGAGAGAGGAGGGAGGGAGGGATATTTAAGGAGAGAGGGGTGAGGTAGAGAGAAAGACAGTAAAGAGGGAAGGGGGAGAGAGAGAGGTGATAGAGAGAAGTAGAGGCATAATGAGAAAGGTAGATAGATTGAGAGAGGGAAAGAGAGAGGGAGAGAAAATGAGGTATATAGGGCTAGGCTAAACAGAGAGAGGTAGAGTGAATTTTTGTGGAAGAGAGAGAGGAGGGAGGGATAGGTAAATATGGATAGTTGAGATAGATAGAAGGAGAGAGATATAGGTAGAGAGAGGCCAAAGAGATATAGAAAGAGGGGGAGGGAGAGAGGAGAGATATAAAGAGGGGGAGGGAGGGAGAGATAGAGAGAGTAGAGAGGGAGGAGAGAGATAGAGAGAGGTGATAGAGAGAGAATTAGAGAGGGAAAGAAGGTGGAGATATTGAGAGAGAGGAGGCAAGGAGGGAGAGAGAAATAGGTATAGAGGGAAAACTAGGTAGAGAGAATTAGATATGAAAGGAGAGATATAGGGAGAGGTAGGGATGGAGAGAGAGGTCTAGGTAGATAGAGGGAGGAGGAGATAAAGAGAAAAATAGAGGGAAGGAGATAGGGAGGAAGAGGTAGGGATGGAGAGAGAGAGGTTAGAGAGATAAGAGAGAGGAGGGAGGAATAGGTAGGGAGAGAGGGGTGAGATAGAGAGAAAGAGAGTAGAGAGGGAAGGGGAAAGAGAGAAGTGAGATAGGTGATAGAGATGTGTGATGCAGCTTAAAATTAGAGAGATAAGGAGGAAGGTGGAGAGATTGAGATGGAAGGAGGGTGGAGAGAGAGAGATGTATAGAGGGATAGGTTAGATAGAGAGAAGTAGAGAGAAAAGGTGGGTGAAAGGAAGAGAGAGAGGGAGAGAGAGAGAGGGAGAAAGAGAGGTGAGATAAAGAGAAGTAGAAAGGGAAGGAGAGAAAGAGGGAGATAGATAAAATTAGAGAGGGAGGGAGGGAAGGAGAGAGAAGTGAGATAGAGAGAACTAGAGAGGGAAGGAGAGAGAATGACAAGATAGAGAGTAGAGAGGGGAGGAGAGAGTGAGGGAAGCAAAGAGAGAGAGAAAGAGAGGAGGGACGGAGGGATAGGTAGGTGTAGAGGTAGAGAGAGATACATAGAGATTAAAGGAGAGGGATGAGAGATAGAAAAATGTAGAGAGGGAAGGAGGGAGGGAGATAGATATTGGAGAGGGAAGGAGAGAGAGATGGACATGTAGCTCTAACTCTCTCTTTCTCTTTGTCTCTCTCTCTCTCTCCCCTCTCTCTCCCTCTCCCTTAATTCTCTCTCTCCCACCCCCTTCTCTCTCTCTCCCTCTCCATCAATTCTCTCTCTCCCACCCCCCCTCTCTCTCTCTCTCTCCCTCCCTCTATCCCTCCCACCCTACCTAGCTAAGTCCCCCTCAATCCAACCCCTTCTCTCCCACTCCCTCTCTTAAAATCTCACTTCGACCCCCTCTTCATCTCTCTAGACTCTCTCTAAATTCTCCCTTCATCTAAAGACATACATAAATGCATACACACAAGCATAATACATATGTACATATAAAATCTTACATCCATACAAGCATACACAGATACATGACATACATGTACATAAAAATATATTAGCATACATTAATATATTGACATTTAACATAAAGTAAGACACAACACAAGCATGTTATAATGCGCTCGCATTATGTGCTAGTAGACATGTTCCTCGCATAAGCAAAAACCATGTCAAAAGTGAGATATAACGAGAACGCGTTATAACGTGCTCGCGTTATATATTGCTTTGGGAATTCCCAAGCCTTAGGCTTGGTATTTGCCTTGGAATACCAACCCAAAGGCTTGGAGGGCATTCCCAATGACCAAAGACCTTTTTTTAAAAAATCCACCATATTTCTCATAATCAAGTTCGTGCTCACCGTCAGGATTGCACACGGTTCAATATCAAAAAAATCGAGCTCATGGGTAATGTTGGGTTATCTCTTAGCTATCCAACGATGTAATTTTTTTCACTTTTGGAAAATGTTAAGTCTTTCATCCATAATTTATTTTATTTGTATGTCTTTTTTTTGCCAAAAAGTAGTGTTTGGTATTTTTTTCATTATAAATTAACCGTTCATCAATTTTTCAAATAAATTACATTTTTAGAAACTAGACTCCATTCTACAAAATTAAAAAATTAAAAAAATAAAAATCAATTAGTTTCCAAAATTTGTAGGGGTAGCACGGCCAAAATTCTATTTTCAGGATATGTCCACTTCGCAAATTAGTAAAAAATCAAATATTCATTAAAAAATTATCAGAAAAATTGTGCATCAACTACATACTATTAGCTAGCTTCTAACTGTTGCGATTTTAAAAATACTAAAAAAAAGTTCACCATATGAGGGTCGTACAAGAGTTGCTATGTTATGTTTTTTTGACAAAAAAAACACCAATTTGTGTACGTCCCTCGTTTGAACCCCTTAATCTCAACCATTTTCAAAATAAATTAGTAGTTTAGAAAGTAGACTCGGAGCACTTGAATCCTTATTTTTCTTCCATCTCAAAATTTTGAGTCTAAGAATCCTCAATTTCACAGCCAAGGTCAGTATTTCCTGATTTCAGAAAAAAGTTGTCCACTTAAGTCCCCTTTTTGGGAACCATCTTGGTGCACTTACCCCTTGTATCTGATTTGCTTGTTTGTAGAATATGGAAAAATGATTTCTTTCTGAAAATGATTTACACACACAACAACAAGTTTGCAAACAATTGTTTCAATTCTATGCATTAAACATACAGTGTGTGTTCTAGAATTAGGTCTGATTCTTTAAATATTCACTGGTATAACAAAATAAAGACAGTTCAAGCACTTTTATATCTCAAAAGGTCACTAAAAATACCATGGCCCACATCTTGAAACTATGTTAGCTCACACAACTGTGTCACCCCCTAGAGGGTGCTCGTGTTTTTGCCTTTCCTGGGTCTTAACCAAAGTCGAATCCTCCACTTTTGGCTTGGGTCTTTGATAATTATATGGTGAGTGTCTTGGCAGAAGATTCTTCCCTCCCCTTGCACTATGATATAGAAAGTGTTCAAAAACTGACACGATTGGATTCTAACTTAAAGTTCATAGATAGGGTTTTCATTCGGTGAAACAATAGATAAACTCCCTTAGGAGACATCCCAACCTTTAGAATAAAGCTTTGGCGATGGTTATCTTGCACACTTCCATCGAATTGCGAAATTTCCCCGAATTCTCTTTTGATTATAGTGGGTTGGAAAACCTAGCTTTGGTTGTTCCCACTTAGGTCGTTCTCATAGGGTGAGTATTTTTTCCCACTACGACAGACCTTCTAAAGGTGTTAATAAAAGCATGAAAAGTGAGTAGTATTCTGATCACCCATTGAAGTGGAGAGTATAAGCCTATCACTTCAACCACAGTAAATAGGGGGTTTAGTTATCCTTTTACTTAAGCTAGATGCCTATCTTAAATAAAGGAAAGCAATAATAAATTCAAAACCTTGCAAACACCATTAGTATTTTGTAGTATTTTTCTTTGACCGGCATAAATGTTTCAAAACAACTATCCTTGATAAGCGTACTTTGTACCTACAACACAAAAAATAGTGATTAATATCCAAAAATAATAATTTTCTGTAAAAAAAAATCAGATGCGCTAAAACTTTGAGCATATGTGCCAAACTTTATATGCACTAAAATAACTAATATATGCGCTAAAGTAATAAACGAATGCGCTGGAAGAATTATCAAATGTGCTATAATAGAAATTTAATGCACTAAAATAGTGTTTGAATGCACTGAAATATCTTTCGGATGCGTCGTAAGAACTCTCGATCGCACTAAAATAGAATCATGCCAAAATTTGTAGTCACTTTCCAGAACAATGTTAATCATGGGGATTTGGCCCCATGGTGGGTGCCATTTTATGTTTGCGGAAAATATGTGTAAGTGAAATAATAACAACACTCCTTATGAAACACTATTAGAGAATTAAAATGACAGATTTAATCTATTTGAAGCATAATAAAATCTCTAAAATCATTCCATTGCTCTCTAACTCCAAAGATTTATTAAATCAAAGTGGCTCTCAGATTATGTGCACTGTGATTGTTAAAATGACAACCTAGAGAATGAGAATGATAAACTAGATTATATGCTTTGATGAAATGATTAATAATGAAAGTTGTATGATAATGATAATGAAAGGTATGATAATGTGATCTTGATATGAAATGCTATGAAAAACTATTATAAAATAAGATGCAAATGATATGAAAGTCCTGATTATGAATGCCAATATGATTTATATATGATGCTAAATTACTGATGACTCAAATGTTGAATGCTAAATTTCTCTAATATGATTCTTGTAGAGTAGAATTGCATAAAAGTGGGATCCATTTCCTGTAGCAAGAGGTTGCTTTTATATATTTTCAAAGGTAATTCATGATGTGGCAACAAGCGATGGTTCAGATTTGATCTGGATAAATCAATGGTAGAAGATGAGGAAGTTGGTGAGGAAGAAGGGGAAATGCATTCTCTCAGCAAAACATTGTGCTAAGTGATCAGGAAGAAATTGTGGATCCATGAAGCCAACTATTTCCAACTGTTTAAAGTTTGTTCCAAAATTGGCTTGAAAGATATTAAAGTAAAATTGAATGTAACTTGAAGCTTTCAACTTTATTGAGAGAAAAGTTGTAGACATGTGCTCAATTGTAAATTTGAGTTATTCAATTTTGGGGGGAGGATATATTATTAAATAAAACCATTAAAATTTATTTATTTAATAAAAGGGGATGATATAATAAAACAAACTATTGAATTTGTTTATTTAATTAAGATAGAATGTGAATCATATAAATAAATAGTTTTATTTATTTATAAATAGATGAATTAAAGGTTAATTAATTAAATAATTGTATTTAATTAATCAGATTTATCCAGACCATTTTTAGGTGTATACACCTAGATAGATCAAGACATCTAGGAAATGAAATGAGGCATTCCCTAGCATTCCCCCACCCTCTTTAATATGTTGGTATAGTTTATTTTTCCCCATGACATGAATATTAGATAATATGCCTCATAGCAACATTATGTTGAACACAAATGAGTCATTTTACAAGAATGAATTCATTGTTGGCATAGTATTGAATAATTTTGAGTTTAAAAAAGTAAGATAGGTTTCTATGGAGGGACCCAAAATCTACATATAGGTATATACAAAGCATTCATAGGCCCCATTAACTCTAAGAACTAATCTATTAAATTTTGGCATTTTGTTTCTCTCAAGCCTCTTAAGAGATTGCTAAAACAATCAAAAGATAAGAGGGCAAATCTTTTTGTGCAAGATAATTAGCAACACTTCTCATCATCACCTTGTAATTTTATAATGTATATTGACACGTTTTATCTTCAATTTTTTGATTTTGCAATGCACCACATAAGCCTTTGTATTTCTCTCCCTAAGTATGTATTTAAATTTCATTTGCACAATTATAAAATATTTATATATGTTCAATAATATTTCTATTTATTTTTTTGTCTTATTTGCATCCATATTATACACCTTCTCATCATCCATTTATATAATTTATAAGACCTAAATTTGGTTTTACATAAGAATTCATGGTAAAGTATTCACATTTAAGAGGGCACGCATGTTACAAGTCTAAAAATAGGTATTTAATGACATCGCATTTCAAGTTTGCATACAAATGTTATGGTTTTTAGAAGTTGAAGAGAGAAACAAGACTATCATAAGCAGTAGTTTCACAAGTGTTAGTGGTGATATCGAAACCACTGAGGTGGAAACTACCCCTTTTGAAAGATTTAGTTTCACTCTTTAACATGGAAATATCTTGTGGAATTCAAAATTCCTCTTTTTTTCTACTTCTAGTAACTTTTGTACTTTCAATTCAATTTGTAAGGTTATATATGTCATTGTAAATGTGTTAGAAATGTGAATTTCAGATAATTTAAGGTTTCATTGAGACAATTTTATTTAAACCACAAATTCTCTATGTCATGGATAAAAATGAACTATAATAGTAAATCTATAATTATTGCATGGGTTACAATGCTTGATTACAAACATGAATTATAATTCCATTGTCTTCAAATTTATTTCTCAATCACCCAAAAAATCCTTCCTAACTAATTTGATAACTATACTAGCACCATTAATATATAACTAACATTAAGGAATCACTAACATTTATGATGCAATCACAATTAATTATCCCAATTAAGGGATGACCAACATCAAATCACTAACACGTAGATTTAATCATAGAAAATTCTAAATAAACAACAAAATTAATAGATAAATGATGTACTCTATTCATCAACAATAATTAAATTAAGCCTCTTGAAATTACATTTAGGCCTTGAAGCCTTAAAATGATCACAAATATCACATTTCTTGCATATCAACAATAAACTTGGCATGACCCTCCTTTGTAAATCATACATGAAATTTGAAAGTCTTCTACAACCTGAATTCTACCACTAATTTATTATGGACTCTTACTATTCTACAAGTAATGTAGCTTCAACTAAAGAATTATGTGTCATTGCATTTTTGACCTTTCACCTCAACAACTAGCTACTTGAATCTAAAATCTAGCCTCCTACCTTGATTCCAACCTTTCCTTCTCAATCTTGGACTCTCCCAAATGAGTCTAACCACTTGGTTTATACATATAGTTCTCAAAGGAAAGCTAATTACATCTTTTGAAGGAAGAACACTCATTATAGAATAATCCCAATGTAAATAAGGATAGCCTTGAGATGTATTTATAACTTACAACCATTTTACATCATCCCAAAGCATAAGAAAGCATTAAATTCTTTGGCACCTAAAAATAGATCTTCAATAAGGATCAACATGGCCCCAAATTACCAAATGTGTAAACTATACCTCAAGAATAATTCCAATCAACCCCTTTGTTTACCACGGGTCATGTGATGTATCCTTATCTCTACTAATTTGAGGAAAATGAGTCCAATATGAATATTTAAAATTTCACACCACTTCAAATCATGAAGAATAAGCTAACAATGAATACGATATTACTATAAGATCTTTATATGATTAATTATTCCTTGGGTAGTACTACTATTTGACCTCCATCTTTAAGTAGAAAAAATAACTCAATCATATGATCTTGCACTACAACATATGCATGATTATTTTTAGTGTCAACTATTATAAGGACCACAAAATCCAAAATCCATTAAAAACTCAAAAAACTAACAAAAAGAACATAAAACATAAAGAAAATTAAAAATATATATTTGGGTGATATAATATTGCTCAACCCCTGTGTTAGACTACATCAATTTATTTAATAATATTATAATATAAACTATGATGAAGGTGACTTAAAACATAATTAAGTGGCATTCTCCAAATTATTATCTATTAACACCAATAATAAATATGTAATAGTTCCAACATTCTCCCGCTTATTGTATAGCTTAGAATAAAAACACTAATACTAGACTAAGACAAAACTAAACTAACCAGACATATCAATTTTTTGTCATTATTATCCATCAATACCATGAATGAAGACACACTAAAATTATAGTGAATCAAAACACTCTAACTCTCCACAAATACAACACTTTACCTTTGAACGAGGCATGTGCTTTACATCCCCAATAACACTCCACCTATGAGCCAAGACATACTCTACATCCTCAAATACAAATATAGGGAACATGCCCCCTACCTCGCCTTATTTCAAAGAGGAAACAATAACAAGATCTAATGCATCTAAGTATTGTAAGCAAAATCTCTAAACAAAAAGCTAACTTAAAATGGGAATAGTCCTCCATCCCCTCACATATCTTCATATCTAATGACACATATTATAAACTCTAAAAAATTGTGCTTTTTAAACTTAATCTTCAAACAACAATATAGATTTAACCACCACCTTTTTGCATTTGAAAATTAATTTAATAACTTTTTTAAACTACAATTGTGATTTTAACATAACCTTTTAAATAAAATAGATTCACAATTTTTTTTAAATTCATTTATTTATTTTTTAGTTGGAAGGTTCTATATCAAATTCACATTTTTTTTGTAATCTAAATCAAAATAAAGGGGCTTTCTAATGAATGGTTCATAAGGCACAATAGTTGTTCAAGGTTTTGCAAATGTGATTGCAAGCTAAGAGGGTTTAATCTTGGGGAAAACTCCATGGTCAAGCGTGCTTGAGTTATAGTACAGGGATGGATGACCTCTTGGGAAGGCCCAATGCTTCACCTCTGTGAGCATTACCTAGATGCAATGAGTGTTAAGTGGACCAATCGCTATCATGAGAGATGGGTTCTTGTGAACCACTATTCGTGAAACATGGGTCAATGAGTTTGACTTGAAAATTTACACGGTTGAATCCTGTGACAGCAATATCATAATCACAAGTATAAATTAATGAGAGTTATCCACTCCACCAAAATTACTTAGAACACAATCTCAATCTTATCTCTTATTTATTATTGAACTACAAAATTTAAACTTCCATAAATAATATAATTAAAAAATATATCATCACCCTCATTGATTATAATCAACCCAAAAGTTTTTCGAAAATGTCATACTGAATCATGAGGTTGGCAACGACCGCAGCAGCATTTCCTCGTGTTGCAGGCAGGCTTTAATTGTTCAAATACACGGTCGGCAGTAAACACAGCAGTCCTCACTCACGTAGAAACAATCAAAAGATTTTCCTGGCCCAATGGCAGATTCTCCAGCGATGTCAGAGGTACTTGTCATGACTTTATTAATACCATAAATTAGCCTTTGCAAAATAATTATTCAGCATTGCAAAAATGATATGCAGGTCGGTCAGGAAAAAGTTAATAAACATCAACTTAACACAAATTCTCAGTCAGGTTGGCTGTTCATGCCAGTTACCATTAGTACGGATTCACCAAGGGAGTCGTATAGATTCTTCAAATTCTCATTTTCTTAATGTATGAATCAATGATTTTAATTATCTCCATGAGATCAGTGAGTCTATGAGACATACAAAATGAAATCAAAAAATTGTTTTTGTCAAATAATAAAATAGTCGCCGACCTCACTAAACTACTTCCTGTTGTTTTCCAACTCTTTGCTGATTTTGTTTCTTCTATTATGTATTTTGATCAGGTAACTAGTTGTTTTATCAATCTTCTCCTCCTTGAACAAGACCGCTAAAAATTTGACCTTTAACAAATCCAAATAATTATAACAAATTATAACATTAAATGTATATTAATATTTTATTCTATATCATGAATGAAAACAAACTATAACAAACATTTTATTGGTTAAAATATTTGATTCTAAATTCATTTGTGTTTAAATTTGTTTCTCAATCGCCCAAAAAGTTCCCTCCATAACTAATTTCATTAACACTGCCAACATTAATCTATTATTAAGATGAAAGATTCATTAATATTTATTTAATAAAATAGATGACTTAACATATTTACGTGGCAAATTTTACATAATTGCTTTTTAATTAACACAACAAAGATATAATATTCACAATAAACTTTAGTAAGAATTTATAAGAATTTATCATTTCTAAAGTTAATTTAAAATGTAAGAGAATTATGTAAGAGAACTTAGGGATTGAAATCATTAAGATTCGTTCTAGTTATGGGCAAGTGATCAAGGATTATATTTGTCATTGAATTTTTGGATTCTAAGTGAGTTGCAACTAGCATTTTGTTGAAGTTTTTCTTCGCATGTGGGTTTTCCAAAGTAAATTTGGTTTCTTATCAATTGTGCATGGTATTTTTCTCATTAACACTTTGCAAATTGAATAGTTATTTAATAAAATTTTACCAAAAAAATATTTCTTTCTTAAATTTGTTTGTTGATGACTAGTGTTTAAAACATCCATTCTAGTTTACAAATCCAATGGTATACAAGTATTTTCTTTCCTTGTAAAATTTATTTTGAGTTTCTGTAAGTACACAATAAGAGATAGTAGTAATTTTGTTGCCTTAACAAGATGATGAGTTTTCAAAGAGAACTAAAAACATTAATAGAGATGCATCAAACTTGATCCTAGAGGCAAGGTTCCTCAAGCTTGAGATTAATAGTGTCAAAATATCTCAATTGATGGAGACTACAAAGGACCTAATGGAGACTCTCAATGAGAAGTTATGCTCATTGGAGAGCAAGAGAACAACCCGATTTGAAGAAGAGGAAAATTTAAATGGAAAATATTTATTCCAGAATATCATGAAGGGGATAAGTGTATTGAGGGTGAAGAAGCAAGTAAATTTGTTCATAGTTCCCCATCATCCTCAAAGAAAAGTGAAGCTACAACTAAGACAAAGAAGGCAAGTGTTATAAACATGAAAAACAACCCTATGAGACATTGTAATCATTGTAGGAAAGATGGTCATATTAAATCCTCATTTTGGAGGTTTCATCCCAAGAAGAAACCTCGTAAGCAAGATAAGAAGGGTAAGAGATATTCTCATCTCTATTTTGAAACTTGGTTAAAATACTTGTAGTATCATTAAAGTTGTTTGTTTTGTACACTCAAAAATTGGTTGGATATTTTAGTTTAGAAACGTATTAACACCCCAATCATTATACTTTCAATTGGATTAAAAATGGTCTTGATTTGTAAATTAATAGGAAATGTAAAGGAAATTTTATGTTAACAAAAAATTTATTGATGGCGTGATGTTACATGATATGCTAATAGATTTTTGTGGAGTTGTGATTGACAATCCCTACATGTATGATGGGAAATTTATGTACTTATAAAGGACAAATAAGTACTATTTGTGTAAAAATGGATAGTACTTCATGTTGGATGCTCACAAAGGAAATAATAAGCTTTCAAAGGTCATGAATCTTGGAGTAAGAAGAATGTTAAGTGGATCTACCTAGATCATTCCTCTTGCATGTAAGAGAAAAAATGTTGTCTCTTCAAAAAATTGAATCTTATTAAATTAGCAAATTATTCAAACAATTGGAGGTAAATATTTTCAAGATATTGCTTGGAATGGTTCAAGGTGATATGACAACCATTTTATGTTTCAAGATGAGCATCATTATTTTTTAAGTCTCTATAACTTTAGGGACCAAAAACCTCTTGATTTTAGAGGTATTATCTACAAAAAGATCCAATTTTGTTCTAGAATCCATGAAAAAGTAACGATAGAGAATCTGAGAACAAGTGTTATATAAGTCAGAAAAAAGGTATGTAATGACATCAAAAATTAAATATGTTATTATATATTTGAGTGTGTGTACTATTGTTGGAGCATTTACAGTATTGTTGGAATGCATTCAACAACAAAGAATGTGTAGATTTTTAAAAAGTGCTCTAGAGTATTATAGCTCATGAGAGTGTTATCTTTGTTATTGTAAGTCATGGTTTAGTCTTGGTAGTACCACAATAGGAATTATTAACTATTCCTATGTTCAATAAGTGTTTGGTCAATAATTGATGACTTGGTCATTTGTGGAAGTTTGTAAATTGATACTTGTAGATTATCTATTTGGATATTCCTCATAGGAGTGGCATGTGATAGGTATCACATCATGTTAAGTTCATTGTTAATTTATGTGATGATTGACATTCCAAGGTGGTTAGAACATTGAATTGGTTGGGATTCTAGGAAATAACTTGATCTACATCTAGTTTGTGACATGGTAGGAATAGGTTGATGATGATGATGATGTGATTGAGAATCACATGTAGAGTTTATACATGAGATTCCACAAATTGAGGAAGGTGGAATAAGGATAACATATTGTATTTATATTTTGTGTTCATGGGTTACTATAATTATTTTATCTCTTTTGTTGCTATCCTAAAAAGGTTTCCTAAATTAAACTTTGTATCTCAAGTATTCTTTGGATTGTGTATGATTTCATGTTCCTCCATAATGTTTTGTTAATTGACTTGAAACAACAACCTAACTATAATTTGGTCACATAAACTAAAATTTTAGAGAATCAAATTACTAATAAATTGAATTAATTTCCATAAAACTCAAATCTAAAAGTATTTTTCAAACTAATTTTGAATACTTTCATATCCATTTATTTTTTAGAGCTCCTAAATGATTTTTAAAACTAATTTTTATTTCTAAATCTCTAATATTGTCAAGGATATATGCTTAGATATAATTATTTTCCACATCCTCCAATAGCATTTCAACTATTATTCCTTTTAGACCTACCACATTATTTAAAATAATTTATTTTTATTTCAAATCTATTTTTTTGTCTTAGCCTATTACTTTAACCAATTTAAATGATTTGACACATAAGAATTATAATTGGAAAGGTTAAAAATAATTGGTTGGAATCCATTTATAGTTGAAGATAATGAAAAACAAGAAAGGAAAATAATGATTTAATATAAATAAATCTCTATACCTTGCTTTTCAAAGGGTCCTTCAAATTGAGCTAAAGAGGAAGCACTCATTGTTGAGATATGCATCTCTCAACCCTCTTGATTTTCTCCTTGGACCAAGTAGACGAGTTTTGGATGGAATGGAGGAATGTAGGTTTCTTGTCAAAATGGAAACATGACTTTAGGATGAAAGTAAATATGGAAATAACTTGGAGGGTCTTTGATTTATATATGTGAGGAAGGATTGATCAAGGGCTAGGATTTGATATGAAGATTGATGATGTGGGATTAATGAAAGGTTGGGGTTAATGAGGGGGTTCCAAGTGGCATCATTAAATTGATGGATTTGGGAGAGGAGAGGATTGAGGAAAGATCAAGGGATAGGAATTGTTTGACCAAATCTTATGGTGGAATATGGGTCATTTCACATGTGTGATGAGGACATATAGAAAAGAGAGCTATGACACATGTCTTATCACACATTTGTGAGGAAACATAGAGAAGAGTAAGTAATGAAAAGTGTCTCTCACACATGTGTGAACACTTCTTGGGAAGAGAGTAAAGGAGACATGTCTAAAGACACATTGAGAAGAGAAAAAATGATAAGTGTATCCTCAAGGACACATTGTGAAGAGAAAAGGTGAGAAGTGTCTCCTTAAGGATACATTGGGAAGAGTGGAAAAAGACATGAATTCTCACACATGTGTGAGAGTCACATGAGATAAGTGGAGGGTGAGGATTTTCTTGATCAAATGGATGGTTAATATTTTATTGTAGCCTCTTAGGATAATTATGATTAGGCGGTAATTAATTAATTTAAACACACTAGGTATGTGCATAGAACTATCTTAGCTAATTAATTAGAATTAATTAACTCATAGGATTAAGATGAAAAAAGAGATATTGCATAAAAAAATTTATTTTTATTTTTTTTGTAACAAAAGAACAAAGGTGGGACTTAATTAAAGAAATGCAAATTTATTTAATTATTAGTGAGTAAGGAAAGGGGACAAATTAAATAAATAATATTTAATTAATTAATAGTCAGAATTGGATAAAGTCTAATGTGGTCATGTGTGGATAAATTTGTTAGAATCAAGGAACACTGAGAGGGGGGGTGAATCAATGTTCTACACTTTTTCACTTTATTAATCTAATCCTTAAAGCACTCGTAACATTCAACCAAAAGAAATATGCATGAACATAAAACAAGCAACCACGACACCATAACATAGGAATTTTTAGGTGGAAAGCCTGTTAGGGGAAAAACCATGATGGAGGTAAAACCACAATATCATCTAAGTATACTCAAAAAGATGTATTCACAAAATGGGAATGCACTTGCATTCAGGCACACTACCTAGAGCTCACTGCTCAAAACTAAAAAGGCTCACTACCTTACAAAATTATTTGGATAACATCTGAAAGATTTGAACTAAGAAATTAGCATCTATGAATGCCTGATTACAGTTCCAATTAAGCTCATCAATCAAATTATTGATCTTCTATCTGATTTTGCTCTTCTGCTCTAACTATTTTGACTCGCATCACAAATCCTTTCATGCACAAGTGAAATTGTGCATAATCACTCTACAATCCTTCTAATATTCACAACACACTTTTCATCTATATCAAAATGATATAATCGATCACTTATATATATCCGCAACTAAAGATTTAATCACTATATGTCGGCTCAACAAGAATATAAAAATATCTACAAACTGTCGGCTCAATCCATAATTAATTCTCAATGCGCACCAACCAAAGTCATCCACAACATAGTAATGACCCAAATCAACATGTTCGAACACAAAAACACTTAAACAATTACTCCTCAATTATCCACAACATATCATATTCACCAAGTCAGCTCTCTACATTGATAAACAAAAAATTAATCAACCAAATCTCCTAACTTGCACACGGATTGATACGAGGCTCTAAGATTCAAGAATAATAGAGATCATATACCAAACAACCTTCCCTAAGATCCACAACTCAAAAGGATAACGGAAAATTTGCATATGAATCGATGAACACAATTTTGTCTGATGCTTTGTTCTTGCTTGAAAGTTAATCATAGAACTTTGATTTGTCTTCTGATATGATCAAATGATGACATGTGGATCAAATCACTAACTAGGTTTTCCATCAATGACAACACCAAATGACATTTCCAGTGTCTCTTGCCAAAAAATTTAGGTTTCTACAGTTTGGATTCATGACATGTTAGGGTTGATGAGGAGATGCCAAGTGGAATCACTATATTGATGGATTTGGTAGAGGAGAGGATTAACAAAGATCAAGGGATAAGATTTGTTTGAACAAACCCAATAATGGATGATGAATCTTCTCATATATGTGAGGACACATGTAAAAGATATATATGGCATATGTGTGGAGACACATGGGGAAGAGTGGGTGAGGACAAGTGTCTCTCACATATTTATAAGCATACCTTGGGAAGAAAGAAAATGATACATTTGTCCTCTCACACATGTGTGAGGACACATTGGATAGATAAAAGGTGAAAAATGTATCCTCAAGGACACATGAGGAAGAGTGGAGAAATAATTGACTTCTCACACAAGTGTAAGAGTCACATGGTCTAAGCAGAGAGCAAGGATTTTCTCAATCAAATGGATGATCAAGATTTTATTGTATATTTTTAGGATAATTAGGATTAGGGGGATTAATTAGTTTATATTTACTTAAGTATATGAATGGGCTTATCTTAGTTGATTAATTAGAATTAATTAACTAATATGATTAAGATTAAAAAAGGCAGATATTAAATAAACAATTGTAAATATTTAATTATGTGTGATAGGAGAACAAAGGTAGGAATCATATAAATAGGTATAAATCTATTTAATTAAGAGTGGGGAGTGAGGAAAAGGGTTGAATAAAATAAATAAATGATATTTATTTAATTAATATCAAGAATGGGATAAAGTCTAAAGTGGTCAGTCATGGACAAATTTGGTCTCTACAATAGTTCTTTGCTATCTATTAATTTATGTTTCTTATATTTTCTAATATGAGTTATGATGATCCAAAATATGATTATTATAGTTTATATGAGTATTTTCTCTATGAGAAAGTAATTTTTGGCTCTTTAATATTGTGTCGTCAAAAAGTGTAGCCTTTGACACTTTTCACTCATTTGGACCATTGCCTATGGATTTTGGACCTTTTTCAACCGCTTTTTACCCTTTTCTAAGCCTTGTGCCAAAGTGTTGTAAGGTTTTGTAAAACATTTTCACACTCTACTACGCTTGTCATCACTAAATCAACCCTTTCTTATGCTATAATGACCCCTCAATACACATACATGACTTAATTTAGTGTGTTTTGTGAGACAAACCCGACAAGCAATAATAATCACTTTAATCCCCAACAACCAATGAAAAATGCCCAATTGGAATAGGTCTCCACCTTGGGTGACCTAGTCCCATGTGGAATAAAATTCAAATTTAACTTAATATTCTTTCAGGATTTTGTCTCTAAAACCCTAAGGTCGGCCTGTATGGTATCATTTCAAGAAAATTAGGGCATAAATTCTATATATAAGGGTTTTTCCCCTCATTTTGTACTTCTTCCATCTCATTTTTATCCCGACTCATTCTTCTCAAGCACTCTTCTCTCCTCCTTCTCAAGCAAGCTAGGGTTTGATCATTCCAAGTCAACAAGACATCTTTTTTGAAGCATTCAAGGGCTTATTGTTGCAACAACACAAGATCTCTCATCATGGCAAGGAAACTTACTCCATTTCTCCATTTTTTCAAATTTCATTATATTATTTCTATTCATTTTGGTTTAGTTACCTAAAATGGGTTTGACAAAGGCAAATTCTCAATCCCTAACAATCAAAATTTTCTATTTCTCTCCTTGTGTGTGTTTGCAGATTTAGGTACATTCGAGATCTTTGAAGACTTTTTGAAGACCTATCCTTTCTTGCAAACTCCCAACATCCACCAAAATTAACTCTCAAGCCTGAATATCAGAGTTCCAGAAGCAGACAATAGTGAAGAACCAAGGTGCAAACCGGGGGCTTTTGTTTCCCCTTTAGAATTTCCAAAAATTTAGAAGAGGACTAAGTCACCAAAAATGGCAACCTAGTCCCATTAGATATGCCTTTCAATGATTT
Source organism: Sequoiadendron giganteum (assembly GCA_007115665.2). Lineage (NCBI taxonomy): Eukaryota > Viridiplantae > Streptophyta > Pinopsida > Cupressales > Cupressaceae > Sequoiadendron > Sequoiadendron giganteum. The sequence goes on along the minus strand of CM021109.1, from coordinate 62,812,812 downwards.
TCAAATTTTCAGACACCTATTTGGCAAAAACAGGCCCCAAACCAATTTTCTCAAATCTAGGACTAGATCACCCAGATTGTCACAAGTGTCCCTTTCAGCTTCTACAACATTTTCATCAGCATTCCAGAACTCCATCAGATCCTTATTCAAATTCTAGGTGCACACATTCTATCTCATTCATTTCTATTTAGTTTAGTGTGCATTTCTTAGGCCATTTACATATCACAATGTGTATTTAAACATAGTTGCACTTTCTAGGGTTTACATTAGCATTTAGTTTCTATTCTCCATTTCCAACATTTAGGGCATTCCACACACATCAATTTAAGCCCCTAACCTCTCTTTTAATGAACACCAAGAACACTTAGTGTGAAAGAGGCATTGTACCAACCAACTTCTAGGTGAAAAACCCTAGGAGACTATTGGGGAGTCGTCTTTACCTAGTTCATTTTTGGTGTTTCATTTTGGTGAACTTGACTTTACTACACCCTCTTGTCTGATTTGGAGTCCTTCATTATCCTAGGCTTAACTATCATTTCATGCTGCATTAGTAAAGTTGCATCCTAGGGTTTCAAATTTTGCATTAGTGAAAAGTGCATATAGGCTGCATTTTTGCATTTTAAAACATTAAATCTTTCTGAAATTATGCATTTTCCTATTAGATCTACATTCTAAAACGCAAAAAACACCTGAATACATCAAAATATTCTTAAAAATATCACAAAATTCACCAAGAGGACTAGGTCGCCACCCTGGGCGACCTAGTCCCTTCAGGCTTCTGAAACTACCTTTTACAGAGCTGAAAACCCTATTTTTAAGCTTCTATTTTGTGCCAGTATCTATCTGTATCAATTGGTTGTGTTTATGTTACATGGATTTCATTAAAACTAGCTTAATTTAGCTCATTTCATGCATTGCACACTTTCAAATTTTGCATTCACAACATTTTATTTTTAGATTATTGCATAGTGTAATTAGTGAATTACTTTGTTTGACATCTAAAAATTACATTTCATTTTAAGTCCTTACATTGCATTTTAAATTATTCAAACATGTTAATTTCAATCCTTTCCAAAATTTCAAAGAAAAATTTAGTAAATAAACACGTTAATCATTCATTCAATGCATTCCATAGTTATGAGAGTTTAGCGAATGATAACATTAATAATTGTCTTGAACTTACACTACCCTATATCTCTCCTATTTGTGAGGATGATGTGTTAGAAGAAAATAAAAACATAGACAATCATGATGATCATAATTGTTCATCTCTTTTACCTCTCCTTCTAGTGACAAAGGTATCTTGCTAAAATAAGGTACAATTGTTGGGCATCATGAAGGTCTTGCTTGTTCTTATCCTCATCCCTTTTGGGAAGATATTTTAGCACAAGAAAATGAAATTATAAACACATTTCTAAACATTACCTTACCTAGTCTCCCTAACCATGATGATCAAAATTTCCCTTCTTCTAATATTATCTCTCCTCGATACAAAGAGGGTAGGTTGGTGTGAGAAGACATACCTCTTACAATTCATAAGACTCTCGACCCTCCCTACCTATTTGAAAATCATAGTAGTCCTTCTCTTGATGCCTCCTCCCCTTGTAATGAAGTGTGTGATGAACCTCTTCCAAGCTCTCATATTAGGTTCGATAGTTTGGAACAAGAGAATGAGATCTTTGACAATCAAATAGAACCCTATCCTAATCCTTCCTCTCCTCATAATCCCATCATTATTCATTTCCTTAATAATATTATGCCCTTACAAGAAGATGTAGAGCCTATATTAGACTCTCCTTCCCTAGGGTATGTTAATATTATTCAACCTCAACTCATCCTTTATCCTCCTTCAAACAAACCTAAACCCACATTCACCCTCAACCCACCTTAGAATAATGTGTTGCAACAATCGAGTCAAGATACCATTTCTCATACATATTACACTCGTAATAATCCATGATCACAACTATCACCCTCAACTCCTTTACCTTTACCTAATCCTATCTTACCTACTACCTCTCACTTAAATTCAATCCTTCAAGAGTATAACCTTGTTGACCAACTACGAAATACTCCCTCTAAGATCTCATTATGGGATCTTATTCAAGTCTCCCCTCACTATCACAGCATGATGTGGAATTCCCTACAACAATTTCCTATGCCTTCTAATGAGTAATCAAATGACATAGCAGCTATTATTCATGGAATTAATGTTGATATTGTTTTTCACCAAAGTGAGCTCCCTCCTTTGGATGTACAAAAACAAAATGAAGCCTTCATAATAATATCTCAATACAAAAGAAAAGGGATCAAGAGAACTCTTGTAGATATCGCCTCTACTCTTAATGTGTGTAGTGTGAGCCTTTTGGATAGGCTTGGCATTGATAGATCCAACATCCAACCTGATTCTCTATCCATCAGAGGATTTGAAAATGTCATTAAGCAACCACTCGGTGTGATCGCTATACCTCTTACAATTGGAATGGCCATATTGGACACAAAAATCCATGTTATGCCTCATGAACTTTCATACAATATTCTCTTAGGTAGGCCATGGATTCATGCAATGAATGGAGTGCCTTCCACTCTTCATCATAAGATGAAGTACATCTACAATAAAAAATTGTACACACTTGATGTCGATCCCAAACCAAATAGTTGCTTAAACATTGAAAAATCCAAAGAGAATCACTTCAACACCTTAACACCAACCACCCAAGTGGAACCCACACAACCAAACATCAAACGACATCTTGAGCAAATCACCAAGCTCTTAGATGATGATTGGGTTTCCTTAGACGTCACCCCTCCCTTAATGGGAGAGTCCAAGATCATACATAGTGACTCTACAAAGGGAAACACAGTCTTGTACACACAAGACTTTGTGATCCTTCGCAAGCATCCACCAATACAAACAACAACCCCTCACCCAATCCAAAAAAGCTGAAAAATCTCTATGGAAAAGGTTATGAGCTCATGAAACAACTTGGCTATAGTGCCAAAGGTTGTGGTGCTAACGAACAAGGTATTCACAACCCTCTTGAGCCTCACATGCAGACAACTAACCATGGTCATGGTTATTGTCCTTTAATATAGATCATCAAACCTTCCCCTCACATCAACACTATCCCCAATCACCCTTCTAAACCAACCTTAGAAAGTGATCCTTTGAAACCAACAAAGGACTATTTTCTTAATGCCAATGTCATCTCGCAACCCACTACTGATTCCGATTTTACACACTCCTCTAAAGGGGTATACAAAATATCACAATCTATAGTGCATTTTGTAAGTATGACATCCTCTAGTAAGCAAGACACTTCTTTGTTACAAACCAATGGACCACCTTCTCCCCTTGATCAAGAAGGTATCTTGTTGAGACTCCTCCAAGATCACTTGATCTCTCGAAATAAATGTTCCAACAAAAATTTCTTTTGTGCTTACCACCAAGTTCATGGTCATTCCACTAATGAATGTAAGTCCTTGAGTTGTAAAATACAACATATTAAGGATTTTGGTGTTCTTCCATCTATGAGGGCACCTCATTCCTCTAATTGATACCAATTTTCACTCTACCTTGCATCTCCTCAATCCTTTCGGCTCACTCTTTTCCTGCACTAAGTGGGGGCAAGGGGTTGGTTAGCCTTTTCCCTCATATGTCACTTTTCATTGTCTCCTTTGACTTATTGTTAACCTTTCATGAACATATAAGAGCAAGCTTGGGATTTGGATGACATGTCTTAAGTTCACTTGCATGTGACATCCTTCCCCTTTTCATGATCCAGCTTATTGGAAACATATGACTCGGTATAGGGATTTCCGAACAAGCTCTCATGTCTTCTTCCTTTTCTACTTTAAATCAATTTCTCATAGTACGGTGTTCCACAATTCCTTTAAAGTGGGGGCATACATCAACACTCACATTTCATTTTGTGATCTTATTTTTTCTTGCGATTCTCTCTCTTGAAAACATTAGGTACAATGTTGCTCAGGATGAGACATCTGCATTTTTATTCTTTTGCATACAAGATGAGTCCTTCCTCTCTAGGATACAAGATGAGTCCATTTTCACTTTTCCTCTCTTGGTGACATTACGCATGATTTCCTTAAGATGAGACCTTGCATGAATAAAAGAAAAAACCCTTTGAACATTCCTTACATCATTTCAAAACACTTTCTTTCGTGGCACCTTATCAAATTTATCACAAGGTATAACTTTGGTATGGTTTGAGTGGGAATCCCATCAAGCAACACGAATTTCCCCATAGCCACCTTTGTGAGCACATACCAATCATGTGTATGTTTCTCACCTTCTTTTGGGACAACTCACCCTGCGGACGACCTAATGTTTTGTGGCCCCAGAGTGAGTGCATATTTTCACCTTTCTCTTTCTTCAAGTTCTTTCCATTGCATGATCATGCATCTTGTTTCATTTTAATTCATTCACCCTTGAATGTGTCTCTTGCATTGATGTCTTCTTGACTTAGAATCTCAAATCCTGGGGGCTTGACCACCACCTTCTTCTTTTCCATTCTTCACCATCTCCATTGGGCTACTTTAGTGTGAGTTTGAAGCAAGTTCAACCTCTCACTAAAGTGGGGGCTAAATGTGTCGCCAAAAAGTGTATCCTTTGAAACATTTCGCTCATTTGGACCCTTGCCTATGGATTTTGGACCTTTTTCAACTGCTTTTCACCCATTTCCAAGCCTTGTGCCAAACTGTTGTAAGGTGTTGTAAGAAAATTTCACACTCTCCTGGGTGAATCCACAATAGTGGTTTAGAATTCAGGTGAGGAAGGAAAACTCGCAAAAAATGACCCCAAGGCAAAAAAAGTGATTTTGGGGGTTCGTACGAACCTACTGGTTTGACCAAACCAATAAGGGGTTCGCTCGAACTAGGGTTCAAGCGAACACCTTTGAATCTTGGCCGCCAAAAGAAAAAGCATAGGAAACGGGTTCGAGCAAACCCCTGGAGATTCGCTCAAACCCCTAGGGGTTCGTACGAACCCCCCTTATCCCTCATCCCCCATCTGAGACACGAAAAATGCCTAAATTTTGGCACTTCAGATCTCAGGTTGAGGATGAAAATGGAGGAATATTCACAAACCCAACTGGAATCAGGTAGTCCTCAGAATGAGCTATCCAATGAATATAATTTTAATATGTTTTGGTTTTATTATGTATTTGTTTTTTTAGTTTTATTAAACATAGGTTTTTCATTGAAAGTGAAGGTCTTTGTTTTGCACATGTGGAAAAATAGTAGATTATCAAAAATAAATATTGAAAAATATGAGTGCACCAGATATTGAAGTCCTTGATCCAACAAAAAAAAAAAAATGAATTTCGATATATACAAGAAAAGTTACGCATTATACAGTCACTCTATGTCTAAATTGTAATTGGTTTGACTTTGAAACTTGATTAAAGAAAAAATATTCAATAAAAAACTATCTAACCAAGTGGAAGCACTAGATATCGGAGTTACAAATCTAAATTCAAAAGAATTAAAATTTTATCCTTCATGGAAAAAAATTTATGCATTATACAATGTGCATCACTTTTTTAAAATGTTGTTTTCTAAAAAAAACCAATTTTTGTGGGAGATGGAAAAATAAGTGCAATCTGATTCCAAAAATTTTGAAAAAAATATTTTTAAAATCTACAGACAAAATGTGATGAGACTCTAGTTTGCATCATCTTCAAATTCCTCATGGTTTAGTCATTATAGGTGCCCGAATGTGAAGATTTAATTAAAAATAATAATTTTAGTGTCCAGTTTGGCCAAAAATTGTAAACCACTATTGTGGGATCACCCTCCTAGGCTTGTCATCACTAAATCAACCCTTTCTTATGCTATAATGACCCCTCAATACACATGCATGACTTAATTTAGTGTGTTTTGTGAGACAATCCCAACAAGCAATAATAATCACACTTTAATCCCTGACAACCAATGAAAAATGCCCAGGTGGACTAGGTCACCACCTTGTGTGACCTAGTCCCATGTGACATAAAATTCAAATTTAACTTAATATTCTTTCGAAATTTTGTCTCTAAAACCCTAAGGTTCGCCTGTATGGTGTCATTTCGGGAAAATTAGGGCATAAATTCTATAAATAAGGGTTTTTCCCCTCATTTTGTATTTTTTTCATCTCATTTTTCTCCTCACTCATTCTTCTCAAGCACTCTTCTCTCATCCTTCTCAAGCAAGCTAGGGTTTGATCATTCCAAGTCAACAAAACATCTTTTTTGAAGCATTCAAGGGCTAATTGTTGCAACAACATAAGATCTCTCATCATGGCAAGGTAAGTTACTCCATTTACCCATTGTTTCATGTTTCATTACATTATTTATATTCATTTTGGTTTAGTTACCTAAAAGGGGCTAGACCAAGGCAAACCCCTAATCCCTAACAATCAACATTTTCTATTTCTCTCCTTGTGTGTGTTTGAAAATCTAGGTACATTGGAGATCTTTGAAGACTTTTTGAAGAGCTCTCCTTGCTTGCAAAGTCCCAACATCCACCAAAAGTCACTCTCAGGCCTAAATATCAAAGTTCCGGAAGCGGACAACTGTGAAGAACCAAGGTGCAAATTGGGGGCTTTTTTTCCCCTTCCGAATTTCCAGAAATCCAAAAGAGGACTAAGTCACCAACAATGGTGAACTAGTCCCACTAGATACGCCTTTCAGTGATTTCACATTTTCAGACACCCATTTGGCATAAACAAGCTCTGGACTAGTTTTCTCAAATCTGGGACTAGGTCGCCTAGATTGGCACAAGTGTCCCTTTCAGCTTCTGCAACATTTTCATTAGCATTCCAAACCTCCATCATATCCTTCTTCAAATTCCAGGTGCACACATTCTATCTCATTAATTTTTGTTTAGTTTAGTGTACATTTCTTAGGTCATTTGCATATCATAGTGTGTTTTCCAACACCTTGCATTTCTTAGGTTTAGCATTAATAAATCATTCTATTTTTAGTTTATTACACTTAGACAGACTCATTCACACACACCATTCAACCCCTTAACCAACTTTGAATGAACCCTAAAATGAAAAGGTGTGAAAGAAAGCTCATTTCTCACTAGCTTCTAGGTGAGAAACCTTAGAGGCTCATTAGGGAATCCTCTTTCCCTAGTTCATTTTTGGTGGTTCAAATATATATCCTAAAGTAAAAAAAAATATTGCAATATGCATGTCTTATGGTGGTCGATTTCACTTATTCCTTATTTTATAAAAGTTTATACATATTAGTTATTGTTCTAAATATTGTGTTGTATTCTACTCATGGTTTTTATTGATTACTTATAGTTGTAAAAGATTTAGCACTTAGAAATTTGTATTTTTTTTACATTCATTTTTTTCTGAAACTACCTATTATTTGTCCATTTTTTAGATATTTACAGAGAATACTTAGCACCCAATTATTTTACTCAAGTTAAAAAAACTCATTTTTCTATCCATTATCTCTCCTTTCATATATCTTTTGATATTTATTTTATCTCAATTAGAGTAGATTATATTAGGTTTTACAATAGTTTATACTTTATTTGATTTTTATGTTTTCCTACCTTACAAACATTGGCAAGAAAGAAATTATGAAGAGATTCTTTAAAAGTAGAACTGGCTTATCTTACTTATCAAGTAAGATAATCAACAGTCCTCTATATGGAACACTTCATTGCCTCTATGTGAAAAATAGGTAGCCTAAAGTTAATATTAGTATGTTATTCACTTGCAATCTTTTGGCTAATGTTGTTTTCTCTAGACACATTTTAAAGGACATAAATTTTGGTTTAGAGCTTTGAATTTAGTGTTGTATTATAATTGAAGATCTTGATCAGCTAAACATTTTAATATAATAAGATTGTGAAACTTAAAATCAAAGATCACTCAAGGAAGAAAGGCATGAATGCAGATTTGTTATAAAAAGGGAAAAGCCTAGCAAAATGTCAATTGAAAATTGGACAAAAGTAGATGAAAATGGCATGGGGGACCATAAGGTTGTGCTTCTCTCATTGGAAGTTGGTCAGCACTCCCCTTGGGATTCATTACATAAACTAGCTACCTCATGTGGATCTGTTAACTCTGGTGGTTGTATCAGGCATTAATAGGTCAAACTTTTGGTGCAATAAAAATCGCGGGACCAAAAATTGGTATTAGAGACAAAGGTTACGGGTTTGAATCCCCTTGGGTAATGTTGAGGGGGAGATTGTCGGTAGCTGGTGAATGCTCCCCTCGGGATTCGTCACATGGATTAATTGCCTCCTATGGATCCATTAACTCTGGTAGTTGTATCAATCATTAACAGGTCGACCTTTTGATGCAATGAAAATCATGGGGCCAACAGATGTCTCTAACTTTCTCCTATCAGACATTTCTAAATAAAACTATCATACATAAGTTGGGCAGAGGATAAGTGAGTCCATAATGGATTATCTTGTTACTAAATTACTCAACAAAGTATTGAGGAAATCTATGGATGGGGGTTTGAAGGATGTGTGACAAGTTCAAGGAAGACCTAAAAAAATGGTGGTACAAAAAAAAAATGGAATGAATATAATGCTAGATCTAAACACTTTAAAACCCATGGAAAGAGTAGAGTAAAATTTTAGAATTACAAGATGCAAGGACATTTTAAGAAGAAATGAAGAAATAAGAAGAATTCTAAAGATTCTTCCACTAACAAATACTTTAATGATGATAATAAAGTTGATAGGTTGTTTACTAATATTTCTAGTGATTACTTGTGATTAATTGACTCAAGTTCCTTCGACCAAATAAATCCTCACAATGAGTGGTTTTCCCATTACAAATAATGTGATGGTGGCAGGGTGTTTCTTGGTGATAAAAACACCATCAAGATTATTAGTCGAGGAAAGCTAAAAATATTTTTTTAGTGATGGGAGATTGAAAACCCTTATCGATGTGTTGCATATTATAAGGCTTTCATGTAATTTAATTTGATTTTAATATGAATGATGCTAGTGCATATATCACTTTTATTGAGAATGGTTACAAGTTGGCTAGAGGAAATTTGGTGCTAACTTAGGGAAATCGATGAGGAACCTTGTTTAAGTTGTAGGCACTATATTTTGCAACTCTACAAATATAACTAAAAATTATAAAATTCATGCATATTGTGAGTTCAAGGATTCAACCACATTAGTGAAAAATATATTTGAACCATGATTAAGAAAAATATGGTATAATATTTTTAAATTTATTCTACTAAATTTGATTTATGTGACAATTATGTGTTTGGTAAATAGAATAGAGTTAAATTTCCTTCTAGAAGCAGTCAAGATAACAAAAAATGATATGTTATTCATTTAAATATTTTTTATCATGTGGATATTCACTCTACTAGAAAATCTCATTATTATATTACATCTATTGATGACTACTCAAAGTTTACCTAAATATTTTTTCTAAAACATAAATATAAAGTTTTCTCTAATTTTAAATAATTTAAGGCACTTTCTGAGAGATATTCAAATATGAAGATTAAGGTCTTGAGGTTGGATAACTAATTGAATATTTCTCTATTGAATTTGGTAATATTTTATCTAGGTTTAAGTAATTTAAGAGACGCGTTGAGAATTATTCATATAGAAAAATTAAGGTCTTGAGGTCAAATAATGAAGGTGGATATTGTTCTAAGAAATATTATTATATCTATAAGCATGTAGGTATAGTGTGACAAAAAAATTCCCCACCCACACCACAATAAAATATAGTTAGAAAATTAATCAGTCAAATATTAATGTAAAAAGCTAGAATTATGTTGATTGGTATATAGTTGGATCAATGTTTTTTTGAGGCTATGAGTACTACTTTCTACTTGGTAAATAATTCTCATAGTTTATCTATAATTGATAAGACACCATAAGAGTTGTGGAAAAGTAATAAACCCTCTATTTCACATCTAATATTTTTGGTTGTGAGAGTGGTGTTTATATACCTAAGGAAAAATAACCTAAATTATATTTAAAAGATCAAAAATGTGTTTTCACTAGACAATATGGAGAGATTATTAAGGGTCATAAACTTTAGAATCCTCTAACCTTGAAAATGGTATATTCAAGGGATTTAAAGTTATTCTTGATCTTGGATAATTGTAGGAAAAAGGAAAGAAGAATGTGCACTTTGAAATAAAAATAAATAAGAAACAAGATGTATAAGTCGAAGAAAAATATATTATACAAGAGGATGCAAAGAAGTAAGAAGGTCCATATTCAAAAATTTCAAAATAAGAATAGTATCATCCTCTTAATACACCCTTGAAAAGGTTGACACAATAATGGAAACTAGTTGATAGGTATATCCCACCATATTTACACTATATATCTGGTTTATCTTTTACTAAAAATGAGCCTCAATCTATGAAGGAGGTCAAATATTTAGAGGACTATGACACTACAACAAAACAAGCAATTAGCACCTAAAATAGCACCAGAATTTAAAGCATTTGATTTCATGAATTGGGCACTTCTGCTGGCGCAAAACTCGACACAAACTGGTATGCTCACTTCGGTGCCAGATTTAGCACTAGATTTAGCACCGGATATAGCGCCAGGTTTAGCGTCGACTTTTGTTGCTTCCAGTTTGGCTTCCAATTTTGTTTTTTCTTTTGGTTCTTGTGTTGCTTCTAGGTTTGCTTCCAGTTTTGCTTCCAGTTTTGCTTTGGGTTTTTCTTCTAGGTTTGCTTCTAGTTTTGCTTCAAATTTTGCTTCCAGTTTTTCTTCCAATTTTGCTTCCAATTTTACTTCCAATTTTACTTCCAATTTTGCTTCCAATTTTTCTTCCAATTTTTCTTCCGATATAATGTCGCTTCTTGCATCTAGCTTTGCTACCATTTTTGCATCTTTTGTTGCTTCTAATATGGCTTCTATTATTGCATCTTTTGTTGCTTCTAAAATTGCTTCCATTATTACTTCTTTGTTTGCTACTTGAATTGCTTCTATTTTTGCTTCCTAGATAATGCCAAGTTTTGCTTCTAGTTTGGCCTCCATTGTTGCTTCCTTTTTTGCTTCTAAAAATGCTTCTTGTTTTGCTTCCATTTATTAATTTAATATTTTTTATTTCAATTTAATTAGTTAAATATATCATGCCTCTTAAATAAATCATATGATTAAATAAAAAGATAATTATTATAACATGATCATCAAATATAATTAAAAAAAGTGATTCAAATATCTATATAAGTAGATCAAAACAAGTGAGTCAAATATGCCACTAGATTACTAACATTTCAAAATGATACATGTCCAAAAGTCGACATAAGTCAAAATGATACGTGTACAAATGATATAAGTCAAAATGATAAATTATATAACAAAAATGATACAAGTCAAAATGATACATGTCCAAATGATATAAGTCAAAATGATACGACTCAATAATATGGTACTGCAAGTCGTGAAAATGATACATATTATAGTAACCATGAAAAGAGGCATCATAACAATATATCAACAATGATCCATGATGCAATCTATATGATCATGAATGTCACTGGCTACTACTAGCAACTACCTCATCATCATCGTCGTCGTCATCATCATCATCATCGGCCTTGGTGTCTTTTGTATCTACGTCATCATCATCCTCTGCCATGTGATCTGTACCAAAACAACATATTCTGGATCTATATCATGAGAATCATCTTGATCTTCTGGAAGACCCATTTTCTACAAAAAAAAATCATTTAAAATGAAAAGTTATTATTTATTTCATGCAATAATTTATTTTTCTGTTATATATCTAATATTACAACATGTGAAAAAAAACCATAATCATATTACATCATATCAAAGATCACATACCATAATAAAATTTCAAAAACATTACAGCTAATATGTCATTCCAATGATGTAAAACATGCAACAATTCTAATAAACGTTAGTAAAATATGTCAGCATTTGGTGGAAGAGGAAGAAAGATGACTGGAACTTTGGAGGCCCACCATAATGGATTTCAATATTCAACCATGAGAGCAGAAGAGAGAGCTGATATCATGTATCAAAACATTAATCATGCATTCTTCCAGCCAGTGGAGAAGGAGATTAGTACTTTACTTCATTTTCATTTGCATAACCATATCATGGTATGAACCAAGAAGACCAAGGATGTCCAGTTCTATGTGGAGGTAATGGATGTAGCCCAAACTTTAGGAGGGGCAAGAAGGTCAATGTATGCTTGATGAAATTGAGGAAAAACAACAAGAGAGGGACAAGAAAAATAAAATCAATGCAGAGTTTCAAGGATTTATCAAGCAAGTAACATAGCTATGGGAGCAACCTCATCTAAAATATTTTGAACTAGAGTTTGATATGCCATTTAGAGAGCTTGGTTTTCATGGAGTTCCTTTCAAAGAGTTTTCTTGTATTGTTCCTACAATAAATTGTTTGGTAGAGTTGGTGGAATTACCTTTCTTAGTAATCACTATTAGTGAGATTGTGATTGTTAACCTTGAGAGAGTAGGACTTGGGAAAAAGTAATTTGATATGGCTATTGTTTTCATCCTATACAACCATTGCAAGAAAAGTTAAGCTAGCATCAAATAACCAACAATTTTGAAAATAACATGAAAACTTTTAGTTGTTGCTATGTTAGGAATAAAATAAAAGGAAACAATGTTACTTCCAGTGGCTTGATGATTACAAATGAGGATTTATTGAATTTCAGTGGAGTAAAATGAAAATTAAAAGTAGTTGATTCATATAATATATTTACATTAAACAGTTTATGGTGCAAAATTATTTTGATGCCTTCTATAGCTAAATGCTACACTCATTTCAGGCATTAAGAAAATGCATCCCACCTAGAGTTTGTGTGACATTTTTTTTGCCCTAGAATCCTTTTCAAAATCATCACCCTCAACTTGATTTAGGATAAAACATCAATAATGAGAAAATTAACAAAAAATCAAAAGTGAATAATACATAATCTATGTTGTAAAGTGAAAAAGTCTTATAAAAATACATATAAAGCTCTAAAACATTTTCCATTTATTCTCAAAAGTTTAATACAATCAACCAAAGCAAGAAACATCTATCTTATTACTATTTAAATCAAAATAAGATATCTAATACACAATTCAAAACATTGGAATATGAGCTAATTTGTTAAAGTACCTATTCTTCTTCAAGTATCAATTCCTTGATAAACTCAAATTGGTCCTCAAATACATACCTGTCACAAGTTTCAAAGGAATCTATCATGAGAATCTGACCATGACTATATGTAACAATCTAAAGCATTCATAATCAGAGATAAATGCTTTACAAATTCTATTACACATTGATACATTCTTCATGTTGAAATGAGTGTTTAGAGCTATGATAACCACACTCATGTCTTGAGGGAATCTCACTATCTAAGGAAGAAGTCAAAGTGCCTTGGAGCAGCAATAGCATTCAACATCAAAGATATGGTGTCTACATTTAAATAAATCAGAATGGTCAAGCTCACTGAAATGCACCTTGTGATTGGAAAGAAACAAACCATAACTCCCTATAAAATAGGAAATTGGCAAAGAAAGAGCAAACAATCCCTTGCAAACTAATTACAAATTAGTAGCCTAAGAAGCTTCTTAGAGGCTTACACAAGTGATCTTGCAAAAATTTGTGTGTGTGTCTTTGAAGACCAAGAATCCCACCATGATCTACATCAATCATCTCCATTTTTGTCTTGTTCAGAGAAAAATGAACATACAGAAAAATAGTGCAATTGTCTTGTGAAGCAGGTTCTAAAAAATGAAAATGTAAAATACTTGCAAGAAAGGAGAAGGATATGCAAAATATTACAAACCCATGGTTTAGGGTTTCTGGGTCGAACCCCAAATGTGGAAGGATTTATTTTTCTTTGTAAGAAGTGGAAGATTGTGCCAAAAGGCTTGCACTCATTTTTCTAAGAGCTCATATTTGCAATAGGAGTCACGGGTTTTTGAAAAACCCCAGATCAAAGACAAAACTAGAATATGATTGAATAGAGCTCGCAACCATAATCATGGAGCCATGAAGGAGGCTCAAAAATACAATAAAGAAAAGTTTACACTCTATTCTTTTTGGAAATAGAAAAAATATTCTAGAGAGGCTACAACCAAGCTATCACCAGGAAAGAGAAAAAATGCAGAAATAAAAAAATATTTCATCATTTGATCAAACCAAATATGGAGAGTATGATTTGTTTCATTTATTTTTCTAGCACTAATGGATTTGACCCCAATTTCCGACGACAGTTCATCAAAATTTCGACGATCTATTGTCGGTCAACCGACGAATCGCACAAATTAGTGTCGTCGCTCAATTTTTGTCTATACCCCAGTGGACAATAAAACATAGCCCTCCCGACGAAAGATCGTCGGAACAACGACACCCATTCTGTCGATCGTGCGATGAGCAGTGACTAGACTGCGAGCGAAACACTGTCACCGAAGCGTCAGAATAGCGTCATACATTTGTCGAAACCACAACAAAATTTTTGTCAGTCTAGAGACGAAAAATGTCTGGAGCACGGGCAGCATACCGTCGCTGAAACGTTGGAGCATCGACATACATTCGTCGGGATGGAGATGACTGTATCATTGGTCTACTGATAAACAGTACTCGGAGCACGTGTGGCATACCATCGTTGAAGGGTCAAAGCAGCGACATATAGTCATCGATCTACTGATGAGCAGAGCCCGAAGCACTAGCGGCATACCGTTGCTGAAGGGTCGGAGTAGCGACATATAGTCATCGATCTACCAACGAATAGTACTTGGAGCACGTGCAGCATACCATCATTGAAGGGTCAGAGCAACAACATATAATCATCGATCTACCGACGAGCAAAGCCTAGAGCACATGCAGCATAGCATTGTTGAAGGGTCGGAGTAGCGACATATAGTCATTGATCTACCGACGAACAATGCCCGAGGCATGTGCAACATAAGAGCGTCAAACGCGTGACGCAATAGGCAAGTCATTACGGTGAAAGTTCATTGCACTCGTGATGAAATAGGTAAGTCATTACGACGAAAGTTTGTCGAGTACATAGCAAGGTCATCGGGCGTTTTTGTGATTCGTCGCAATTTCGATGGAACAATGCAGTTTTTTTTAGAAAAAAAAATCTATTCGTTGAAATGTAGGCATATCGGGGTGACTCTGGGCGATATATAAAAGTCATGCAGTAGGCTCCAAAGTGCATCCATAGGGATAATGATAGGACATAAGGTCAGGTCAATCAAAGAGAGAAAGCTGATGTGCCAATACGATGATAATTTAATAGGGGTAGTAAAAGACAAGATGGATTGTCATCAATGCTCAGATTGGGAGACTTCATTATGAAAATTTAGATCACAATATGATTAACCCTGTTTTGACAAATGCAATGACATTAGTGTCAAGAGTTAAGAGGCCATTCAAATTTGCATTTCAATAAATTATTGTATGCATTGAGTAAGTGTTCACAAGGTAGAAAAAGGACAGTCATATGATTGTTTAAAATATCAAACAACATGTCAGTTGTTGTGTTTAATTAGGCTTATAGAGACAGGGATTTATCAATTTTTGCATACAATATCTATAGTCCAAGCTCTAGGTCTGCATTATTTGGTTACTAAGTATGAGAAATGAGAAATGAATAATTGGAGAATATGGAGGCTATGGATGATATTATGATGGCCACATTTGATGTTGATCAACAATTGGAGCAAAATATAATACCTATGATGAGTCATGAGATCAAGGGGACTGTCATGGATAGCAAGCACAACCTACGAACTGGATTCCAATTTTGCTAAAAAATAAAAAATCAAAATAGTGAATATTAAACTACACACTAGAATCTAAATTTGTGGAAATGAGCAATTTGGTGAGAAAGAGTACCTGCAGTGCATCTTGGATACTTAGCTAGTGTATTAAAAAATAGGATTGCAAACCCAAAATTATTCTCTCTAGAAATTCAATAGAAAAATATAGAATGTTATCCTGGATACTTAGCTCTTAGACAGTGAATAAAAAAAAATGAGCATGATTATGAATGGTTTTAGTTGGTCCCACTCTTGATCTCTCCATGTTTGAGAGCCTTCTCTTTAAGACCCCATGAATCCAATTTGATCCATTGTTGCCAAAAGAGATATTAATGTGTAAACAAGGAGCCACATTTAGACAAACTGGTTGTTGATTTATTCTAAGAAATTTAGAGACTACAAAAAGAAGATACCTGATGGGGATCATGTGAAATTCCTAGAGAAAGCACTGCAATATGGCTTTGAACAGCAATGAAAAACTTTGGATTAGCTTCACAGTAGATCCTAACAGCATGACATTGAAAGTTGCTCAGGTACTGGGTCCTCTCCCCTAGATTAAATTAAGGAAAACATTATTGTAAACACAATATGTATAGAAGAATATGAATGCAAAGGAAAATGGATATTAGAAAAACATAAATGTAAATAAAAGTAGTGGAGCAGAAAATGAATCTAAATTGGTCTTAAACAAATAAAATCATACCCAATTAGCATTAAGTTATACTGACCTTGTACTCATTGCCATTGTCAATATTGAAGGTTACTTTGATGCCTTTTCAGAAACTCTCTGGCCACGAGGCAAGAGAAGGCGGGAAAACCAAGTGTATATTGATGACTTCCTAACAATCAAAAAGAAAGAAGCAACCAGTCAATCCTATTAGAACAGAATAATCTTATGAATTGATTTTATTTGTTCTACTAGCTAATGGATAGTGGACCTAGTTCTCTTGAATTGAGATACTACTAAGATGTGTTGACTGGTGATTTTAGACTACCGATATTCTACTTCAATCTCTATAAGTTACTTTTCTCTTAAATATATTCAAGATAACTTTGCAAAAAAATTCCTTGATCTCTTAGAAATTATGCAGATTAATTTGTTAATACTTCTCCATTTTGATATTTTCTTTCAAAAATTCATAGAAAGATATGTAATGCCATATTTGAAACTTACATATTTTAATTTTATTACATATGCTAGATGAATGAAGTAAACTATGCAATTGGCAGGTGTAAAGACAAATTCCTTAACCCTTGCCAGCATCCTTCTTTCCTATTTTAAAACATGTGCTTTGGAACAGGGCATGAAAATCCATGTAAGTATAATGAACAATAGATTTTTGTGATCAGATATTAAATTACAGTAAGTTGAATGAATGTAAGTAGAGATATTTTAGCATACCTGCAGATGGTACAAAATTTCATGGTTAAGTGGAAGCCTCCCATCAACAAAAAGATCCAAATATCTGTGTATCTATCTCAATTGAGCCTCTAAACCCTTCAGAGTTGTCAAATTTTCCACTAACCTGTTATGCACACAAGTCAAATTTTAGAGACCACTAAAATAAAAATAAAAAACATTACATTATGATCCAAATCCACACACTACACAATGATCATAGTGAAAAGTTAGCACTTTCTTTCATCTTTGCATATTGATTTGATGTTTCAAATGATGCATTTCTTATATTGAAAAGTGCATTTCTTACCTTATTGAGCTTCTCTTTGTTTTGAGAATATTTTAATATTCTCTACTTAACAGGGCCAACCACATGAAGGTGGAAGCTCATTTGGCCCCTCCCTCCCCCCCTCACATCACTCTCAATTCCCCATACCCGATCATATAACATTAATCATTCATTCATCCATTAATAACATATAACATTCATTCACTCATCCATTAATAAAATATTACATTCATTCATTAACATATAACATTTATTCATTAACATATTCACATTCATTCATTAACATATAACATTCATTTTTTCATTTTTTACATATTATCAAAAATATGGTTGTCAACTTGTCATAATATGATTACAATCACTTCCTTTTTTGTTTCTTTTTTGCAGCTAAATAAAGCTGAAGTGGAGTATCATTTTCAAAATCATTTGTCCCCCCTTTAGTTGTTCTGAGCTCTGCTCATGATCTTAATGTATGCCTAGTCGTGTACTCACAACGTGGACTCGGCTGCAAGGGGGGGTTTGCTGCAATAGCAAAGAAATGTTAAATTGATATGTTTTATTATTATTGTTACACGTATTTCATTAATTAAAAGAACATCAGAGTGGTGCTCTTTACCTGAATTGGCCACATCATGTTCCTAATATTGTCTTATAGCCTCATGTTGAACATGCTGAACACCCTCTAAATCCTGATCTGGAGTTGAAACACGAAAGATTACATTAATTAATACACCAATTGCAATTAAATATGTTTAAAAGAACATTAGAGTGGTCCTCTTTACTTGATGGAGCCACATCATGTTCCTGATCTTGTCTAGCCTGATCATGCTCAACATGTTGATCACGCTCTACATGCTCTAAAGTTGAAACACGAAAGGTTACATTGATTAATACACCAAATGCAATTAAAGATGTTTTATTGTATTAATTCATACTGTGTTTTGTATAGCACATGAATACATCCAGTACCGGGATGCACACCATGGAATTCATCGGTAGGTTGTGCTCCACCCTCACTAGGTTGCATTCCAGTGTCATGTGCAGTATTATCATTGCTTATCTGTGTAAAACAAATAGGCACATTATTATGGTAGAAATTAATATTAAACAGATTTCACAAGTATTCAATTTTAAATAAACTTTATTGAGTTTATTTACCTACATGTTGGATGCAGTGGAAGATTGTGTTTGCCCAGTTGAGACTCTTAGCTATTCAGTCAAGGCTCCATAGCCTTGGTGGAAGACAATCTTCAGGTCCTCTTCTATGGGAACTCTGTTGAAATCAAAGCACTGCATTTTTGCATGCGATCATGAATTTTGCTTCCATGGTGTGATAAAACCAAAATTGTTTGCAATTTATTATTTGGATGCAATATTTCATTTGTTGATACTTACAAATTGTGCGGTTGTTTTCATATAACCACTAGAGCCAAGTTTGTGCTGCCCGTGTTTTTCTAGTCTTGCCTTTGTTTCCTTCGATGTGTCGGGCAGCCTATGAAAAAATTGAAATACATTAGATTATGTAAAAAGAAAGAGTAATCAATATATAATTAAATTTTTGATAGTATCACATACCTTGCTTGGCCCAGTGGTGTCTTTCCTTTCTTCTTTTCAGCCTTATCCTTTCCATCCGACACCAAGTCCTTCCACTCCCTTTCTGGAATCATGGGGGGATGCTCGTACTTTCTGTTCTTCTCTAAATGTGACCTATATTGGTCCCTCACATACTTTAGATAGGTACCAACTTTCTTAAGGACCTTGGTTCGATTGAATGTTTTATCACCGAACAACACAACTAAACGGTTAATGAGCTCATCCTTTAAATCTTGATTTTGGGCATTCCACCATGTACGTATGGTGGGCCTGAAGAGCTCCAATGTAATATCACTTAGATGTTTATAAAAAACATCATTTCCTGCAAAATGATCATGGGATCATTAGTCTATAAAGAGTGATCAATAAGTAAATTTCAATTGGATTATATATAATAATAATTAAAACATTTCAAAGTACTTGGGACCTTCTCTATCTTTATGGGAAGGAAATCCTCGATCACCACAAATGTGACCAGCAATGTTCCCGTACTAGTAATACAAGAAGATCCAGGAAATGCTGCTAAAACATCACCAGTACTAGCGGGCTTTGTATCCACAGGTACTAACACATGTGGTGGCATGTGTTCGCTGCCAGATGGTGGACTACCGAATGCCTGCATGGTATGTGTTGCCGACATTTTAGTCAACAATATAGGCACAGATGATGGGGCCGGATAAACTATTGTATGCGCAAGAAGATCAGGATTGACACTTGTACCATCCCCTACTTCCCGAGAAACACTTGTAGTACCTTGATCATGGCCAACAGCATGATGAGGATGCAAATAATCCTATAAAAACAGCACATATTTTAGTTCATGACATAAAAGAGTACAAAATATAAAACCATGAATGAACTTATGTTATAATTAAAGATCTCATGGTAGCTTACTTGCAAGTTATGTGCTCTCTCAGACAATAGTCTAACCCTTTCTCTTATCTCATCTGTTTGAGGCACTACAAATACCAACTTAAGGATTTCTTGATTGCATTTTTTTTGGGCCTTCCTCATCATATCCGCAGGGTTTGTGGAAAATGCGATGTCATCATCGCATAAAAGTGACTCCACCTCCATATGGATGTTCTCCTGTACTGCTGGTGCCTTTCCCCGATCAGCCGACTGCAACAAGAATATTAAAAACATTATTGAAATTAACCCAATAAACTCATGAAAAAAACATAATAATAAAACATTTTGCTTGTTTCTAATTTGTACAATTATAATGAGGTAAACCTGTCAAATAGAAGTGCCTAAAGATGGATTGCGATCTGCACTCTGGGCTAGAGCCTTCCTTTTATGATCAATGTCCCGCTATGACAAGAATTAAATATAAAAAATATTAGTGAAATGAAACCATTAGACTTACAAAAAAAAAACATGGTAATAAAATGGTATATTGGAGTCATTAATTAGAAGTTGGATAAAATGGTATATAGTACATACCACCCCCATAGTAATTGTCTTTGTATCTAAGCGATTCAAATTGTAATCAATTAGAAACTCTTCCCCTCTAGTTATTGATTTTATCGCACATACGAATACACGATTTCCCTCTCGCGCCTTGAATATACAATTGGGTTGCTTATTTGTTGACCGAGGTCATGTACTATTTATAAACCCTGCAATATTCCCTGATGCTTTTGGCCTCCCGTCAATGTACCTAGCCACTCCTTTATTTTGATCCTTATCTTTTAGTTGTATATAATTTTCTAATAGTGCATACCTACGCATACTTTGTGTATATCGAACCAGCTGCATCCAGTCTTTGTAACTGTAACAGGGTCCAACATACTCCATCAACTCAGTAACTTTGTCGTAACAGACCTTTATGTCATCCATGCAAAATAGGCCCAAACCATGTAATGACGATGGTGTTATGCGATATATCCTCTCGTTGACACAAAGATCAATGTTTATTGGAGGAAGTTCCTTGGGTACCCACTGTTTCCGTAGATGTTTGTACCTCAAGGGCACCTCGATGTCACCTATGCTCTCATCATCATAAGAACATGATCCCCCTTGAGCAAGAAAAAATTCCATGCATTTATGGAATTTTCTTCTAATCTTTTGACCTCTAGTTGGTCTCCCTCTTTTAGCCCTACTACATGTCTCACTTTCCTCTTCTCTTCCTAAATTTCCCTTGCTTGAGGAAGACAAATCTGACAAATACCTATTTGGTGGTACCTGCACTCATAAGGATGTTGGATGAAGTTCTTTCATCGTGATGTGATCCAAAGGTGACATTATGATTAATCTATCATTTCATCGCTAGAATTTGATAGGTTATAAGGTAATCAAATCTTTATAAATTGCAAGTTATTGTTACTACCGTCCAAATGTGTCCATCACAAATCAAATCTACTTAATGTTTTAACTCCCAAACTTTGTAACAAGTGTTAAATGTGACTATGGTCCACCAGTTACACAACCAAGGCCTCAAATGTATTATGTAATTGTGATCAAAGGACTTTTGCTCTTCATTCAAGTAAATAAAGTTGAAGGGAAACACCACCAAGTGGTTTATTGGACACCTACATGACTAAAAATAGCAGAAAATTTACATTTAATTTTCATATGTCTAAGTGGTGAATGGGGAGGGAGTGTGTACTAGGCTTGGTAAAGTCATCATAAGTTTATCAATGTTCTAATTCTCTATTACAAGGTTTCAACATCTTCAAATAGTGAAAGTTAGTGCTCATAGTCATTTGAAACAACAACATTTTGATTATGTATGATGGTAGGATTTGATAACTTAAAAGAATTGGCTACCCAACAAACTTAAAGTTAAAAGAAAATTTTTCAGTTTAAGGGGTTAGCACTTTCTTTCATCTTTGCATATTGGTTTGATGCTTCAAATGATGCATATTTTATCCCACTTCTAAACCTATTGTATTCCCATCCCATTGCAATTGTTGGAGGATTTGATACCAAAATTTCATATCAGATACCACGTTCTTGAAGCAATTTTCTATGTTTTTACAATTTTTCTGAAGTTCTTTCGTGTTCTATGGATCCATACAAGCTTGAAATGCTCTGAGATCATTGGTGTAGATAAATATATGTCTTCCCTTTCATTTTCATTTGTTTTGAAGTTCTCAATCACAGTTTTGTGGGATTAAACAATCAAATACAGGGACTGCCCTGTTGTGCCTGTGTAAGGGTTTGAGGGCTAAATAGAAATGACATCCACCAATCCACCCACTACCTTGGAACTGTAACTTGGTGGATTGGTGTGCATCATGGTGGATTTTATGGAGTTTCAAATCTTGTTCTTTGAATTCCATTTATGTTTTTCCCTTGTCGTGGCTTGTTACATTGTTTGGGAGGAACCTAAGGTTGGGTACGTTTTACCTTGGCTTTCATAAACTAAAGGACATTTGATGCAATCATATGCCTTGTCAAACTTTTAACTTAATAGTAAGGGCATCATGAGTAGTTTGTTGGGCCCATTCAACAATCTCCGATGCAAGGATTGAATTGTCTAGAATGTATCTACTATCAAGAAAACCAATTTGTTTACCTCTATGACTATAACTCAAGCAATAGGTTTAATTGTGATGGCAATGATATTGACAAGGATTTTGTAATCTAGGTGTTGAGAAGCATAATTGGCCACCATCCTAGGAAAGATTCTTCATTCTCACTATTAGGTGTTAAAATTTAACAATACGTAGATTGATGAAAGAGCCCAAAGAGCATTTCCCCATGTTATCCAAGTACACATAGCAGCGGTCTTCTCTTATACGGTTGGACATGATTTCAAGAACTTAGCTAGGAATTATTCATTTAACCTAAGGTTTTCTCATAATGCCATCATTGGAAAAGTATGATCAAATTCTTTTATTATGAAGAATTGGTCTATGTGCCTCTAGTAATCACTATAAAAATGTGAAAGACTAAGCTATTTTATTTTTTCTGTCTTATCTTATACCATTTTATGAGAATGGGGGGGCCAATGTACGAGAAGATCTTTGGAAACTAGGCATGAAAATTGCAGGTTAAAGAGAATGGGGGTGCCAAACTTACAGTACTCATTGTCCCTTGGTCATCGATTTTCCCTGAGTGCCCTCAACCTCATCCTCGGTGCTGGTATTGACCTTGTTTTAGCTCCAAACTCTTCATTGGCGCTGGTATTGACCTTGTTTTCACTCGTCCAAACTCTTCCTCAGCGCTGGTATTGACCTTTCACTTGTCTAATTTGACGAGCTACAACCTGGTTTAGTTAGGTTTTAGAGTATGTTAATTAAATTTAAAATTATGGCGCCATTGCGAGTAGTGAATATAAAGCAAGCAAAGCCTATTATGGCTCCATTTAGAGTAGTGAATATAAAGTAAGCCAAGCCTATTATAGTCATGAGGGAAATAATAAAACTCCTAGGATACTTTGTGAAACCATTTTCCTTGGTTAAAGGGAGGCCATAAAATATTCCTTTGGATTTTTTCAATCTTCAAATATGAGGATTTGCAAGGTTGTTAGCAACATGAGTAATGGAAATGTGTGCAACAAGAATTTTTGAACACACATGGAATCTCCTTGCCAAAGAAAGGGGCTTCATAATTTAATATGATAATTTTTCTCAGCTCTAGAAATGATATGTTTCCTTAAAGAGGAAGGAGATACCTAAAAGGTAAAAGAGATGGTTAGGAATCTCAACACTTCCTTATGATCAACCCCCTTCTATCCATAGGAATTGAATGAATTGGGCTTGGCTAAGAATGATTTCCTATAACATTGAGTTTTATGCCACAATATATTTGACCTTAAAGCTTTCCAAAATATATCTAGGCATTGAATATCCTAAATAATGTCACGTTTGTCCTCCAAGAGAGTGAGAAAGGAGTCATTAGAAAAATGACCATTGAATAGTTGGGCTAGTGATGGCAACGTTGATAGTGAGATGGGTGGTCATAGAGGTGGCCTACAAGCTATATTTGGAAAAAAAGAAGGATAGAAGCCATTGATTGGAGTAGTGAATATTGACATTGTCAGTGTTTCCTTGTCCAACAAAGGGTCACTATGAGAAATGGTGTTGGATTTGGCATTGGCATTTACTCTTTTCTTCTAACAAAAATGGTGATAGGCTAGATGTGTGTAATACTAGAAATATTCTCCCCTTCCTCCCATGAAAACTTTTATGGGAGAAGGAATAAATGATACTTTGAATTGTAATTATGAAGAGTCAATGCAAAATAAACTACTCCCTCTACTATCATACATGTTTTTGGGTTTATTCTTTCATTCTTCACACTTGGAAAATTGCTCATTTGGAAATGGATTAAACAAGTGGAAAAACTTGGGCATGCATATGAGCTTATGAATTGGAACCTAAAGGGTATGTCGTCAAAGGAAGATTTCCCATTTCTAGCACTTTGTTGTTGACGTGAGTTTAATAATACTATGGCTCATTGCACCATAGAATTTGTTAGAGGTTTCCTAATATGACATCTCTATATGATCCTTGCTTAATTAGTTGTTGGCTTTTATCTTTTCCTTTTTCTATTAATGACTTATTATATGATTGCATAGATGATATTTTTAATTTCATTGGGCCATATCAATCTATACGAAGTTGCTTTACTTCTCAAAGTATTATCAATAACCTTATTAATGAAAATAATGAAATTGTCATTTAATGGGTGCTTGGGGAAGGGTATTGAGTTTTACCCTGGTGATAATTGTTGGTGTCTATGTATCATATGGCTTTGTCTCAAGAGGGGTATTGTTATCCCTTGTGATTATGTTTGAGGAAGTTTTCAAATGGATGTTATTTCCTTCAACCAAATTGATGTCATTAAATAGCCTTGTTATGAACCCCTTGCAGGTTGCTTGGATAATGTTAGTATTGATAATTCTGGTCCTTCTAATTATTATACCCAAGCTTCCATAAATATGCATTTACTTAAAAATAACAATATAGTCACTTCAATCAAGTCACTTATGGTTGGGAGGTTTCTCCATCGTATGATCGTATGAACAGATTAGTTTTGCATGATAGTGAATAAGCCTCAAATTTTTGCAAAGCCTATTCTCTTAGGTGAATGCTTGTGTTTTCTTCCTACTAAGTTCCAAATGTATATTTGTTAGTTTAATATTTTTTGCAAGGGTTTAGATACTACAGGGGGTATATGATGCCACACTAAACTCACATCCCCTAAGGAGGTGAGAAATAATGCCATACTATGACATTTTTTTAAGAGGGTAGAATTGCTCCCTACTTTGAGTCCCTATGTTGCTCTGTTCAAGTCCTTTCAAAATAATTTGCTGCTTCATAAAAGGATAAAAAGGTTATCGTGGGCGGTGTTAGATTTCTTGTTTCAAAGGAAACCGTCAGAGCTACTACTAGGTTGAAATCTCTTAGGTAGGAAGGTCATCAATAGGGAAAAATAATGGACATGAAAACCATCAACCAAATTTTGAAAAGGGGAGAACTCATCAAATTATAGAATGGTTTTGAATGATGAGTTTAGTAGAGTTCCAATTAAGTACTTTAGTGTTGAAGGTTGTTTTAAATGTGTTTTTCATTACCATTTCTCGCATGACCATCTTAAACATAATAAGATTGCTTGTTTTCCTTATTTTGTCCTAAGTTCTCTTAACTGTTTAGGTAAGGAGGTCTTAATGGAAAAATTTGTGATGCCTCTACACAAGGGGTTAATTTTTAGACTCCATAAGTCCACCTTGCTACGTTCTCTTAGAATTCTGTTAGCTCTCTTATTTCAAAGTCTAATCTATTCCCTATCCCTATTCTTATCAAAGCTAAAGGTGGGAATCTTAGTGATTTGCATGATCCCTCTCCTCCTAAGGGTAAGAGAAAACCTATCAAACATTCCTCATTCCTTGTCAAGCAAAAAATTACATTTGATGATGTGCCTAGTAAAGTGGTGGAGGGAAATCTTGAGCTTGGTAAAGTTGTGGCTGATTATGGTGACTTAGGTTGCCCTAATCTTTTTGCCATTGGTTCTCTATTGAAAGTTGCCTCTCATATCCATGTGGACATTCCTAGTGATGTTGACATCTACAAGACTAAGAGTAAAAACCCTAAATTTTAGTCCTCGCTTGTGGGCAACAACGACTAAGGTTCTTATTGTTGCTACTATTAATAATAAGATTGCTATAGGAAAACCTTTTAAGGGGAACCTTGTAAGAAGATCTAATAGGTTGGTGGCCATAATTTCTACTACCCCTAGCACTACACCTAACGTAAAATTAGTTGTTTCTAATTAACAACAAAGGCTTTCATGTTGATCACAAGGACAATGACTACATCAATAGTGGGAACAAAGACTTCAGTCACTGTCAAGACTTCATGTAAGAGGAAGATGTTTCTCTTTCCAATGATTTTGGTGTGAACCTTTTTCAGAAATGAATGTTCTTTATGACACTAAGTCTTCTAAAATAGGGGATGATTGAATTTAGTCCCTAGAAATGATATGGTGGCCATGGATGATGTCAAGGGTAAAGGAATTTAGGTGGAAAATAAGTTTGATCTTGTGCATTTATGTTCTCATTGTGGCCATAACACCAATTCTATTAATTATTTGGAGCAAATTCTAGAAACTTTGGAGGAAAGAGTCAATAATGTGCTTAATTTTAGTAATAAGGTGATCCATAGGTTACTTTTATGCTTCTACTCCAGAATGTTGTGTGGGAGTTCTAGAAAAGAAGGTTGAAGGGTAATCTTGATAGTCTTGTTTTAAAGAAGGATAGAAAGAAATACCCTAAGGATGATATTTTTTCTTTCCTTTTTGAAGATTGGGGATATGTGACTCCCCAAAAGACATGCTGCAACTTGTAGTTTTTTCTTGTTGTTTGTTAGTTATTTATGTGCTATTTTTCTTTGTTCTTCTATTAATTATTTATAGTTAGTTATTTTTTGGTTTTTCTTTCCATATCCTCCGGGCTTGCTATGTAATAGCGTTGGGACCTTGGTTTCCCAATTTATATATAAAAAATAACCAAGTCGATTTATCCTTTGTAATTATTGTGATAAAGTGAGGATTTGGCATAGTTTAATAAGACACCTCACTATTTATTGCGAAATCTATTGTATTTGCTTAAGATATCTTAGAAATAATTTATCCATGTGTAACACAATAGTGTACAAATATGGATAGTGATGCTTAGGTTAACTTAGATTTTCACTTGGAATCTGAAGTAGATCGACCTTTAAGAATTAAATTTGGAATCTAATAGACTATGTCAAGGCTTCATTAACCACATCGAAGATAAGTATATTCCTTTTAAACTACCTTACAAGCTAAAATGAAGTGGCCACCATTAGCAATTGTGTTCATTCATTGGTGTCAGGATTGCGGGGAACGGTCAGGATCAACTAATGGTTGATCGACGGTCATTAAAAGATCGTTCCAACATCTAGCTCCCTCGACGAAATCATGTCTGGGAACTAACCCATGTTGGCCCTGTTACTGCATTCACAGGGTTCGGTACGTTGGGTTCACCACAAAACCCCTCACTTCATAGCTAGGGAAAAATAAGACTTCCTCTCTCCTAAGACTATGATGAACACCTGAGTCACTATGGGACTCGAGGCGGGAGCTACTTCTTTTCGCTCTTGGAAAGAAGAGTACTGGAACACCCTTTCCATTTGGTGTTCGGCTATGGACTCTTGGTGCAACCCGGTTGCATCCCTATGGTGCTCCTTTCCTTGAACAACCATACCTCCCTATATAAGTTATTAGTCCAAATACTAGACATCGGTAGGATGACACCGTACTCTAGGCTGACTCCCCCATTTTTGACTTCTCATCACCAGTAATAACCCATGCATATGGACCTTCAACCCTTGATTTGTAGACTCTTCCTAGCCTGGCTAACATCTTGATGAGTCCAACTCACCTTGTAGAGTTGCCTTAACCTTGCAACCTACCTTAACTCGCCATGACTTGGCATGACTTGGCACTTCTTTATGCTCGATGCTGCTATGCTCATGCTACCCCGAGTAATCCAGCTTCAAAATTAGAATCATGTAGATATATGCTTGAATATAAAATATTTAATTAAATTGGTAAGTATGAATTTGTATAGAAGGAAATATAATAGAATTGAACAAAAAATATTGTAATGTAAAGTTATCAAAGTTAGCAATTTCTATCTAGAACTCACCTCCAAAACTTTGGTTACTATTTTTTGGGAATGCTCGTCAAAGCCTGGAATCTATGTTTTCAAGCAACCTCTCCCCAAAGAAACTCATTTCATCTATCAATATGTATCTGACATGTGATATTTCTTCTTGGAAAGTTGTAAGCAGTCTTGTCCCTTCTAGTTCATTGAAATCTCTTATTAGAATTCTTCACTTTCAATGAATGGTTGAAGCACCAATGTTGAATGTTGCAACTCTAGTAGGCATGAATAGAAGTAAAGGAGATTGTTTGGGAGAAGAATTATTTTCTAGTGCTAGGTTATGTGTTAGGTTATATAAAGTTAGGTTATATAGTTTTTGAGCCTAGCCTCAAACACTACAATTAGGTTCGGGTTAGGTTTGGGATTAGGTTTATGGTTATGGTTACAGTTTAGGGTAATCTCTAAATTTAAGTTTAAGTCGTAGTTGATTATTTTCCCACAAAAGGAAATTAGATTTTTCTCATGTTCATTATATCCAACTATGGCTTAATCTTAAATTTAGACCTTTTCTTGAAACCTAACATCATATCCCTAATCTAACCATAACCCTAACCCTAATCATAAGATTGACTCATACCCCGACCTTAACCCTAGCCCTGACAATAAACCTAATCCTAACCCTTACTTGGAAACTAAACCATCATTTTCTCATTAATGTAACCCTGACCATAACTTTAACCCTAACACTATTTCTCAAAACCAATAATCACAACCCTAAACATAAACATAACTCTAACCCTAAACCCTAAACCATGATCCTAATTCTAATCTAACCCTAACACTAACCTTAACTCACACCCTAACCTTAACCCTAATTGTAACCCTAAACTAAAGACAAATGGTACACCCTAAACTATAATCCAAATCTTAAACCTAGCCCTAACACTAATCATAACCTAACCCTTTTTCTCGAAACCTTAACCTTGACCCTAACCCTCACCTTTATCCTATCTTTATAACCCTAACCACAACCAAAACTCTAACCCCAACCCTAACCCTAATTACCTAACCCTAAATATTTTTTCTTTTATTAATTAGTTGCATTCACTCTAATAACCCTAAACCTATCCGTAAACCTAACCCTAGCCCTATCCCTGGCCCTAATCCTAACCCCAACTCTAAGCCAAATATAAAAACAACCCTTAATCATAACAATAACCCTAAAAATTATTTCTAAATATAACCCTAATACTATAATCCCTAATTGTAATCCTAAACCCTAACCCTATTTTCATATCTAATCCCAACCATAACCAAAACTATAAATCTAACCCTATTTTCATATGAAGATCAAAATTACATGCACATAGAATGAGCCATAGTTTAGTTACAACACTTGGTCTCTTCAAAATAATCAGAGAAGATTAGGGAGAGGAAGGAATGCACACCAAACTACAAAATAGGGGTAGTTGTGGCTTTGTTAGTTTTCTTTATATAGTCTACTTGTTTCTTATAGGGATAACTAAGCCCTAACTATACAAATGAAAAATGGTTGATTACCTACTAAATATTGTTTTGTGTGTTTTGAAATGGAAGATATCTATGTTGGAAAACAAGGGTAGACAACTGAGAGGGGGGGTGAATCATTTGTTACAAAATTGAAACTTATTTAACCTTATTAACCTTTAATCTCAGATTTGATAATTAATAGTGAAAGCATGAATCAACAACACATCAAAAACACACATAACACCAATATTTTTGTGTACAAACCTTGTTAGGGGAAAAACCACGGTGGAGGTTAATCCACAATTTATACCCTATTAAAAGTATAAAAGAAATGAATAAGGAATGTACATGCATTCAGGAACACTGCCTAGAGCTCACTACTCAAAGGGAAGGCTCACTGCCTTACATAAGGTAATCAAATTAAATCCATCTGATGAGGCTGAACTAAGAAATTGGCTTCTTCAAAAGCTTGATTACAGTTTCAGTTAGGCACATAAATACTTCTTCATACTTTGCGTAAACTTCTTCACACTCTGCTCTGCATTCGAATGATCTAATCTTTATTCACACATATCTCGCATACACTTCACATACATTATCTCTAAATGAATAAAACAATCGCTCTTATATATCCACTTCATGAATTTACATTAACAACTCTATCGGCCAAAAATAAATAATAGATGAATACAAACTCTCGGCCCAATTCATGAACAAATCTCAATGCGCACCAACCTAAATCGGTCACAACATAATGAAGGCCTAAAGCAACATCCTCGAACATGCCAAGCATTCAAAAATTAATCCGCAAGGATCTACAACATGCTACCACCATCATGTCAACCAAGAACATGAAAACTCGAACATGGAAAGGAAAAATCTTTGATCACAAGCACACTAATCAACGTGGACGTACCACAATAATAGAGTATGAGATCAAGAAATGTCAATGAACATCTCAAGACCATACACAACAATTAAATTCACAAGAATTACATTCTCTTCTTTCAGAAACACCAACTATAGCAACAAAATAACTGTAGGAACAAAAAAACTCATAACTCGCTCCAATCTTGATGCACACCTCTGAAACTTCCAGAGGATATACTAGATAGGCTCAGCAACAAACCCTTTAATACATAACTTCTGAATACCAACGTACAAAAATTTTCACCACTCTGATCTTCACAACTTCATAGACTATCTGCAACATATTTATTCTAATTTTCTCAATATCCTCGACATATACAACCTTTAAGACATTAATGCTAATAGTGTTGACATCAATGACAACCACATATCATGAGCAACACAACCACAACATCCAACAATCTACATCTCTATAAAAATTGGTATATGCTAATAGTCAACTTATTATCTTATTTATAGCATTTCCTTAGATTTTTATACTAAAAAATTCAAGGTAGAGGGTAACACGATTCTTTGAATTGGATACTACATAAAAATTTATGTGTTATAGTCATTGCTTCCATTGTTTGCATTTTCACATTAGGATACATATTTTTTACAATGAAGAGTCTTTTAATGTCTTGCCAAAATTAATATTATTAATAATTTCAAACTTTTATAAACATGTATGGAAAATAAGTACATAAATAAGAAATATATTGTAATAGTTTCTTCAACAAAGGATAAAAAAATCATGTGGACCGTACAAGAATTGTAGTGGGACTTAAAATTTACTACCCGTGTGGTATTACTAAGGGAGATCAATAATAATCCTTCCTCGTAGATCTCGCACGATCAGATTAAAGGCCCATGAGGGTATTGCGAGGTCTGTGAAGAGGCAACACATGGCTTGGTTCTTGAAGTGACAGGGCTAGGTGGGACTCGTTGTCCAGTTGCAACCTCATGTTTTCTTGGGTTGTGATTGGGCACGGTTCTCCTAGGACGCTGATGTGGATTTTTAAACAATTGTTGACTCAATCTGAGTCGTCCGACTTGCCATGTTCAATCCACATTAACAGTTCGATTTTTCTTGGGTTCCTGTTCATCCACGTTGGGAGTTCTTGCTCTTTGCAAGTTGTCCTCATTAATGGCGTGGATTTTTTTAGTGGATCCTCACCTGAATTTCCTGCATATGAACACTATTCTCCTGATAAATGCAATGATGGCTTGTACGCCATGCCTTCGCAAGCCAGGAATGATTTGCGGTGGCTACATCAGCCACTAAAATGCTCGAATGCTTGTGTTGCATTCGAGCAATTAATATTCTTGCACCAATTAACTCTATAAATGCTCATTGTGTTATCTGGTATTATCATCGCATTTTGAGTTGTCTTGTTTGTAGGTGGTCGAGTCTCTCCTGTATTTTGTGAGGTGTTCTTTGCAATGGACCATTTGGCTGTGCATAGAAGGACCAAACTCGGGGTGAGAAATTTGCAGCCTGACGAGGTACAACCTGTCCTTAGCAAGCCCGAGGTTGTCCAAGATGCTAATTTTAAAGGGACAGGGAGCTCCAAGTCCCCACTGGTGTTGTCTTCTGGTTCTGACGATGATGGGTCCGAAACTGAATCGGACTACCAACGTTACTTGGCGTCCATGACCAAGCTATTGGGGGTCAATGAAGAGCCCCTCCTAGTTGCCCCAATAACTGTGATGCCATCGTGCCATGCTACCAGATCATGTGTTAAAGTGGATAAAAGGAAGTTGGTCTCGCTTCTTCCTGAAGTGAGGACCAGGAGTGACCGCCTCTACCGGGGTCATGTGTCTTGCAAGTAGTTGCACTTGTTGGGTGTGTTACTTCTGGGTGGTGTGTTGATGTGGACGTACGCGTGTCTGCCACGCTCTTTTGTCTTTAGCTCCAGTTGGTTACAATGGTATAACTATTTTGATTCTTCGAACTGATTATGGTTTTTTCTAATGATGGGGAATGTCAGTTTCGATTTCATTCTAAATGAAATTCAATTTTGGAATGAACAATATAGCCTGTTGCTTTGTTGCTCTCCTATCCTATAAAGGAGATTTGACGGCTCATTGTTAAGCGTTGTTTTTTTTGGGTCTAAAGGCTTAGAATAGGTGCAGTTAGTGGTAATGTAGGATTTTGAAGGTATTATGTAGGAAATCATGTTGGGTTGGGAATAGTATGAAATAAGTATACTATGCTTTTGTAATTACTGATATCGAAAGAAATCTAAAAAAATTAAGATATTTTGCTCTCCTGTGTATGGGCCATGGATTATGAATGGATTTATCAAGGGTTTGTTCATTCAGTTTCAATGGTGTAGTTGAAATAATTTTTTCTCTTGCTTTGACTTAATGAGTTGATCAAATGCTTGAACACAAATTGCATGTTTATGGTTATATGCTCAAGATTCACTAAGGAGTAATGTTTTAATATACTGACAAATCTCATGGTAGCAAAGCACTATGGTGATAAGTTCAATTTCATCTAAATTACGTTTTATATGACTCCCACCCAATGGATGAGGCACTGGATAGTATTGGTAAATTCTTTTCCGGTATAGGACTGTGACTCTAAGCATGGTGATTCAATACCCGAACATTTTAACAAATATCAACTACTATCTCTTTTTGGGATATAGATCTTATGATAATTTTCAGTCTCCTTGCTTTGGGATATCTATACTTATTATTCTTTGGTTTTGCCACAACCAGGGTAATGATTGTCTATTAGTGTTAGTGGGGACTGCATCTGTAAGAAGAAGTGTTCTTACCAATCATGAAACATTCTTATGAACACACTTGGGTTTACCCACCTTGGTTTCAAAGAGCCAAAAGTGTAGGAGATGTCAGTCTTTGACTGACTCTTGTTAGTTGGCCACTAGCCTTTAGAGTTCTTTATAATGGAGGTTGGCTACCTCTTATAGAATTGCAAATCCTATGTGGGAAAAAACACCAACAGATTGTAATTAAGATATACACAAAATGGATCTACATTGAAAATTTGATAGGAAAATTCAAGCAAATACAAATGGTAGATGCAAAACCAAATAAATTTGAAATTGTGGACTATAATGATTGTAGAATATACATAATGGATTTTTTTAAAAGGTTTTAGAAACTTTCAATCAAATGCAATTGGTAGATGCATAGACAAATTTCACAACCTTCACCAAAATCCTTGTCAATTTCCTTAATATGGGAGATTTGGAACAAGGTATAGACATCCATCAAAGCATAATATGAAGATTAATTTTCTCAAATGTTGTGGTTGTACACTCCATTTTAAAATCTATGTAAAATGTGGGAGGATAGACAAATCTTGTGAATTATTTGACAAAATATCTCAAAGAATTGTAATCTCATGGAATACACTCTAATTAGAAAAGTTGCATCACTACCCTCATAACAATCTCTCAATTTGTTTTAGTTTCTATTGTGTTACTTAATTTGAAACTTAATTGTGATACATTAAGTTCATTGTCAAAATGTCATTTGTGTGTCAAGTTTGTCAAAATCCAAAATGATCAATTATTAATAAAATCATGGATCATGTAATATTGGGATGGGTGACCTCCTAGAAAGGCCTAGTGCTTCATCGCTTTGAGAATCATTTAGAAGCAATGAGTACTAAGTGGACCATTCATTATCATGAGAGATGGGTTCTTGTGAAACACTACTCATGAAACATGGGTCAATGAGTTTGACTTGTAAAACTACATAATTGAATCCTGATAACAATATCAAAATTTGACACAATGTGAAAAATGCTTCCTACTTGTCAATAGATCATGTTGTCAAAATCTAGAATTTCAAATTATGAATTCTTTGTAATTACTCAATAGATCATGTTTTCAATTGAACCTATTGGCATTTTTCTACTACAACCCACACGTGTTTCCTAGAAGCTCCTATGAACTCCCCACATTCAATAATAAAAGACTAGGAACAGTATGGCCAACTTTACGAGAATAGCAATAAGGCTAATTCTCCTACACTTCGGACTCTGTAAAATCCAGGAGGGTATTCCCTAACATGTGCTCTTAACATACAACATTTAAACAATTCATTTAATTTTCACACAAGTAAGCAACAAATAGATCCCCAATTAATGTTAAAGGATCAAATCCTTTAAGAAATTGGCTATTCCTTAAAAAAGACTCATGTCCATTTAATAGAGAATTGCAAACTTACATAAAGTAAATTGATAGGAAATGTTTGAGTAAAATATCCTAATGCCATAACACAAAACATATGACAATAAAATGTAATCAGAATTCTAGTGCCATATCCCAGTGCAAGGAGTGAAAAGAGAAAACTGAACTACAGGGTAAATTTCATTTTGAACACTTATAATCTATTATGAATTGCACTACAACCCATATATCCATACCTGAGTTTATTACTCCTTTATGAATCCTATTTGTTATATTGCATGAATTTACTGGTTAACTGAAGCATTTAACCGATCCTTTGATCTAGAGTTGTAGTTAAACATAATTCACAGTAAATAACAAATGAAAATCAATGAAAATCATCTTTGATCGATATTTCATTAATAATCCATGTAACATAACACAATAGGAGACAAAATAAACTCCAAATATTCATGAGTTTGATACAAACATGCTCAAAAACCCCATGATTAACAAAGTTCTCCAATCTGACTCAAAAATTTTTAAAACCTGGACTTACAATTCATACTCTCTATATTACTAGACTCTTATTTCTCATATCTTGGATATTTCAACTGACCACTCTCTCGACCCAGAATTCCCTTTTATAAAACAAGGGAGCCAACAAGCTTTAGGTCAAAGAGTACACATCTCCATTTGTAATTGGACCACTAACTCCTGATTCAGTTACAATTCTATTATGCGAGAGGAGAGCATAAGACAAAGATCATCATTAGTTGATAAGGAGGAAATAAAACATCACTCCAAAGGCCGCTCCCCATACATCGAAGGCATGCTTAGCCGTTATAGTATTAACTCCACCTCAACACCCTGTACTTGGAGTCAAAAGGAGAATGCAATTTTAAAATATAATATCTAAGGCCAGACCTGTATTATACATGACCAAGTTGCAATTCTCGACTATAACACTCATAATTCCAATTCATCAGTGAACACCTTTTTCCATAATTCAAACTCCTCCTCAGAAGGCCACTAGAAAGCCACAACCTGATCAACCTTGTTTTGATAGGGAGCATACTTTACCATTATCGATGTGGCCTTTTTATCAAAGCTTTCTAAGAAACTTATAACAAAATACAACTTTTCCAATGTATTCTCTAGCATGAGGATGTCAGCTTTTTTGCATATCTCATGTGTTTGAGACATCATTATATTGTTCATTTGCTCCTTCCAAACCTGCAGGGGTTTGACTTCATCCTGACTATGTAAAATATGAGGCAATGGGGTCAGGTCCTTTCCATCATACACATCTTTCAGCAATTTAATCTTAGATTCCATTGGGGCGGCAAATCCTTGAAACTTCTGCTCAACAATTCCCTTGACCAATTGATATGTTGCAATAACAGTAGGATATTTATCACCATGTTGTTTTGCCCCTACTGCCATGAATCTCAACTTCTCCATTCTAGGGCTCCATTTGTTTAGCAATGAGATGGCCAATTCTTTATCTCTTGGAAACATTTCTAGTGCTTGCAACATTAGGACATAATTTGCATGAACACTGTTTAGCTTAGTCTGGACCGTTCTGTTTAAATGTTTCAAAACAGTGTCCACTATCACTGCATTGTTTCTCCCTGCTGCATCCCGGATTTGCTTTACCATCTCCTTATATTCTTCAACCTGATGAATCAATTTCTCCCTAGAAAGTCCCCCTCAAGGGCTAGTAGCCCTCTCAATAGCGATAGGAACTTGTCCCATATTATATGGAACAATAGCCAAAGACTGTGCTTGTGCAGGAGGTTGAGACTGCTCTACTAGTGGGTCAGGAACAGTGTGGCTAGAACTAGCCTACTTTTGAGATCTCATGGTATCCATTTGTTGCCTCAATAAAACCAATTCAGTTTCTAACTCTACTACCTTTTGTTGACTCTTATTATATTCAATAATAATGTCATTATATTGGCCTCTCAGAGTATCCCGCTCCTTGGTCAAATCTTCAATAGTTGCTCTGGTGAATTTGGCAACATTCACAACCATATCAACAACTTCCAATGTTGGGGTGTCAGCAAATCTCCTCACAACCAAGTGACCACTGAAGTCAGAAGGTTCTGCAATAATTGGCTTCTTAGAGCTAGTAGATAGGGACCAGATTGCCAATGCATCTCATTCCTCACTAAAGGTCGATCCCTTGGGTGCCAATATAGCCTCCTCTTCAGTAGCAAGAAGTGGCTTATTAGCCCTTCTTATTGTGTCAAACACCACAGCATCAACGATATCCCATTCTAGGAGTAGCAATAGTCCACTTTTTTGTACCAATTCCTGGCCCTGCTCTGGTGTTATTGCTTTGAATCTTTCTCTCATCTGTTCCCTGACCTTAGCTTGAATTACCTTCTCTAAGAGCTCTGGATGCAAACTTCTCTCATGTGCCACCTTCTCAGCATATAATGCAGTATGTGCTCTCCACACAAAATATTTAAAAGCATCGGTTTGAATAAAAGAGTCATCCATCATGAACTCTCTGCATGCTTCTATTCTCAAGTCATCATTGCTTGTTATTCCTTTGATTTCATCTTTTCCTAACCTCAAAGAAACTGTACTTGAATCTGTTGCAATGTCAACTAGGTCCAATGGCATCTCAGGATGCATTTCATCCAGAGTGACAATAATGTCATCATCCTCATCACCATCACAATCAACAATCTTTACCCTTTCAACCCTCTACCTCTTTGGTGATGGTGGGAAAGCCTATTCAGAAAAACTTGGAGGAGAATCCAAATCAACAACATTTGGTACTAACTGCCTTGAAGAATATGGTGCAATATTTTTAGCAACATCTTCAGCCCTACTTCCCTTTCTTCTAGAAAAAACCCTTATCTTCTTTTGGGGCTGATAAGTAGGCCTCTTTTCTTCCTTTACCTTAGGGTACTCCTCGATGGTTTGTTATTTTCCCCTTTCTTCCACAACCCTTTCATCTTTCAAAACCCCAACCAAGCTCTCAAAATTATCAATAGCATACATTTCCCTGTTAAACTCATCTTTAGCATTAGGTAAGGGATTGAAACTAGGTATTTTCTCCTACTTACTTTTTACCATTTTAGAGTAGGCAATGTATAGTGCCTTTCTATCATCTTGTAATTCCAAATCAAAAATATTCCTGATGATGTCCTTAGGAAAGTAGAAGTTGTGGAAAAAATATTTTGTCCGATGTTTTTCCTTCATTTGAGAGATAAAACCCTCAGGATCATGATTCCTAGGGTGCACAGTCCTTAGCCTATAAGGCCCAAGTAATTGATGCAACTCCTTCCATCCTCCCTTTGCCATAACAAAATCAACAAATGTTGTATATTCAGGGAAGAAAGATTCTTTCTTCTGTTCAGCTAGCAAGTGTACTTCCTGAGCGCCCCCCAACTACCTCATGATTTCCAAAAATCCAACTCTAAGGGGCACCTCCCTTGGCAGAACCTTTGGATTGACATTAGTGCCAAAAACCCTGAAAACTATGGTATTAGGATAGGGGATAATGTCTCCCCAATTGTGCATTATGTTCAATTCAGGCCTTCTCTCCATCAGCCTCAAGAAATCATGAATTTCTTTTGGGATCCTTGGGGGGTTATGAACCAGAGCCTCCCTTAATTTAGATCCAAAGACATTATGGAAAGTTACATA
This sequence comes from Sequoiadendron giganteum, assembly GCA_007115665.2. Taxonomy (NCBI): domain Eukaryota; kingdom Viridiplantae; phylum Streptophyta; class Pinopsida; order Cupressales; family Cupressaceae; genus Sequoiadendron; species Sequoiadendron giganteum. The sequence goes on along the minus strand of CM021109.1, from coordinate 62,774,411 downwards.
ATCAAACTCATGATCATGCATGTCAAGAATCCTAGTCCAATATTGGACAGGCATTTCAATGTTTCCTTCCTTCTTCTTTAATTTCATATCTTTTTTGAACACAGCCTGACCCCTATACAGAAACATGTGGATTAACAAGGAATACCATCTGAATCCAACCCAATTCTTCCCTTCCTTTAGGGCTACCAAACCCGTGTGCATCTTCTCTGCCAAATAAGTGGCAAAATCATATATTACATTAAAACTTGGGTGCTAGATATTTACTGCCATATACATAATAGCAGTAGACAAGGTTTTCTTTAAGCTGACTCCCAGAACTTGACATAAAGCACAAACAGTCTTCTTCAAATAACTGGCAAAATAGCCCACAAGAAAAGGTTCGGGCTCATTCCTACCAATTACTACCTTCTTCTAATTTTTTCCTCTTTCTGAGACTGCCAAATGAGGTATTAAGAAAGATGTTCTGAACAAACCCCTAGTATTTCTATATTCTTGTCTGAAAACCTCCAAGTCAACAGGAACCATATCCCGACTCCATTCATGCAATTTGAAAATCTCTGCAATTTCTTCTTTGGTTATCTTAATCATCTGCACACCAGCATGTGTTCTAACAATTCAGGCCATAGGGTCATATCTAGCAGCAATGTCCTTTAAAAGATCTACATCCATATAAACATTAGGAACCACCAATTTACCTAGGTCTAACCTCCAGGGGTTACACAAAGGAACTGGCAAATTCCTGTTCCCAAACCAATTGGAGAAGAACTGCCACCCAATGTATGGTAACTCGGCATCTTGAATTGCACATTGTTTGTCTGTCAATCCTTCCAAGATTTGAGGCCCATAGAACAAAACCTTTCCCTCCTGCTCCTTGCTAGTAGAGGGTTGTAACAAATTAGTAATATCTTGGGATAAAGACCTGGTAGTGGTTTCAGAACTAGAACTTCGGGCCTTGGGTGCCATTTATACATTACATATGATAATTCGAACTAGGGTTTGCTTATTTTTAGATAGCAAATAATTACAATTTTCTCCTTTAGCCTTAACAAAAAAAAATTCAATATTCAAAAAACCTTAGCAATTATCTAGACAAGCTCTAAAAGCGAATCTATTCAATCAATTCTTCAAGAATAGAGATAGAAAACAATCACGAATTGCCTAGCAAGCAACCATAAAATATTCTGAATTTACAAGAAATGGAGTATGTGCTACTTACAGTTTCAATCGTAGAACATCTAGGGCAGGGAAATAGAGAAATCGTAACCACAACTTGCTTCACTCGATACCAAGCAATTCTTCCTCAATGTAGAGATATAGAACTGAAATAGTAATTCGTAAATTTTAGCATTTAATTATGCAAGCAAAGTTGAACTCAACCAATACTATTCACTCACACGAGATAAAATGGCTATCATACAATACCAGTTTATTTTTAAATATGAGCTATTGATCAATCGCAACGTTGGCCAGGAGAACGGCTCAGATTTAGTCAAAATAGTTTGAACATGCCACGTTCTCCCTCCAGTCACCAAATGGACAAGATATTCACCTATCAAGTACCACGTCAGCATAGAAATGGGCCCCACCTTTGTTATCAGTGTACAACATCAGAGTCCACGCATCACCAAATCGCACACCTCGCAGCATTTTTGAAACTACAGTTTTAATTGCGCGAGGTCAGCGAGGAACGGCCATGATGCGTCGGTACGAAAATAGCTATTGGCATCAGCCTTCATAATCGATCAGGGAGAAAAATTGGTCCCCACCATCAAATGTGACAGATGGCAGAATCTCGCAAGCCTCGCACCATATTTGTGACGTTAGCAGAAACCTCACGAGGTCTGCGAGCAACGGTCAAGATTGAAATCACTTCATCCGACAGTCGCGCAATCTGCACACGCAAAAAGGTTATTTTGCCTAACTTTTTAATAGTTGTTTTATTTTGCAGGGGGTGTTTTTAATGACCGTCAATCTTCCTACGATTGATCCTGACCACTCCCCACGATCTCGCAATGACATCACTGTTGATTATTTGGTGATTGTGATATCACGAGCGAGCACCACGTGTCCCAAGCTACCAATGCCAAAAAGGGATTAATAAAGCATTTAATATTTGTGTCGGACTTAAATACGTTATAAAGTGGGTTACTAAAACAGCACCAAGATACACGTGCTCGAGATTGACAATGATGTTATAATCTTGGTAAAAATTTGCTCAATGGTTATGTTTGGTGTTGCTGACTGTTGTGTTTTCAATGACCATCAATCTTCCTATGATTGATCCTGACCACTCCCCGCGATCTCGCGATGACATCACCGCTGGGTGTTTGGCGATTGTGATATCATGGGAGAGCGCCACCTGTCCCAAGCTGTCGATGCTGAAAAGGGATTAATAAAGTGTTTAATATTTGTGTCGGACTTAAATACGTTATAAAGTGGGTTACTAAAACAGTTGCGAGATGCATGTGCTCGAGATTGACGGTGATGTTATAATCTTGGTAAAAAGTTGCTCGACAGTTATGTTTGGTGCTACTAACTACTGTGTTTTTAATGACTATCGATCTTCCTACGATTGATCTAGACCGCTCCCCATGATCTCATGATGACATCACCACTGATTGTTTGGTGATTGCGATATCACGGGCGAGCGCCACGTGTCCCAAGATGTCAATGTTGAAAAGGGATTAATAAAGCGTTTAATATTTGTGTCAGACTTAAATACGTTATAAAGTGGGTTACTAAAATAGCTGTGAGATGCATGTGCTTGAGATCAATGGTGATGTTATAATCTTGGTAAAAAGTTTCTTGACGGTGATGTTTGGTGTTGCTGACTGCTGTGAGTGAACACGATCGCCGATCGTAGGAATCAACGGTTGCCCGCCATCGCATGATCCAAAGATGTAGGATGTTTAGTGATCGCGATATCACGAGCAGGTGCCATGTGTATTCCTTTGGCACTAATTTTGCGATGGGCCCTCGATGCTAACATGGAGATTTCATCAGCCCTTTTGAAGATGGTCGTTTGATGATTTGACAAAAATAAAAGATCGACGACTAAAGTTTAAATTCGCATCAAATGCGATTGGAGCCATTGGGGCGGCATGCAAATGAGCTTTAATGGCGGATGAGACATCTACTACCTCAATTCAATTGACATAAAGTATCTGCTCTTTTTCTATCTTCATCACAAAAGCATTCAAGTATTTTCCAAGTAGTTTAGAGCCAAAGATAAAAATTTTCGAGCGATCACCATGAAGTTTGGTTCTCTGCAAGGCATGAAATCCCATGAGTTATTTTCTAAACTGCTGGGTTAATTTGATTGTGTCTTTGTGAAGGGTTCTATTGTGCTGGTCAAGGGGTTTTGTTAATTATTGTCGTAGGGTTATTGGTTCATTTGAATTATTGGAATTGCATAGTTGTGTTGTATTTTTGTGTTCTGGGTACCCCTAGTTTCTTCGAGGATTTGATTTTTTAAAAGAAGCCCTAGTTGTTTAAGATGGCACCACCGAAGTAGCACTCTAGCCATGTTGATTATTTGAAGAGGAATTTGTATGATGACTTCCTGGATCAACTCCCGTTGTCAACAAATGACAGGAAGAGTGGTTTGGTTTTAATGAATGGAAAGACCCTAGGCGAAGGTCTATTGTGCAAAAATTATAACATTGCAGATGCCAAGATTCCTATGACTGGTCTTGAAATATTTAAGCAGTGGTATGGATAGTGAAACTTACCTCACCCCTTCTCTAATGCTTGGAGATATGACATGGGGAAACTAACAGTGCCAAATGTGTTCCCTGATGTTGACTTGCTCAGAGCAGTGGTAGCACGGTATGATCCTATGACAAGGGTCATAAGGGATAATGATGGTGGAATTCTGCTAAGCCTAAATGCAGATGAGATTTGGAAAATTTTTGATTTGACTGAGTATAGCCCTTTCTTAGTCCAAATAAATTATGAGAAGATGAAGGAGGAGTACAAAATGTTAAAGCCTCTTTTCAGATTGAAGTTGCTTCCTCTTCACCTGGCCAGGGCAAGCAGTTCAACAATTATTATCAGCCCAAATGACTAGGAGCCTTTCAGGCTAAGTTGTTTTTCCAGTCACTTCCTGGCAACATTTTATTAATTGTGCCAGATTTTAGGATTCAACCCTAATACTGTGATGCTAGTTGCGTACATGTTTATGGGAGCCCAGATTCAGCATCCCAACTTCTGTGTGGTATATGACTTTGCATCATTCCTGTCAAAGAAGATGCATGAGGGTTTGATGAAGCTGCATGTGGGGGATACTAGCACTCCTTTTTTCTGGTACTCCCTGTTGATGCATATGTTCCTATACAAGAATGTTTTTTTCTTCTCAGAAAACATGGAGTTGAGGCAGGAGGTGAATGGAGAAAGGTTACCAGTATAGGTGTGGAGTGCAGATTTGTCTTACAATAGGGGAGGTGCTAGCTTTGTGTAGTTTGATAACTGATTTTCCTCCAGACTCAGGGCTCGGTTGGTGGTAAATGTGCCAAGAGTCCTTGAAGATTTGCATGACTTCCTTCGACCGAAAGTGAGGAAGCCTAATTTAAAAGTGTGTCACAATTGGGGTGATATCATCTTGTACCTTGTAAGCAATGTCTTGAGGGTGTATGGTTTCCAGGGAACCCCTCATATCCTCCCCTTTAATGTACCATCAAGGATGGGGTTTGCCAAAGTAATGTGGCAACTAGGTTGTGTTCATGAGGACAACCTAACAAAGAAAGGAAAAGGAACTTTCTTCCCTGACTACACTATTGTTTCTGATTTTGTCTGTTCCAAGGGAGGATGGGTCCACTTCGGAAGGTTTTTTGATGACTTCAATTTGAGGAATGGTCATAGGAGACAGCATGACCCTGAGGGATTCTTTGCATTGTTTAGACAACGAATTAAAGGTGGAAAATTTGCACATGAATTCAACTTTCCTGAGGACCTAATAAGAAATGAGTTTGATTTGAATAGGCAGGAGTTGAATAAAGAAAAATGGATTGCATATGAAAAGCTACTGGCTATAATACATAAAGTGGATCCAAAATATGATCCATTAATGGAGTTCACTCCATTTCACAAGAGAATAGACTTCTTAATGGCTAATCTCAAAAGTATCATGGCCACCTTGATGACCAAGAGGGTCAGTTTGGAATTAGATTTTGGTATAGAAAGACCGGATGTGAGGCCTAAAGAAATAAGGCCAGCTTATCAGCCACCAGTTGACAGGCCTCTATACAAGAGAAAGAGGAATGTGAGCAGTGCTGAGGATGAAGGGGATAAGAAGGGAAAACAAGTCATGCAAGCATCATCACAGCTGGGTCCAAGGATCAGAGCACCTGGAGGGATAAGGATTGTGGATCTAGATTCACCACCAAGAGGTGATCATACAGTGTTACCATCAGATCCAAGCCCTAAGAGGCAGAGAGTTGAGAAAACACAGGAAACTCTGATGGATGAGATAATTGTGACTGATCAAGACATGCAGGTTGGTATCTCTCCCCCTCCTAGATGAACACAATTGGTGCTTTCTAACATGGATGTAAAGGGGAAATGTGTACAAGATGCTAGGATGGAGGCCTACAAGGAATTCTTGGATGATGATGCATTTGTAAAGACTCCTGTATTCTTGCAACTAGTTTGGAGGATGAAACTAGAAGAGTACCAGAACAAATGCAAGAGTAGGAGAGAATCAAGACCTGATAGGTCTGAGCAAGAGAATGATGATGAGTTTAAGGCCGAATTAATGGAAGAATTCAAAGGCATCACTCTTGAGGAGGGAAGAAGACTTGTGACTCAAGTTGGTGTCTTACTTTTGCCTGAATGGGACATAGCTGATGCGGTTGCATTCAATGCTATCTTACAGTCCAAGCACCCTATACAAAATAGTGAAGAAGAGGTTAAGGCAACTCTGCAGGACTCTGCCTTCAGTGAGGAGTATGAAACTCTAGCCATATGGGCATTGGCACCCCAGGGCAGAAAGCCAAACGCAACTGATAGTAGCCCACACCTAAGGGGAGGGCTAATCATCAAGAGAGCTTCTGAAACTTCAACAACAGAAGCTACAAGCTTGACAGTGAATGTGGCCAAATTGGCCCAAAAGACAGCTGAGAGAGAAGAGGTTGAAAAGAAGAGTCTAATGGAGAAATACAATATGATAATTGTAGAATGTAGTAGGATGTAGCAAAGGAATGTTGAGCTGCAATCTGAAGTAGATAGGTTGAAATATGGGCAGGTGGGAGAATCCTCCAGTGCTCAAGACTTCAAAACATTACCTTCTATTGCAGGATCGGTCCCCCATACTACTCCAATTGTTTCAACTCTGGGGTCCCCCATCCAGGCACCTGCTGTCAGTCCTACACCGGGGCCAGTTGAAGAAGAAGTTGAATATTCTGTGGATCCCACCAAGAAGCAAATGTTGAATAGGATCATAGAATTGAAGGCTGCCTTAAAGGCAAGTGAAGATGATGCAATTGCCAAACAAAGTGAGGTGGTTGACATAGTTTTGAGGCATCTTAATGAAAAGGTTGATGGTAAATTTCCATCTATACATTCTTTGTACTCTTTATTCTTGGATGGAATAAAAAATATCAATAGGGATTGGGAAATAGTTTTTCCTTTGGCTAAGAAATGGATCCCTGGCACAAACGATCTGGATATTATGTACAAAGCTTCTAGGTTTGATGTAGACAATAGGCCCCAGTCATTGAAGCCTACTCTAAACTTTGTAAAATCATTGAACGAATTCCAGGCCCTACTTGATGATTTCAATAGAAGAATTAGGGAGCTCATAAAGAGCCTTGATGACTAGAATGATACATTTTTGCCAGACATTATTGATGCACAAGGAAATGTTAAGACATTGCAACAGTGGCAAGATGAGGCAGAAGAAGTTATCAATGCACAAATCAAATCGATTTGTGATGATTCAAACTATGATTTGCTGGTAAATAGTATGGATAAGATAATTAACATTAGCACATTCTTAGAGTTTTTTGAAAGGGAAGCCAATCAAGTTGCAGTGAAGTACACACCTTACAATACTAAGGTGAATGAGGTCGTGAAATTTCACTGGCCAATGGATGAAGAGTATCAGAGATGGGTGGACAAGTACTTAACTGAAGAGGAGTAAAATAGTGTCTATACCACAGGATGGATGAAGGAATGCCAGACGATGATGCAAACAATTTTGGAGACAGCCACAGGAAATGATTTAACAATGGACAAGGCATGTGAACAGAATGAGAAGATGTTCAAAATGGAGCTAGCCATAAGGAATGCACTGGAGGATGCTGATACACACAAGTGGCCAGCTTACCGAGATTATCTGTCAAAACATCTATTTATGGCTTAATAGAGCATAATTTCTAGTTTGTTATTGTTGTTAAGTAAAAGACATTTCTCAAAGGACGCGCCCTTTCACAATTTTGATATATTTATATCTGTTTCATAATGTAAAATAGATATAGGCGGATAGGAGAAAGATACAGCAATGAAACTTTCCTTTAAAAGACTCAGATGCATATATGAATTTTGATGAAGTTAATAAAGATGTCTAAACTTGTGGCTTAATCTTGGTATCAACTGTTTGTGGAATTATACAGTTATCTGGTTGTCTCCATTTTGATGCTTTTTTGTTGTCTAAATTGATATATGAAGCATATAAATATATTCAGTTTACCGATACACATTTATTGTATTTGAGTGATGTGATTATTTGGTTCTTTCAAGTAAAGATTAAACCCTTCTAGTCAATCACAGTAATTAAAGAGTATTAATTGGATCAATAAGAAGAATCACATAACTAGGATTTTCATTCTATCTCAAGTAGAGTTTGTCAGTCATTTACTTGCACATTTATACAAGTTATAAACTACATCTTTGTGACAAACACTTTGAATTATTGCCATCATAGATTACACTTTTATAGATCTTCATTAGACTCCATACACCCAACAAGGCAGTGGTCTCACGCTTTCATCTTTTGGTATATCCATTTTATTTTTTACATCTGTTACCTGAACATATTCTAATATAATTCAAATATAATTAAAATTAAAAACATCATAAATTAATTATGTAACCACATAAGTCAAATATAATTCTATCAAGAAATTAATATCAAATAGATAATACAATCACATAACTCATACATTTCAATGTCATTGATCTTCTTCTTCATCCAACTCTTGTTCTGTATCATCTGATCTAGATTCAACATTATAAGGATTGGTCATATCATCATCATCATCATTGATATCAGTTTCAATAATGTCATCATCCACACGGATATCATCTTCATCAACATTAACTCCTACATCATCATGATCTAGTTCCTCCTCTTCGACATCTTCATCAGGCACATCATCAACTAACTATTGATCCTGATCATCATCTACATCATCTTCTATTTCTTCAGTATCTTCTTCTTCCACCACATTATACTTTACCAGCCTTCCTCTTGGATCATGTCTAACAACATATGACCAACTCGCTTTACCTGGAACCTCTGAGTAAAATACCCGCTCACATTGGCTTGGAAGAACATAGGGCTCATTTCCAGCTCACTCAAAATACCTTGTATTAACCATGGTAAATCCATTATCATGTTCAATAACAGTTCTCTCGGGATCATTTTCATTCAATCATAGCTTGTACCATAGGATAACAAACAAAACTAATTTGAAGGACTTAAAGTCACACTTAAGTATATCATCCAAAATCCCATAGTATTGATTTTCTGAAACTTCTGAATGTATGTCGCTTCTAGATGAAACATTAGTCACCTGGAAGACTGCAATTATCCCAGAATCACAAGTTTTCTTCGTGTCATCCAACTTTCTGATTCGATATTTATGGCCATTGCACCACATAGCCTTGTGGTGTTCCACCTGCAATATGTCAAACATGTAAAACTTATTGCAATATCGTCAATTGATAAACATATTTATTCTTGGCCGAATGTATGCAAAGAAAAAAAAATCTCAACGTGTATATACATCAATATAATTGAAAATAATTAAATAATATGGGTGATTAATATATTTATACATACCTATTTATTTCTTAAACCATATGCTAAATCAATTTCCCTTGGTGTAACATTGGAGTCTCCATTATGATGAGCTTCTTTAACCAATGAAGCCACACCTTCCCATGTTAATGCACGACCAGATTGTTGACATCGTTCAATCCATACCATCATCCAATCAAGATTGTTTGTGACGTACAAATGTAGTGTGTCCCACCCTCGACCAACTGTATAAAAAAAAATTGAAATTCACAAATGACGTATAATTAGTTAATTACCAAAATATACGACCTTCATTTATAATTGATGAATATTGAAAGATTAATAATTATATAAGTACAATATACATAAAAACCAAATGTAAAATGTATTTTAATTAATCTCCATGACCATCTTATAATTACGTGTCACTTTCCTCAATCTACCTTTCCCCATCAGGTACTCCCCTTCAAATTTTTTAATGGAGTTGGGATCCCAAATGCAATCTACATGGATCTTTGCTGCAAACTTAGGAAGATATTCAATAATGTACACCATGCTCTAGTATACCATGTATCCCTCCACCATAGAACCCTCGAGATGTGCTCTTTGTCTAACCAAAGCCTTCAAAAATTTCAAGTGCCTCTCAACCATCCACATTGACCTTGTGTGTACAGGTCCACACAATTCAATCTCCTCAACTTGGTGTATGAGGTAGTGTTCTTGTGCATTGACAAATGTTCAAGGTAGACACTTTTGCATTTCACACATTAGACGAGGAATTTTTCTCTTCCAATAATTTATTTCTTTATGGATTGCTTTAGATGACAACCATCTACAAGTGATTCAACGCACAAATATATTAACAAGATTTAACAAAAATATACAACGAATTGAACAAATATCGCTACTTACCTCATGTATTTTCCAAGATCATATATAACTTGCTTGAAATTGTTGTCAAAGTTGTCTGGGAGAGATAGAGGTAGAACATACTGCAACAATTATAAAATGATCTTTTCATTAATATTTTTCCAAAAGTAGTAAACATAATACACTGAAAAGTACATGTAGTATACATATATATATATATATATATAATATACTAAAATAATTACCTTAATGAAGGTATGCCAATCATGCATTTTCATCCCTGACCCAAATTCACCTTTCTTTGTTATGATATTGTTTATGTTCGAAGCAAATCCTGTGGGAAATTGAATTTTTTGTATGACTTGTTTTATAGCATTGCTTTGCTGCTCCATTAATAACCAAGGAAGGGTACTTATATTAATTTGGTCTCCATCGCTATTTAATTGAATGTCATTTTTCATTGCATGACTGGCTTCCTAAATGTCACTACAAATTTTGACAATTTTTTCTTTGTCATGCCTTCCATCCAATATTTTCCATAACGTTTCTGTCATATTCTTTCCAATATGCATTGTATCAAACAAATGCACAATTTGTAGCTACTCATAGTAGGGAAACCTACTAAATTGTCTAGGATAACTTTTCAGTCCCTGTGGAAGCTGACCATTAATGCCTTGACGACCTTCATGAAGCATATAAGTTAAACAAATTAACAACGACAATCATTGTCAATTACAGTATGAGTAAACATAACACAATATAAAAATATAAATTCAAAACATATCATAAATGATAGATAAACAATTTGATCCGATGTATAACCTTGATGATTAATTCTATTATATTCCAACTTCCATAGGCGAGGTGTCATTCTTCGTGGTTTTGATGTAGTCTCTTCTTTCCCATTGAAAAGATGTTTTTCAATAGTTCGATACTTATGATTTCTGTGGAGGAAGTGCCTATACTCATCAAACACCTGCTTTCCTAAACTTGTTGAACGACGAGATTTCATCTTTGGACCACAAATTGGACATGCAAATTTTCCCTTTGTTTGAAGACCTGCAAATCATATATAATTGGATTAAATATGTCAATTTTTATAATTATATATAATGAATAGATTATTAAAAAACATGCATGATATCTAATTCATAAAATTAAATATCATTAAAGTCATGCAGTCGAACGTTATAACATACCAGAAAAATGTGTTAGCCCTGGGGCATCATGAATTGTCCATATAAGCATTGCATGGAATTGAAATTGTCTTTGTCCTATTGGTCTAGATACGTCATACATAGTGACACCATTCCATAACTTTAGTAACTTGTCGATAAGAGGCTCAATATATACATTCATATCTTTAACTTGGTACTTACCTAGTTGAATGAACATAAACATTACATAATTATTATAACCATTTTACTGCAATATATATAAATTCATGTACATGACTATTAAATGAAAAAACATATAAGTCATTATGCAACAAATAAGACAAATGAGATGCTACTACGTTAAAGAAAATTGATGTAAACAAATACCTGGAACAATCATTGTCAACATTATGTGCTCCCTCTTAATTGACATCCATGGAGGAATGTTATTGTTGATAACAAAAATAGGCCACACCGAGTAAATAGATCTCAGCTCTCCAAATGGATTGACACCGTCTGCTGCTAATGAAAGCCTGAGATTACGAGGTTCTTCTTTAAAGTGTGGCCATTTTTCCTCCATGTCCCTAAATGCAGAACCATCCGCGGGCATTCGAAGAATCTCATCTCCACTTCTATTACGTGCATGGTAATCCATAAATTGTGCTAAGCTTTCACACCTAAATAATTGTTACATACGTGGAATAATGGGAATATAACGAAGAACCTTGCGAGGCACCTTTTTTGTTAGTTGATCTGTTCGATATCTACTGATATGACATTCCGGGCATTCTGTTGCAAATTCATATTGTTTATGATATATAATATGATCATTGGGACATGCATCTATTGCTTGATACTCCATTCCAATATCTTTCATAATGCCAGATAAATCTTAGTATGAGCGAGGTAAAATATTTGATGGTGGTAACAAAAATTCACCAATCAATCTACAACAAAAAATAATTTCTTAATATAAAGAATATTAATGGTACATACTTCTTCCTTTATTTACTAGCGATGAACTAACAACAATTAAAATAGATGAAAAAAGATGACATTTATGACATACCTTAACATCCGTGAGATTGCTATGTTGGATAAACCATTCATAACCTTCAAGTTCACCAGCAACAATACAACAGAGAGAAGAGTTGTTTGGGAGCCTTCATAAAGGGGTGCGTAATCCTTCTCAAGTACAGGTAAATCATGAACATCATCAAAGTCATCTCGATCAACATGATCAGATATGCCACTACATCTATCATGGATCAATGTATTTGTACCATCATCTTCAATTGTGTTTTCTGACACATGATCATCTTCTTCCATAGGATCATTAACTTCATCTTTGATATTCACAACTCCATGTTCCTCCGCTTGCAAAACCACATTCCCTGAGCCATGATAATTCATATTGTGTGCCCTAGGGTGCCCCACCTTTATAATAATGACAGACACAAATAAACCATGATCACGATCAAGTGATTTTTTATATATATATCAAATGTTAAAACAATATAAACATTTTCAAATTCAATTAATATAAACACATATAATGAACAACTTACCAATGGACGATAATCATGCCCCCTTCAATGTGACCATGTTTCCTACAATGTTTCTCAGCTGTTGTGATTAAAAGTCTTCTCGTCTTTAAACCCTTGCAATTATTGCAAGGACAATAGCATTTCCCATCACCCTTTCTTTTCAATATAGCCCACAATCTAGCAACTGTCCCTTCATTTTGTTCTGGACTAATATTATCTGACATGATTTTTCTTTACCAAGCTTGAATATTTAGATCTTCAAAAAATATCAAACTCACTCCAATAATTTTTAATCATACACAGGTAACAAAATATAATAATTATGATATTTTACACCAAAAAAATTTGGCATGCAACCACCCCTGCAAAAGAGAAGATAGTCTAAAGTTAATGACCCCAAAAAACACTTTCAAATGCTAATTTCGGAAATTATTAAATTCTGATTTCACTATGATTTCCAATTGTTAGACTCCTAAAATCAGAATATTGAACTTGAACAACAAAATTTGGAAATGAAAATCTCAAAATGCAGCTAATAGGCCTCAACAATTAAGGCCTACTCAAGACTTTGTGAAGTCACTGCAAGGTTTCCAGGCCTTACCTGATGATTTCAGTAGGAGGATTAAAGAGTTGGTAAAGAGTTTTGATGACTAGAGTGACACATATTTACCAGATATTGTAGATGCCCAAGGAAATGTTAGATCGCTGCAGCAATGGCAGGACAAGGTAGATGAAATCATCAATGCACAAATCAAATTGATTTTTTATGACTCAGATTATGACATGCTGATGAGTAGTATGGATAAAATCATTAATTCACTAGCACATTTTTTGAATCTTTTGAAAGGGAGGCGAATCAAGTAGCAGTAAAGTATACACCTTATAGTGCCAAGGTAAATGAGGTGGTAAATTTTAATTGCCCAACGGATGAGGAATATCAAGGATGGGTAGAAAAGTACTTAATTGAACAAGAATAGGATAGAGTCTACAACCGACAGTTAATAGCTCAGCGGTTATGGTTATAACACATTTTGGCTATTTCTTGGTGGCAGTTTTGGTGCAAGTTTTTGAAGTTTAGCAAATGCAACAGTTATTCTCCAGTGGATGGGATGAACAAGAAGATTCTCCAGAGACTCGGCTGTTGTAACCAATTTTTGAAATGTCATAAGGCTGTCCAAGTGACCAGTGATAGGTGTATTTCTGGTCTGAAGCTTTTTGCTCCTTCATTTTCCCTATAAGAAGGATTTCAGGACCAAAAATATAGGTTAGCAAGTTAGATATCTTTAAGTCGAGTCTAACTAAAGTTGTAGATTGAATTTGTAAAGAGCCTGATATTATAGTGAAAATATTATTCTTAGGTTTGCTATCATTCTGTTGTAGGTTTTAATTTCAAAGGTACTTAATTTTCAAGATAGTACTAGCATCTGAATGAAAATTACTCATTTCAAGGTCATGTATCTCCATTGTATGAATATATTATTATCTTGAATAAAATGATCAAGGGTTATTCTGTTCATCTCACTATAATGGTGTGTGTAATTCTCATTTTGGCTTTAATTCAAGGAATTAATTAAAATGCTTGAGTGAGGTTATAGGTGACTATGTTCATATAAAAATTTGATAAGTAGTATTGGGTTAGAATATAGATTGATGGTATTGTAAGGTAGTATTATCTAAGATTTTATATGCTATGTGTCTAGAAGATTAACTTGGTTACAGTAAAAAACAACCAACGCCTTTGATATTATCTAGCTATGGCTCCCAAATCTATTGCAAATTGATCATTAGGGTTAAAATTGAAACCTTGCAAATATAATCTTTGTCCAAATCCATCAAGAATTTTCCATCAGTTATAAACAATTCCCTTATAAAGAATTTGTGAAGCCAGGTCTAAAATCTAGAAATGAAATTCTAAAAATGCACAAGACTAAAAATGAAATCTGATGAGATGTTGCTTTAAAATATGATTTTCAAACCTGGAAGTACAAATTTGACTTCACAAATGAATTCTGGAAAAAGACAATGACTACCCTCAACCTGGCGATATCTTCTTGAGTTTGTTCTGATTTTCCCCAAGAAAACCGTCGAGCTCATTTCAATTTATGCCCGCCACAATTTAACTTTGCAGGTCCATCACAATTTAGGCGAAAGATCTTCCTCAAAACGTAGACGAAAAAAATGGTTCGTCGAAATTCCGACAAACATCGGGGATAAAAATTTTAAAAAATGAAAATTCGCACAAGTGCCCAATGATACATTTGATTATATAGCTTTCATTGGAAGGTTTCATCAGAAATTAGGGTCAAATGAGTTACTGTAGTGAGCTAAGTCCAGAGAAGCCGAGCCAAGATAAAAGGGTTACAAAATAATGATGCATGGTAAAAATAAAACACCCATTCATTCGTATCTGTTGAGTCCAAATCGATCTTGTTTTGACAGAAAACGAAAGAAATGGTACATAGAAACTTACTCAACTTCTTGTTGTTTGAAGAAATTCAAGCTCCAAAAGTGCTTTGATGTTAGCCTCAAGACAAGCAAGGCATCAAGAGAGTAAAGCAAGAGAAAAATGCATGAGAATCCGAGAGGGAATGTCTTTGAAAATGCATTCAGATAAGTGGAAACAAATGATGAACCATGAAAGCTTTACCTAATTTAGCCTCAACAAAAAAAATTGTGAAGAAAAATCTCAAAATCAGTGAGAAAATTGATAGATACTCCTTTAGAAAGCTCAAGGTTTCAAACTCTAATGATGGCGACATGTGCAAGGCAAGGGAGCTCAAAAAAACCAAGTGAAAATGAGAGTTAAAAATTAGGGCTTGGGTATTTTGTTCTAACTCATCATGGTGGCAAAAATATTGATGTGAAAAAACTCAAATATGTTTAATCATTAAATATTTTAATATTCAAAAAAATTTAGAAAACAAAATACATATATTTTATAGTAAAAAAATACTATTATCTATTAAATTCATAAGTGTTGTTCATGCTTTTACCTCTGTACCACTACATGATTGTGAGAGAGGTGTGGTAGCATGGTATGCCACCATACCGCGGGATATTTCTTATTGTCTGGTGGTAGTGCGACATATACCGCCATGCCGCAAGAGGATTCTGACTGTCTAGTTGTAGCTCAGTATACCGCCACCCTGCAGAAGACTTCTAGTAGCAGGGTTGTGTTGTATACTGCTCTACTGCATATGTTGCTCACCTTCCCAATAATATAGCGGTGTATGCTTTTGATCATTACTTGAAGAGTGTCAATGAGACAATCTTATTTGTCTTACTGATATCTCAATGTATCATTGACATTAGATCTTATGTTCCTCTGATGTTGGTTGCCGGTGTCGATGAGACAAGTTAATATCTCTTACTGATATGCCACTGTCTAAATCTGATGCTAAATCGGACTACCTAATACTGCCATACCATGGGAGATTTCTTACTGCCTGGTGATAGTGTGATGTATACCACCATACCGTGAGAGGATTCAAACTATCTGGCAGTAGCGCGGTATACTGCCACCCCACAGAAGCCTTCTAGTACAGGGGTTGTGATGTGTACCGCTCTATTGCATATGTTGCTCACCTTCTCGGTGGTATAGCGGTGTATTCTTTTGATCATTACTTGAAGAGTGTCGATGAGACAATCTTATTTTCCTTACCGATATCTCAATGTCTCATTGACATTAGATCTTATTTCCTCTAATGTTGGTTGCCAGTGTTGAGGAGACAAGTTAATATTTCTTACCGATATGCCACTGTCTAAATATGGTGCTAAATCCGATGTTAAATCCGGTGCTAAATTTGATGCTAAACCCGATGCTAAATCTAATGCTAAATTTGGTGCTAAATCTAGCACTAAATACGATGCCAATTAGCACCTACTTGTTCTAATCGGCACAAAAAATGCCAAAAATGGTGCCAACCTAATAAATAGCATTGACTTTTTCAAAAAATTGGAGAAAAATACATTAAAACAGTGGGTAGAAGCAAAAAATGGAGCAAAAAAGGGAACTAATCATAGGGATTTGTTGTAGTGTGAGGCTTGGTTAGAATAAAGTATGGTGTTGGTAAAATATGACACTTGGCATCTAGTGAGACTACCTAAGGGAAGGAATTCTATTGTATACAAGGGGGATTCAAGAATTTTTTTGGATTGAATGCTAATTTAGAATAGTACAACACAATATAGGTGGCAAAAGGTACTCCCAAATTGTGGGAGTTAATTTTGGTGAAATGTTTTCTCCTATTGAGAAACTTATTTCTATTTTATTATTGCTTATGATTTATAAGTAGATGAGATGGATGCTAAAACTACTTTGTCTCACAATTATCTTGAAGAAGATATTAATATGAAATAACCTAAGGGTTTATGGTGAAAGGAAACTAAAATTTAGTTTGTATGTTGAAGTGGTCTTTATATGGTTTGAAGTAGTCACCTCAAATATGATATTATACTTTGAATTCTTTTACATCACATCTTGGATCATTAAATATTGAGGCCAATAATTGTGTTTATTTAAGTTGATTGATCAATTACTAATCATTGTCTTGTATGATGATGATGTGTTATTTATTAGGAACAACAAGGGTATGATTAGGAAACTCAAAACTTGTATTTCTAGTGTATTTGTTATAATTTATTTAAGAGATGCAAAATATATTTGAGGATCAAAATTAGCAAAGATAAGTTTCATAAAATTATTTTTCTTAGTCAAAGTAAATATGTTGAGACTATTTTTTAAATATTTTGGCATATACGGCTATAAACTAGTAAGTATTCCTTTACATGTTTTTGATGGGGCCCAAAACCCATTACACAATGGTTTTGCAGGGAACCATCAACCTAAAAAAGAAAAGAAAGCTACAAATAATATAACTCATAAACCAATAGTAGACCCATAGCAGCCTCAAAAATATTAATATGAAGACAAACACTGCAACTAACAAACAAGAAAGGGCCTGAAACCCTTTTACAACCTAGTTTTAACCGGGACCAAAAACCCTTTTAGATACACAAAGAACCTACCTGCATCTTCCAGGCATCAGCAAACCAGTTGCTCATGGATGAAACCACTCAGCCAAGAAATAAAACTTTCTTAATGGTGTAAGACACCATTACACCCCTAAGAAAAAATGCCACCAACTCCAACAACCCCACCTCAATAGGGGAGATGGAGAGCACAACGAACCACTAAGCACACAGCCAAAGATCAAACCAAGAAACCACCTCCAAATGCACCTTAGTAGAAAGGATCTCCCCTCTATTGGAGAGAGTTTTCTAGCCACCATATCCACTACCACCCAAAGAATCCATCACCCGTAACCTCCACCTCCATAAGAAAAGTGTCCCCCTCAATGGGATCAACATTTGAGGAAGCCAGAGACAATCACCTCCCAGCTCCACCTCTATAGGAGCAGAATCCACCTCCATAGGATTTGAGAAGAAGACCAATACAATAGTGGAACAAGCAACCAAACCACGCAATGGAAAAACCTAGTAAGAGGCCAACACCCACAAACATCAAGCTTCAAAGGAAACACACTGAGCCTGAAGGGGCTCAACCAGCTCAGACAAAGAGAGAAACTTAGAATACCACCCAGCCTTCAGCAAAAAAGGAGAATCCAGAGAATCCAAAACATTCATCGACAACTCCAACAACAAAATCTCTTTCGAACCACTCTGCATCAGCACAAGGGTAGTAGAACCAAACTCTAGAACCACACAAGAAAACAAAGGCTACAAGCCACAAGGGAAACCAAAGAGCAGAGCCATGCATGGAAGACTAGAAAATAGAGAGAAGGGAAGGAGTGCAAAACCATGAAGCTCACCATCTAACCCACCAAGGTCTGAGAGAATGCAAAATCCCACCACAAATAACCCCATCATAGTCCCCTCACGCACAACATTCAACACTGAGAAAGCCACTAAAAACCCCAGAGCCAAAGCCTACAGACCACAAGGGCAACCAAAGAGAAGAGCCAGGCAAGGGAGACCGAACAACAGAGAGAGGGGAAAGAGAGCAAAATCATGAAGAACACCATCTGACCCTACAAGGTCTGAAAGAATGCAAAATCCTACCACAAACAACCCTATCACAGTCCACCCATAATCCACACTTGGCACCAAGACAACCACCCAGAGTATTCCTTTACATGTTAGTATTGAGTTATCTTTGAGTTATTTTCCTCGATCAAATAAAATTTTTGAAGATATGTATAATTTTTCTTATGCTATTATTGTATGCATATTGATACATGTAATGGTATATATTAGATGAGATATTTCCCAAGTGGTGGGAGTTGTGAGTAGGTTTATGTCTAATCATAGTAGATAGTATTAGAATTAGGTTAAGTTGGTGTTTAAATATTTTCAAGGAAATTATTATTACTAATTTATTCTATCATGGCATAAATGATTGAAATACACCAAACATACAAGGTTTCATTGATTTAGTTGGTTAATTTAAAATAACTCAAGGAATGGGTTGTTATATGCATAGGACAATTGAGAGGGATTGAATTAGTTGTATACTTTAAAAAATTCAATCCCTCAATATCATCCAAACCATTGATAGCCCTTAAACCCTTATTATGTATTATCATAATGTAAATATATAAAATAGTAATGCAAACATATCCAAACATATAAGAACACCAGATTTACGTAGAAAACCCAAGAAAGGAAAAACCATGATGAGGATTAGTTCACATATATATGAATTGGAATAATGGATACAATCAGGCTCACTGCCAAGGGCTCACTACCCAGAAAAAGAAAATAGGCTCACTGTTAGGTGGCTCACTACCAAGAAGAAAGTGTTGGAATTAGGGAACATTGAGAGGGGGGGTGAATCAATGTTATGAAAATATTAACCTTATTAATCTGATATTTAAACAATTTCAATATCAAACCAAAGGAAAGATGCAAACACACAAATAAATCATTCAAAACATCATAACACAAGGATTTTTACATGGAAATCCTATTAGGGGAAAAACCATGGTGGAGGTCAATCCACAATTTGAGTACTCAAATATAAGTTTTACAAAATGGGAATGTACTTGCATTCAGGCTCACTGCCTTACAATCAGTTTCAAAAGACAACACAAGTGATGAACTATGAATTAGCATCTGCAAATGCCTGAGAATAGTTCTGGTTGAGCACATTAGTCAATTTTTGACCTTTTATCTGAGTTCGCTCTTCTTCTCTGCTCTGCTCTGCAATTCACATCACAAATCCATACATAAGTGAATTCATAACACTATCCTTTTGAATTTCACACCACACACTAACATACTTCACATCACCTCTATGAAAATGATATAACTGATCACTTATATATATCTGCAACTAAAGATTCAATCATCCATATGTCGAATTTAATAAAACATAAAGTACTTTCCAACCGTCGGCTAAATCCACAAATGATTGTCAATGCACACCATCCAAAGTCAGCCATAGCATAGTGAGAAACTAAATAAACATGTTCAAACACAAAAACATTTAAACAATTACTCCTTAAAAATCCCCAATGACTATATCCACCAAGTTGGCCTTCTAGCACTGATAAACAGAAAATAAATACATCGGATCTCCTAATTCGTACACCAATGAGTGCGCACCTAGACGCTTCTTGGATAAGATAGTACGTATATCAAAATACCTTTCTCTAAGATCCACAACTTAAAATGATAAGTTGATAATGCAAATAGGTTCATCTTCAGTCGGATATCCTGTTCTTCACTCTATCTGTCGGTATGGACAAATACTGAAGTGGGGACTGGATCAATGACTTAGTTTGCCATCAATGACAACACCAGATGCCAACAATCTCCCCCTTTGGCATTGATGGCAACACTTAGTGAAAAATTACTAAGTGTTAGAACCAACATACTATAATCATTCAATACTTCAAAAAGTTATAACTGTCACAACTCCCCCTGAGTTTGATAAGGAATTTTTCATTGCTCTCTCTCCCCCTTTGACATCAATGACAAACCAAAAAAAAAATTCTTGCAGTAGTTTCTTATGGAGTGTGAACAAAAACTTACTTATTCAAAACTGGTTCAAAATTTGAAGACATACATCCACTACTTGAGTTAAAAGATCATTTTGTACTTTTCTTTCATCTTCAGAAGAAACTTATTCCAGGCTTCTATTGCAATCCCGGTGATTATGATCATGTTGTTGTTTTCAAATGTTCGGTTGATAATCTTGATGAGATATTCCGAGATAGTGATGCTTTCTTCTAGTGCCTCTCCTTTTCTCAGTATCTCAATCAACTGTTCTAGACTGCATTCTATTATGTCCTTCACTTTCAAGAAGGTTTGAACAATCTTGTTTTTGGTGTTCTGGACATTTGTATGCTCTATTTGTAGTTCTTGAATTCTTTTCTTGATTTCGCCATCATGATCCTAAGAAATATCAAAGTTTTATCCAATATTGTTTAGTTCGGTTTCAGTTTGATCCAACTTCTCTTTATACTTGCCAATTGCATGGGGCCAATGACGATAGTAGTTGTAGATGCTACTTGCTGAATTTATGCACTTCCTTAGCTGATTCATGTGCCTTTTTAACTTGGTGAGAGATACTTTGTACTGCTTCTTCAGATGTAAGATTACTTCTTCTTCTTCCTTGTTTTGTGACTCAGAGTCATGATTTCCTTGATGCATTCAATCATTTCTTCTAGAAAATTATTTTGCAAACTCTCCAATTTGATCTGATTGTGCACAACATAAGTACTTAGTACACTTAAAATCACATCCTATTCATATGAAGGTCTGATAAACCATAATTTTGCAATTTTTTAAATTCCATCTTCCTCATGAATAAGCTGCAGTAGTTTTTCTTTGGTTAAGCCATCTTCTTCTTCACTTTCTTCTATCATTTCCTTTTCTTGTTCTGGCTCGACTGAATCCAGTTCTTTTCCTTGGGTGTCCTCAGTTTCCTTATTAGATTCCTCATCTAGTATATCCACAATTTCTCGTTCTTCTCATTTTCCTTCAATTTTTTTGGAGTTTTGCATGCTAGAGGAGTATAGATAGCAGTTTATTTTTCTCATTTCTTCCTTCTCTCCATCTCACCAAAAGAGGAACCAACTTCAAGTGTCCTTTCTGGAAGAGAAGTACCAAATGAGCCAAAATTTCCTAGCAAACTTTTAAAGAAACTTTCATATTCTTGATCATAGTTTCCAAACTTTTAGAGTGTGTGCAAATTTGTTTGCACATCGGTTCATTCTCTTTCCATATAACATTGTTGTTCATCGGTAAGCAATTCAAAAAGTACATTACTAGACATATAACCAAAGTACCAAACCTGAAAGGGTAATCAGTCATCTTCATCAATTGCACATTTTCCATTAGTTGATCTTTCAATAATCCGCAAAGGTCAAAATCCTAATCTTTCATTATCATTTGGTGTAAAATGTAGACCATACCTACTGAGGTAGCATCTTCTCTATTCCTGAAGAAGATTTTGTAGGATATTCCATGCACAATGTATCTTGTCACAGAGTTTTTGATTATTGAGATAATTAGTTCCCTTTGATCTCCAATAACTCCAGTTAGGGTTTCAACTTGTTTTTACCGGATTGAATTCTTTCTCAGTACATCCCCAAATTTGCATAATCCAGTTAAATTTCCAATTACTTCTTTCAAAAGGTGGTAGGGTTTATCTAGAATTAGAGTATTGGCATTCAATCTGCTCAAAATAAACTTAACAATTTCTATGTTCTCGAAATAGGGAAACTCATTCCAAATGTCCATCTTTTTATTTTTAGCTTCTCTCAACCATTTCAATTCATTGGGTGACAACAAGTTCCTTACGGCTCTAATCTTTTCACTGTTATACTAATCTAGATTGATCATTCATTTGATTTATTCCATTTTTCCTTTCGTACTCATGTTTCATTTCTATCAACCGCACACCAAATTAAATGAAAATTTATGAAGTACCTGATGAATTAGGGTTTCACAGCTGAAATGCATTCACGCCTTTGAGATTCTGTTGCAAAGAACTATCCTTCTTTTCTTTGATAAAGTGGTAAATGAGGGTTTCAACATGCCTTTTTATAACTTTGCACACCTAACCTTTCGTTGTAATAAATGTGTTTGCCCTAGGTGTTCCGAATACCCTGTTTTCTCAGACAGTCAGAGAAAAATTCTTCTGCGGACCTATGATTTCTTGAATTTACGTGTGAGTGTTTTGAAAAGCATTCGTAGATCATTAATACAAATTTTGAAAATCTTTCGCATTCTTGTACCAGCTACAGACAAGGGAAAAAGGATTTTCTTGAAAAACTCCCCCTAGGCCAATGGCCTGAAATCAATTTCTGGAGGAATTATTGGAAGCAAGTTCCGGTACAGAACCATCTCTTGCATCAAACTCATTTTTTCTTACCCATTTTTTCTTCATCTCATCTCTTATTTCATCCACAATCACCTTCCCTTTATTTTTATCATCTTTTTGTGTATGTTTGCCTTCGTATGCCGGACCTCTTTTATCCATATTTTTTGTTTCTGTAGAATCTTGCAATGTAATTGTATTTGTTGCAATTTTAGCACACAGGATTGCCTTGTCCAGACCAATCATTCCATTGATTTCTTCTTGATCTGCATTGGTTAGCAATATGCCCAAATCTTCCACAGGTATAACATTCAACATTCCTTCTACTAACAAAGTTGTTTAACACAATTCTACATTCAATTGAATTATGACCAAACTTTTTGCAATTGAAACACTAACTGAAGAATGATGAATCACTTGATTTCATTTTACTTCTACATTGAGCAGCCATATGACTAAATTTATTTCAATCAAAACAATATCCATTAAACTTTTGAGCATTAGGTTGTCTTACCAGATGCCTTTTTTCTTTCTTCATCAGATTTCCTTGCCTAAAATTTCTTTGTCCAGATCCGAAGCATTCTCCTTTCTCATATCCAAGCCCTCGCTTTTCATTTCCATTCTTTTTTCCTTGAGTCAACTCATGAAGCTTAACTGAGCTAATCTTAAACTTATCCTTGTATTCATTTGCAGTAGTAAGTTCATCCTTGAGAATAACAATCTATTTTTCAAGCTCTTCTTCATTGTTTTTGGATTGTTGCAGTTTAATATCCAACTGAATGAATTCTCTATTTATTCTTCTGCATTCACAATATTTTTCTTTTAAGGACTAAACAAGGTTCTCTTCATTCTTCTTTCTTTCTTCAATCTCCTTAGTCAGCTTCATCACCATAGATTCCATCTCATGTTTTAGTGTAGCATTGTCTCTGGTAAGATTTTCACATTCTTCAGTTATTTCCTTCAAGGTTTGATTCAGGTGAACATCATTCATGCTTATGCTCTCTTTTTGATTAATTTGATCACAGATATCCTTTCTCTTCTCTCTGGATTTAACAATCCGCTCCTTTAATGTCTGAATGAATTTCTCAGCATCTTTGAGAATCTCTCTGAATTCCTGAACTTCTTCTTTAGACTGATCAAGATCATCAAGTCCCACCATAAGTTGTTGTTGAAGATTACCAGATTCCATTACATTCCAAGATCCACCTCAAGCTGCTCAACACTAGGAGGGGGGGTGAATCAATGTTCCACAAATCTTAACCTTACTAACATGATAATTAGACCATTTCAACATTAAACCAAAGGAAAGATGTAAACACACAAAGTGTTGGCAAGAGACACTGCAAGTATCACTTGGTGTTGTCATTGATGGAAACCCTAATCAATGATCAGATTTGCACACTATCATTCATTCATACCAGCAGGAAGATTCAAGATTGTCAAGGAAGAATAGAGTATCCGGTAGCACAATGTTCATCGATCTATATGAAGATTTCATGTTATTATTTTATATTGCACATCCTAGGTAATGTTTTTTGGTATATTATCTATGTTACTATTGAAGCGCAATGGCTCGTATTCAGTTGAACTATTCTCAGTTTTTCTTGTATTAAGGCTGACCTCATGAATGTATTAGTTTGCGGATGTATGAGAAAAAATTGGTTAAGTATTTCTATGTTTGTATATCTTTGTCTGGGTCCTAGCCAAGTTATGGTCGACCATCAAGGATATGCATTGCACATCTCTCATAATTTGAGGTTGATAGTTATAATTTTTGTGTTCTATTGAAGCCGACAAAGTGTAGTTGAATCCCATATTGTAGATATATATACATGATCATCTGTATCATTTTGGTGTGTGTATATTGTGTGTATTGATGTGAATTGTGAATAAGAGCATAATAGAAGAGTGATAATGTACAGTTTCATTTATGCATAGAAGATCTATGTTGTGTATGAGAAGAGCAGAGCGAAGAGAAGAATCGTTCTGCAGATCCAGAATTCAATCTATGAGCTTCACCGAAACTGTAACTTGGCATAAATAGATGCTATCATCTCAGTTCAATCTTTAGATGGTTTTAATATGAACTCTTGTATGGCAGTGAGCTCTAGGCAGTGCGCCTGAATGCAAGTGCATTCCCCATTTTGTAATCTTCATTTGAGTATACTCAAATCAATTATGGATTGGCCATCCACCATGGTTTTTCCCCTAACAGGGTTTCCATGTAAAAATCTTGGTGTTATGGTGTTGGGTTTTTTTTCATGTTTATGCACTATGGTTGAATGTTACTAATGCTTGATGATAAAGGTTAATGAAGTTAATTTTTGCACAACACTGATTCACCCCCCCCTCCCCTCTCAGTGTAGCTTGTTTCCAATAGTTTGTATCAAAGCTAGTTCCTCTAAAAGAAGTCTAACTACTTGGGGAGATCTTGAAAGGTGTTCTAATGGATTCAAGTAGTCTTCAACAACTTTTGGTGGCCTTGGATGATCTTGATCAGTCAAAGGTGAAAGTTCAGAAATTGCAAGAAAATCTCTCAGATGCTGAGAAATTCATTGAATCTCTGAAAGATAAAATCAATAAGTCTAGAGAGAAGAGAAAGGAACTATGTGATCAGATTAAGCAGAGTGATAGTAAGAGAATTGAAGAAGAACAACTCAGTCACGTCCTTAAAGAAAAGACAGAAGAATGTGAAAAGCTCAACAGAGATAATACAGTTCTAAAGCATGAGATATCTATCATGATGAAGATGACCAAGGAGATTGAAGAAAAAAATAAAAATGAAGAGAACCTGACACAGTCCCTGAAGGATAAATCTGAATTATGCAATTGATTGGATAATGAATTGGAACAATCTAAAAATAGTGAAGAGGCACTTGAAAAGTAGATGGATAATCTTAGAAATGAACTTGTTGCTACTAATCAGTATAAAGAGAAGTTCAAAGCTATTTTTTCCATGCTTGATGAACTAATTAGCAGTCAAACGACTCATGGTGACAAGCAAGGTCTTGGATATTGTTGACACAAATATTTGCAGGGGCAGCAGCCTTATGTGAAACTTAGCTATTGGGGGACTTTTGCGTGTAGCTAAGTGACCTTCAAGTTTTATCGAAGTCGGCTCTTCATTTTTATGGGGGGGAAGGTAAAGGGTGAGAAGAGTAACATGAAATAATCAAACCTAAACTAAGGTGATGCACCAAATCATAAGAGAAATAACTAAGCACAATGTTGAGACAAAGGCTTGAATAGTAGTTGTTGTTTATCAAATAGATGCTTCCCAACACCGCAAACATAACAACATCACACTCTTTGTATAATATTACTCATACAACATAAACCAACACAAAAGAGTAGCAACATGATCTACATTTTATTAAGCTACATCAAGATTACAAAAGCTTGAGATAGACGTTCATATACTCCAAAAAATACAAGCACAGTTTAATGTCACATTAAATGCATGAAAACAAAAAGGCCGAATTGACTGGCATAGTCTACAAGTTCAAATTTAATAGAAAAAACTACAAAAGGCTCATTCCCAATGCTAAGGAAGATTTTTAAATCTATCTTACAACAACTTTACAATGAGGAAAAAGGTTGCTTAAATAAGCCAGCCCACCACCTGAAAACCCTATGAGAAAGATGCTTAAGGGAGGCCATCAACGATCCAAACCTTCTCGAGCCGGCACCAATAGAAAGATCATCCAACATTGCACCAGAAAGCATGTCCCTTGAGAAACCTACACTACACAACAACAGAAGAGAACACGGGACAACAAAAAAAGGAAACATGGCAGAGAAAAGAACACACAGCATGGGCGTCGAACCCAAGATAATGGATACAGGAATGAGTGCCACACGTCAAACACACGAAGCCTGAAAAAGAAAGGTGAGATGGATCAAGAGAAATCTCTAATAGGAAGCCACATGTTCCAACTCCCAGCAAAAGAAACTGCAGTGTGGGCCCAACTCGGAAAGAGACAAGCAAGTGCCATGCGTAAAGAAAACGAAGCTCAGTAAAAGAAAAACTATATGGCCCAATAGAAAGCTCTGATAGGAAGCCACGTGTTGACCACCGAGAAGCTGCGAGTGATACGAAAAAAGGTGAAGCCGCAAACCAAAAAGAAAACCGCGAAGGAAAAAGCGGTGCATGAATAAACATTCACAGTTTGGCGACTACCGGGGGCATTTTTCCTGTGGAATGGAGAACCCTAGAAACTCTGGTCTCGCAGACTAGTCAAACTCCATCACAATTTCTTTAAGTCGAAAGAGGGTAGTATGAAGGAATGTCCAGACTTCATTTGATGGCGCAGAGATAGTGCATAGATTTTCATGCACCATGTTTAGATCAATTATTTCCTTAAAAGGAAACCCACCAGATACCTTTGCTTCCAATTCGAGCTAGAAAAAGAGTTGTATGAGCTAATGCACTATTTTTTCAACATTGGTGATAGTCGAAGATTAATCAAAAGATTGGAAAACTGACAAATCCTACTTCTTCTCCTCAATTTTTTGATGATGTGCTCAATGCGTGCCACTGTTTGATCTGTTATAAAGGGTGATGGAAGCCCTCGCTAGGTTAAGCAGGAAAAAATTTCTCGCATATCACTGGTAATCTGGGTTAGCCTAGCTCTGCACTCTCTGACATGATGGACGGCCTCATGCATAGAGATGAGAATATTTACTCCCATGGCCGTAGTTGTTTGGTCCTCGATCCCCACATTGTTCAACGCTTCATTGAAAGTTGTATACAATTTTCCCAATAGCTTCCTGGCCTTTGGAACCTTATCAAAAGTCATTTCCTACACCTACTGTATCATTTTTCTCACCACCCCGCATAAACTGGTTGCTTGTGCAATAAATTTGAGAGTGGGCTGGAGAGTAAGGCATAATAGTTTGACCTTATCCCAGTACGATGCATGTAGCTCCTTAGCAATCTCCAGTGGGTTTATTTGGGGTGCAGGAGGCTAGGATTTCAAAAGGTCCAATTCCACAGCCTTGCTACTTAGATCCATCTTCAATTCTACAATGCTTCCTTATAGGACATACAACTGATTCCTCAGAGCAGAAACCTCTCTCTCCTTCTCTCCCAAGGCCAATTCAACCTGCCTCTGCTTCTCAGTTTCCTACTCCAATGTGGCATTCATCCCATTTACTTCCTCATGAGTGCTCTATTGAAGCTATTTTAGGCCATCATTTGCCTGCTTCAATTCATCACGGAGGACTGCTTCAGTCACATGGCATTGCTCAATCTCTTTTCGTAGGGCTGGAACGACCTCCGTGCCCAAAGCCTGAAGCTCATTGACTTTGTTTTCAAAAAAATTCCTCTCACTCTACAGGTGATTGATTTCAACTTCCTGGGCCTTATGCTTGTTTTCCCAAAGATCAACCTTTCCCTTCACCTCTTTCATTTGCTCATCCCTTTTCTTCATTTGGTGAGTGAGCTTGAGGAAGTCGGTAGTCACCACCTCTGGGTCTCCTCCATTAGTTCAACTTTATCCTGTGGACGATCCTATTGCAAATCCAACCCTACAACATTGGTATAATAATTGCTTGGTAGAATAACTGCTTGGTAGCATTTCCCCAACCAGCTTGATCACATTAGGCGTAACATTTGCAAACATCAACAAATTTTGGCTTTCATTGAAAATGGTTTGTAAAAGAGGATCTGCTTGTCTACTTGCATCCTTTTCCCTCCTTTTTTATATTTAGCTCACCCAGGCACTTTAGTTTGCATCCACCTATGAGAAATATTCCTGGGGTGAAATACCTAGCCCACCAGCAAAAGGAAACTCCTAGGGAACTGCTAGTGGGAAAGACAACATGCTTAATGTATCAACGGATCTAGTAGGCCTCGTAATAATTTTTGAGGAGAAAGGTGGGATAAAATGACTGCCCAGAGATGGTGAAGACATGGAGGGAAGAAAGGTCAAGGAAGCACTTACAGACATACTGGGTCTCGGGGATACAAATTGCTGACTCGGAGGGTTAGGACATGCCACCATTTGTGTTTCAAGGGTGGAAGAAATTGCAGGAGATGGAAAGGGACCCCCAGGAGAAATAATATTGGCCTACCCTAGGTAACTAGCGATAGGAATAACTGGTGCAAATGACGTAGCAGGGGCAGACGCGAAGGAGACCAAAGACATAGAAGAGAGGGAAGAAGGGGGAAAACATACCTAGGCTTCCTGTAGACTAGCAGTAGGTACCATCACTTCTTCATGCAATGACTCTTCTCCTTTTCTAGCTTCCTTTGTTTGTGGCCTTTTCTCCTCTCAAGAACTATCTAGATCCAAGATAACCTTTCAGTGGCATCTGGAACTTCTCATCCTCTTCATGCCGCAACTAGAGGATCTAGTGGCTTCTAAAATTTTTGTATTTGAAGAGTCCTCCTATTGTGACTTTTGTCCACTGACTGTCACTCCTCGTGCAAGATCTTTTTCAACTATGGGAGCCCTCTAGGCTACCTCTTCTCCATGCTTCAGAGCTGCACTTTCCACCTCACAGAACTTCTCAGAACCTGAAGGGTTAGGAGATTCTTCACTATCTAGATGCTCGCAACACCAAATATCATCAAACGTGTCATCTGAGTCCACTCTTGGAAGAGCCCATTAGTCATTTTTATCTCCTAGCTATATGTCCAAAAATCTTTAATTCTATCAGGCTTCCACTGAAGCCTATTCAATTGGCTACATAAAAATTGATTTATTTTGTTATTGGGGTTGGGCTTCACCATTATACGATAAAATTTTAGCCAAGGCGGTTGACCCGAGCTAGAAGGAATATACTCTAGGCCGACATATAATCTCACATTCTCCTCATCTGCATTTCTTTGAGGGTCACAAAATGGCTGAGGCTAGTGTGGAATCTTAATGCCAATCTTTGACAGATTGCCCTCTGGATTATACCGCCAAGTGTCACTAATGACCATTAGCCCAAGGTAACCTAATTTAGAGAATAAAACCTCAAAGCTATTTACCCTTGAGCTCTTTTTCTTCACCAACGATATAGAGCCAAACATGGCTAGTAGCGCCAAATGGGAAGTTAGATGTTTCTCTCCCTAGTACTCATTTTCGATGTTTCATAGCTGCCTAAAAAGCTTCGAGGGTGAGGACCCTATCAAAAATAAAATGCGGGAGCTGGAAAGGCTCCCAGATGAAACCTTGCATATGAAGCATTGTGAAATCCGTTCTGAAGAACCAATTGCAAGGTGGTACAAGCCCCTTCATCCACGATATTTGGATGGTGTCAAGCAAGCAAACATATTGCCTCCATTGTGATCCAAAGCTCGTAAAGTTGGAGCTAGGAAAGCATCTTAAAATGCGTAGTAATCAAAAAAAAAATTATAGGACAAGAGTCCAGGTCAAGACTGGCCTTCTCGCACCATGTTCATCAAATGCTACCAGGGCCATATATTGCTAGAAATAGTCAGGATTTTGATGCAAAATCATGTAGATTAAGAAAGAGGGATACCTAGAACTTGGAACCAAGTTCAAAATCCCTCAACTGGTGGCACATCCCTTCAACTATGACTTTTCCAAAGTCCATCTATGGAGGCATGGCATTCTTTTTCAGCAAAAAGCTAAGACTCATCTGGAAGTCGAAAACTTCCCTATCTGTATCTAATCCACACACCAATGCTAACATGGAGAAGACGGAGCTCGAACTTGCTTTAAAAGCAGCCAGATCAAGTGGGAAGCTAGGAGGGATGGAATTATCTGACGGCTGACTTGTCTCGGTGTTATAAAATTGTTGCGCCATCTAAAGCGTCCTCCAGTAACTTTGTAATCTGGAAATATAAAAATCTTCAACATTCTCAAGAGAGCTAAAAGGAATGCATAGCATATCTTTAAGGGCCTAGGGATAGATTACCACCCTGAAATTTTGGTTGCTTATGATTCCTGTCTAGGCATCAAAACATTTCACGCAGGCTGCCACAATCTTTGAACAATGATGCACCGAAGGAACCATGTACTAGGGAAGCCCAAAAATCCACAAATGTCCGTGAAAACGATCAATAATTTTCTTAACTTTTTCACATGCAACTTCCCTTAAGCTCTTGGGCTTCTGAGATAACTCAGGATCTCGAACGTTATCCCAATCTTCTGATATCAAAGCTTGGTTTCTAGGAGAAACCACGCTTAATACTTTCTGGTCTGCTGGCTTAGTGTAGGGCCAGGATGGCTTTGCTAGAATACCTGGGGTAGCATAGGAATCTTGGGCGTATATATTTATGCAAGGTGCAAGCATTCTATGTTCTTCAATACTCTCAGTGCCTACGGCCTGTGTTGAACTCTCTGTAATTTCAGCCATTTTCTTATATTTTTGGAGGACTCTACAAACTTTGCAACTTAGCTTTTGAGATCATTTTTCTTCTTTGAAAATGATTCATATGGTTACACACTTTGTCAAGCTACACAACAAATGCCCTTCGCGCGCTCCAACCTATCTTTTTGATTTTCAAGAAAATAGGTTTAGCAAGGGTACGTGCCATCTTTTCACATTAGTTACACCATGCACCACTAACCTTTTTCATGCATGCGAAGAGATCACCAACCTACCGAAAGACTCCTCACATTTAAGAGATATGACCTCACATATGATGGCTCTTGATTTTTCTTGGAAAAAGCACTGAATCAGCATTGCCATATCTTTCGTGAGCCTTTGCATTTATTGATTACTTGATCATTATCAGGCGCATCAACCAATGACCTCATATTAAAAGATTTTCTTTGATTTAATCAAGACAGCAACATTCTTTATGTTGACAACTGGCTCACTCTCGTCCCTATTTCAAAAACTCGAACTAAGCAAGTTGCAACCGTATCTAATTATCTCCATTATTTCAAACACCGCAATACTAGTTATCAAGGCTCCTCAACACCATTTTCTTCTGACGTAATCATACATTGCTTAATTAGGGAGGCCCCTAACCATCTATAAATAGGACCCTTGGCACCTTTACTAATGCACATTTACATTCACCATTCTTAGCAATTATTCCCTAGTACATCTTTAGTAATCTATTATTTAGCTAGAGTAGCAATAGGTATGGAAACACCAATTAGACTGGTCTGCAAGAAGACTCAAGTCGCTTTTCTAGGAAAAATTAGGTGCAGGCGTTTAAAACGTGTGACTGGCATAAAAAACCTTTTGTATGTAAAATCCATCAAATGGGTGCTAGGAAAATATTGCATGGAGTACGAGGACTAGTACAGAGTGAATACCAACATCAGCTCACACTTTGTAGCTTGTTGGACATCGACATTTCAAAATGGAAGATTCTGAAGCTTACAAAGAGGGTTTTCCCCAACGCTACCTCAGAGGGTTGGAGAACGTGGTGAGAGCTATTGAGTTTGACCATGGAGTTTTGTTCATTTGCAACCTGCGCCGACTTCTCAAGGAGGTAGACCCATGCCAACTAGACCCTTTCTGTGTGGCTTTGAGTTTGAGACCCACGAGGAACATCATCGCAAGGTTTGTGTCGCCTGCCACTTCCTGATGAGGATGCATAATGTTGAGCCCTTCCGTGAGGTGCAATGGTACAATAACTTTGAGAGGATGGTGTTTCCTCACCATGCGCCACCTATTGCTATCGTTGGACCCTCCAATGCTTGAATAAATGTGAAGAAGATGTCTCCATTTTTTCTTTTGTTTTTTAAAAAACTTTCTCTGTGACACTATGTCAGTGACGATATATATATATGTATTTTGTAACCTGGTTGATGGCCCCGTTAAGTTAGCATGACTACAAATGTAAATATCTCCATGATTAATACAATATATATATGTATATCTTCTATATTTTGGCTCCTTCTTCATTTTATTTCAATTTTTGCACCAATGTAGTTGTTAATCTAAGAAACCACTGAGAATAACCCAAAACTAACAAAGCAGGGAAAAATATATACATATTTACACACTTATTGCAAAAGTCAAACTAATTAAATTTTTAAAGGTGTATTTCGTTAACTGGAATACCCAAGGCTTCACGTTCCATAGTCTCTAACTCAAACGAGTTGTATTGTTTGCACTGAGTGATCTTGAATGGCCCTTCCCAGAGACTATCAAACTTGCCATGTTGACTGGGCTTTGCTCCACACTCATTAAACTTGAGCACTAAGTCTCCACATTGTAGACCCTAGTCAAACGTTTTCTTATCGAGCATCTCTTTACCACCTACTGTCGGTTTATCATTGCCTCGAGAGCATTCTCTCTTTTCTCCTGAACCTCAAGTAACTCTGAAAACCACACCTTCATTGCTCCATTTTGCTCAATTTCAAGAGACTTGAGTAGTTGGATTACAGGGATTTTCATACAAATTGGCAATAGCGCCTTCTTCCCATATAATATCTCGTAAGGAGATGTTTTCAATATTTGCTTTGGTGTGATACAGTCTACCCACAGTGTTGTCTGGAGGTGTTTATGCCATTCCCTTTGATGTTTCAAACCTATTCTCTTGATCATCTTGATGAGGTTCTTGTTTGTAGATTCAACAAGGCCATTCCCTTGTGGGTAGTAGTTAGAAGACGTCTTTAGGAAGACTCCATATTTTAGTACAAATTGGCTGATTTTGGAGTCGAGGAAAGCCTTAGCATTATTAGATATAACTGTCTTTGGCGGGCCGAACTTGGCTACCAGTTCCTCTAGGAAGTTTACAATTTCTTCCTCTATTGCATTCTTCAATGGTATAGCCTCAGCCCATCTGGTGAAGTAGTTAGTTGCCATTAGTATCCACCTTTGTTCGGCTGATGAAAATAGATTGATCATGCTAATGAAGTCAAGACCCCATTGAGCAAATGGACCTTCCACCACAATTGGTTTCAGTGGCATAGCAACATTTTTTTTTTTTCTGACAAAAAATGAACACTCACTGAATGACTTCACCAATGAATATGAGTCATTCAACAATGTCGACCAGATTTAACCAGCACATATGATCTTGATTGCAGTAGTTTTTGTTGAAAAATGACCTCTGGTTGGGCCACTATGATACTGCTCCAATATCCTTTTTGACTGCTCTTCAGTTACACATCTTAACAAGATACCATTGAAATTTCTCTAAAAATAACTCCCTCTAAGAGTACATAACCATTATTCTGCAATCGATAAAAATGCCTCTTAAATGGGGGGAGGTCGGATGGATACCTTCTTTTTTGCATAAAATTAATTTGGGCATCTAGCCAGTCATCTCTGGAGCTCTCTTCATTTAGAATCACGGGTTTCGGGACTTCAAACTTAGCAATTGCTTCATTTTTCTCCACCAGATATTCGTACAGACCCTCCCCCTTCACAGTCTTAATTGGATTGATCTCGATGTCATACTCGAGAATCTTGGTTATCCAGTTAGCCCGCTTCTCGATGATTTCACCTTCCATAATGTATTCTCGCACACTAGGGTGTGACACACAAACAATCACCTTGTTGCATGATATAAGGTGTCAGAACTTCTTCAGCCCCTTTACAATAGCAAAAGCTTGCTTCTCCACAAAGTTGTATTTCACCTCATATTCTTTCAGGGTGCATGAATAGAAGGCAATAGGTGATTCTCTTCTATCTTCATTGTCCTTCTGCATTAGGACAGTGGTGATACTATTGCCACCACCAAAGACATACATAATGAAGCCTTTTGATAAATCTAGGCTGATCAACACAGGAGTAGAAGAGATGACCTCTTTTATTTGTTCAAAATATTTTCTAGCTTCCACTATCCATTTGAAAATATGGTCCTTTTTCAACATTAGGATGATGGGCCAAATGATCCCTGCAAAGTCTGCTATGAACCGCCTGATAAAATTAACCTTTCCCAAAAAAGATTGAACTCCCTTTTTGTTGACAGGTAGAGGGAGTTCCATGATTTCTTTAACCCTCTCTGGATCAATGGCAATACCCTCCTTCAAAACGACATAATCCAATAGTTTCCCTTGCAGGACCCCAAACACACATTTCTTCAGGTTTAAAGAAATCCCAAACTCTTGGAATTTTTGGAAGACAAGCTCAAGATGATCAAAATGATCCTCAGTAGATTTTCAAAACACCTTCAGGTCATCCAAATAAATAATAATAATCTTATGTATCAATTCCTTGAAGGAAATTTCCATAGCTCGCTGGAAAGTGGCTCTGGCATTTGAAAGTCTGAAGGGTATTTTAGCATAAGCATATGTCCCCCACTTGGTAGTAAACGTTGTTTTGTGTTGATCCTCCTCTTTCACATGAATTTGATTATAGCCGGAGAAACCATCCAGCATTGAAAACATTTCAGAACCAGCAACTCTTTGTAGAATTACCTCCATTGAAGGCAAGGGGTAGTGGTCCTTCAAGGATGCTCTATTCAGGTCTCGAAAGTCAACGCACAATCGTATGTCATTTTTCTTCTTCCAGACCAACACCAGGCTAGACACCTAAGTGTTGTGCTTGATCGGGAACACTATCCGAGATGCAATCAACATATTTAATTCTTGTGACATTAGTGAATCGATCTTTTTATTGACTAACCTCTGCCTTTGACGCACTGGTTTTGCTCCTTCTAGTAGCTCAATGGTGTGTTGGATAATCCCGAGATCATATCCCTTAAGATCATCATATGACCATGCTATCACACTCAAATATTCCTCACAAAATTGTTTCAACCTTTCTTTATTCTTCTGCGAGACTCCTTTTCTGACCTTAAGCTTTTTATCTTATCTGATGTACAAATCGGTATAGTCACCTTATTTAGCTACAAGCTTTCTCTTGTCTTTCATTGCATCATCAGAATCAAAAAGACTCTCAGGAGTGACTAGACCCCTAGGAAGCTTGTTTGATTTTAATTGGATTATTTGATCCTCATAGGCCTCAGCGATCTTCGGTTGTAATTGGTCAGAAAATTCTCTGGACAGCCGAAGAAATGACACGATATGAGCATCACTATCAAAAAATTGTCATTCTTGATCATTATTTAGGACTGCAGGCCACACAATCACTCGCATTGAATGCCTGTTGTTAATCAATTCGGAAGCTGGCTCAAACTAAGATCCGATAGTTGCCATTTGGTTTGCTTCAGAGTTCTGCTCTCTATGTATGACTTGAATGTTGAATGCTTCAAAGCCTTCAATCAGGTCATAGACCCTATGTCGATATGATTGTATACGGACATTCTTGGTGGCAGAGAGCCCTCGGATTTGGTTCACCACCAATTCTAAATCTCCAAACACCTGTATTTGCTTTGTGCCCATTCTCTCTTCTAAACTCAAACCATGGACAAGGCCTTTGTATTCTGCTTCATTATTTGAGCATGTGAACTGGAAGCAGTAAGACCTCAAGGTCTTATCCTTGGATGGAGATATCAAACATATTCTTGGATCGGCTCCAGCTTTTTATCTTGCTTCATCAAAGCACAAGGTCCATAATTTTGAGGACACTTCACCTTCAAACTCTCTAGTCACTCTGGGCATTATTTGGTCCTCTTCATGTATGACATATGTTCCTAGACCAGTTGCATGATAGTTTCCGAAAGGGTCTATATCTATGAATTCATTTGAAAGAGCATCCTTCGCCTCTATCTGGGAGCTACTTGCTTCTTCCTCCTCAAGGAGTTCGACATTGAGCATCTCTCTGGAAGTGATTGAGGTATGTGTTGGCTCAAAATTGATCATGGCTTCATCAGTCACATGTTCAGAATACAAGGATTCTGGCAATAACTTCATCTTAGCTCCATGCTTTCTTCTTAGGATCAGGTGCAGCTAGTCCAATGCTAGATAACCTCTAACATTTGCATTGAATTCTCAAGATAGACATATCCCGAACAGAGGAGGGACGTCAATAAGCACAGTATCTTGATTCACAGTAATGATGGGACAGGAAAATAATGTCATAGGAAATCCTTTGATTACTTCGATGGTTTCAACCTTGTTTCCATCGAGTTACATGACTCCCTTTTTTAGAGGCTCGTACTTTAGTCCTAGAGCTTCAACTACTTGTTTAGGCACGAGGGTGGTGTTAGCACTAGAGTCAATCA
This sequence comes from Sequoiadendron giganteum, assembly GCA_007115665.2. NCBI lineage: Eukaryota > Viridiplantae > Streptophyta > Pinopsida > Cupressales > Cupressaceae > Sequoiadendron > Sequoiadendron giganteum. The sequence continues at coordinate 62,737,474 of CM021109.1, read as the reverse complement.
TACAATTATGCAGCAGCTTGTTACCAATGATAAGTGTTAGAAAGAAATGCTTGGGTTTAGGCTTACTCTCTTTTTTGGCTTTCTTTTCTTCTTGTTGATTTTCTAAAACTCTATCCAAGTCTGGCTTGGATGTTTTATTTTTTGAGGGTTGCTCCAACAGCTTCATGTCTTCTTCTCTTGATAATTCCTTCTACAATAGAAGTTGTTGCTTTGGGATAGCAAGGATATCCCACAAGGAAATATTATCAGAGGGTTTATTTAGTTGCTCCACCACATTGAATGGCGTTCGTGACTGATGAGTTACGGTTGCTTTCTCCTTTTTCCTTGTAGCTAGTACATCTGGTTGTTTGGCAATAGCCAGGGTAACCATGGGAGCTTTTTCTTTCAGAGGAGGTGGATTCAGAATAGCCACCTTGGACTATTTTGGAACTAATGATAGATTTGCCGATGAACTAGGTGTTTAATTAGGTGAACCTTCAGTCGGCAAAGATGTGAATTCTCTAGTGAGTCTCCACTTGGAACAAGTATTGTAATTTGACTGTACTTGCAACACTTGGGCTACTAGAATATCATTCAAGAATGCTGACTCCTCTCCTTCCATCCAAGAAAAAATTGCCTAGTCTGGAGCTATTTCTAGCTCTTTCTCTATAGACATTCCTTGCATTTGAGCAGTGAGAACTGCATTGTCCATTTGCCGAGAGGCTTGTGTATGACCTCCATGATCAAGGGTGATGCCTTGAATTTGTTGCTCTGTTATTCTCTATTGCAAATTCCCTCTCAAACAATTTCAGGGCATATGTGCATCATTGCAAGGGAAGCGCCATCAATTAGTCTCCTCAAAAAGATTGTTTTATCCTGCTACTAGCTCCTTGCTTGAACTAGGATAGACAGTCTACATCGGCATAGTCACAAGGATGACCTAGTTGTTCTATTGAGCTTGGGTATTGCTACAAGATCTATCCTACCACTGGCTCTTCTAGAAAGGAGCCTTCCCACCTTAGCAGTTTTGGTAAGTAGGCTTTTGGTAGCTATACTGTTGTCGCTTCATACTAGTCAATTCATTTTTCATGGTTTGCATCTGCTCCTTCATGTCATTCATTTTGATCATCAGGGGTTAGGCACCGGATCCACACTCAGCGTCGTTCCTAGGTACACATAAATAAACTGGGGAGGAGTTGCAAGAATGCTAGTTGAAGCTACCTCTGATTCTATAGCATTGAACTCTAGGAATAATAGCATGATAGGTCTCAGCACCAATTTTCTGGCAGCAATAAGATTGTTCTCTGCAGTGACGGAAAGGTTGTATGCATCGGGTAGAGTATTTCCACCGAGAGCTTGTAGCATCATAGAAATATTAGAATTGATGGACTTTAAATAAAACATGAACACCAGGTCTGGAGGTGGTCGACTACCAACAGGAACTCTCTGCCAAGTCGAATGAAACCAAGCATTGAAATCGGCCAAAGCTTCATTGGGAGCTCACTTTATACTAGCCAACTGGTGATATAGCGAAGATTTTCCACCACTATTTGAGAAGTGCTCGTAGAAAGGATCTCCAAGATCAACCCAAGTGGCAACTGTATTAGTCAGAAGAGTACGATACCAATTCAATGCCTTGCCTCTAAAAGGGGTGGCGAGTAATCTTAAAGCCACATTCTCATTAGTAATGCCATGCACCAAACATACATCAACTACATCTTGCAAGTGCTCCGCCAGATTTTTTTGAATCATCCCTGGAGAACTTAGGGATAGCCTTTAAAGCAGAAGTCAAGATTGGATCCCACACTACAGGAGGCATAGGTGCTACCAAAGGACTACCAGCATCCCAAGCTACATAATTTCTAGTAGCCATTGGCTCAGGAGATGGAGGAGAAGAGGGAGGTGAAGTATTATCTTGTCGACCTCTCATCTCGACTGAAACTAATGGTGGTACAAGCATGCTAGGAAATCTTGCAATTTGAGACCTAGTGATAGGCCTATGGCTCATACACTCCTATTGATCAGGCGAACGTGTTAGTTTGCATCCCATCGAGCATGCCAGAAAAAGAATTGTTGATCCAAAAATTTGCAAGGGCAGCAGCCTTGTGGGAAACTTAGCTATTGGGGGACTTGTGCACATAGCTAAGTGACCTTCGGGTTTTATCGAAGTTGGCTCTTCATTTTTATGGGGGGAAGGTAAAGGGTGAGAAGAGTAACATGAAATAATCAAACCTAAACTAAGGCGTTATTCCAAATCATAAGATAAATAACTAAGCACAATGCTGAGACAAAGGCTCGAATAGTAACTATTGTTTATCAAATAGATGCTTCCCAACATCGCAAACATAAGAACATCACACTCTTTTCATAATATTACTCATACAGCATAGGGTATGTGCAGGATCATGATGGGCCAAAAGTGGTGATATGTAAGTGATATGATGGCCCATGTGGCTAACGACCTTTTTTCTACCCAAATTTGATGAAACGAAAAGGGTTTTTAAAGGAGATTCTCAGCTTTCTACCAATATAAATTATGGTTTACTTTGAAATTAATAAATTATTATTATTCATTTTCTATTTGAATTACAACAAAAATCTTGATTGATAGGCTGATTGAAGAACATCTATAACTTTCAAATGGTATTGCATTCTATGCTTCACATACTATAAGATTAAAAAAAGAAAAATTGAATTTCATGAAGTTTTGACCAAGTTAAGGTGGTCAAACATACACATTTTTATATTTTTTAAAATTTATAATAAAAAATTCATAATTAACTATTTACTTGGAAAAAAATTACAAAAAAATATGCACCACATCAATACATGAGTCCTCTACTTATATCTAAAATCTTATAAAAAAAATTATCATTTTATTGTGGTTAGGGTGGTCAGACAGACACCTACTTCTTTTTTTTTCCCTGAAATTTAAGTACTACTCCATTGAAATTTCAAATTTTCACCAAATAGATTTTTTATTTTTTTAAATAAACCTAATAGTTTAGAAACTACATTCAATTTGCTAAAAATTCTATTCTTACATATTTTTGAAATAATATAGATAACTTATTCAAAAAATTTCGTCAAGTTACCTAACTTTGATTTTCTGAATTTTCATAGCCCCTTAAGGCCATGTTTTTTCCATGATGATCCTGCACATACCCATAAACCAACATAGAAGAGTAGCAACATGATCTGCATTTTATTAAGCTGCATCAAGATTACAAAAGCTTGAGACAGACATTCATATACTCCAGAAAATACAAGCACAATTTAATGTCACATTAGATGCATGAAAATAGAAAGGCCGAATTGACTGGCACAGTCTGCAAGTTCAAATTTAATAGCAAACACTACAAAAGGCTCATTCCCAGTGCTCAGGAAGATTTTAAATCTATCTAACAAACCTTACAATGAGGAAAAAGGTTTCTTAAATATGCCAGCCCACTGCCTAAAAACCCTACGAGAAAGATGCTTAAGGGAAGCCATCAATGATCAAGACCTTCTTGAGTCGACACCAACAGAAAGATCATCTAGCATTGTGCCAGCAAGCATGTCCCTTGAGAAACCTAGACTACATATCAGCAGAAGAGAACACACGGCAAAAGAAAAGGAAACGTGGCAAAGAAAAGAACACATGGCATGGGCATCAAACCCAAGATAATGGATATAGGAATGAGTGCCATGCATCAAACACACAGAGCCCAGAAAAAGAAAGGTGAGACAACTCAAGAGAAAGCTCTAGTAGGAAGCCACGTGTTCCAACTCCCAACAAAACAAACCACAGTGTGGGTCCAACTCGAAAAGAGAGAACTGAGCGCCACGCATAAAGAAAATGGAACTTGGCAAAATAAAAACTATACGACCCAATAGAAAGCTCTAATAGATAGCCATGTGTTGACCGTCGAGAAGTTGTGAGTGATACAGAAAAAGGAGAAGCCACAAACTGAAAAGAAAACCGCAAAGGAAAAAGCGGTGCATGAATAAACATTCAGAGATATCAAGAAGGATAAAGTTCTAGATCTGATCAAAGAAGATTTAGACAAGCAAACCAAGTGAACAAATCTGAAAAGTATCCGATAAGGAAAACTAATGCTCAAGTATTTAATGGATATTGTTTCAATTGTAACAAATTTGGACACATAGCCTCTTAATGCCGAAGTAGAATGAATCAAAGTGGTCCATCATTCTCAGGTCACTGTTTAAAGTGTCATAATATTGGTTATAAGTCAAATGAATGCAAAAGTATGATGAATCAATTTCATAGAAACATCAGATGCTACACATGCAATAGACTTGTCCATACTGCTAACCAGTGCAGATCAAGAGGAAATTAGTGGAATAATTGGTCTGGAAAGAGAAATATTGTGCGCTACAACTACAAAAAATTTGGTCATATTGCAACACATTGTTGGAAAGAAAGGGTCTGGTAAAACAAAGGAAAAACATGCAAAAAGATATCAAAGGAAAATTAAAACTCACTATAGATGCAGTCAGACAACAAATGCATAAGAAATGGGTGAAGAAAGATCCCTCTGTTGCTGTTGAAGAAAATGTGGCAGCACCAGAACCTACTTCAAGTAATTCCTCCGGGAATTAGTCTCAGGCCCTTGGCCTAGGGGGAGCATTCAAAGAAAATAATATAAACCCCTAACTGTCAAGTGACACCAGATGTGGATGTTCTCAGTAGATGCATAGATTCTCAACGAATGTTGTTGAACTCATTGGAGGAAATGGTAGGCTATATTGGAGGTTTGCAGATGTCTTATACATCACTATGTATAGATACAGAGTAACCAGATGTATTAGGGTTAAAGCATTTATTGTGATAAAAGGGTTAGGTGTGTAAACGATAAAAGTTCATTTCCACACTTCACTTTTTACCGTGCATTTGGAAGAGAAGAATTTTGGAGAGCTCATAGGTGAACATTAGAAATTTGAGGTGAGATTCAAGCGTTGGAAGTGTTTCAACATTCAAATTGCGATCCGGAAAAAAAGGTATTTTTCAAAAAACTTTGCATGATTATGATTTGGGAAAATGAATACTCCTCTAGTAGTTGAATTTAAAGATCGACCTCATCCCAAATTTAAGTGGCATCCATAAAAATCCCTTGAGACCGATCCTCTAGGAGCATTTTCATCTGTTCCATATAGATTTTTACACACAAAGGATATTAGGGTTTGTATTCATGCAAATATTGAAGAACTAGGAAGTTTTCAACAACTAAATTTGTACAATAATCATATCATTGGTGAAGATTATTGTGTAAAGCCAAAACATAAAATCATGGAAACAAAGAAATTCACACAGATTGTCAAATTTTCCATATTTGGAGAGTCAGAATAGGTTCGTTATGTTTTGAGTTGAGTGCATGATGAATTTATGTGGCTAACTATTCCATTCAAAATTACAATGGAAGCTATCAGTGCAATAACCGGTCTAAACTCTTTTGATGGATTACCTATTCTAAAGTCTATGAAAAACCAAACAGTCACTGATGCTATAGGATCAACATATGATAGAAGAGCAATGACTATTTAAAAATTTTTTGATATAGATGTCAAATTTTCATCCATGGTCATTAGATACAAGATTTACCACTCTAGCCAAGATAACTCAGTGCTCGACACAACAATCTAGATGTCACTTACCAAATGGTGAAGGAAAATGAAGATTACGACCTCCATGAATTGTTGAGAATTCAGCTAATGGAGAATCTTGCAAAGATAAAGAAAGACAAGAAAAATTCTTTCAAATATGGTAACCTACTTTTGTGTGTATTTTGTTACTTCATGGGTGAAGCTCCAGGAGTTGGAAAAGTTCTATGGCAAAAGGACAAGTTGGTAGCTAAACATATTAGAGATATGTTGTATAATGTTACAGATATCAAAACAAGGAATGCAGCTATGTGGGGTTTCTTTAAAGGTTTCCAGTCTATGATGCAAGCAAGAGAGAGGATTCCTACCTCTATTATAGAAAAGTACAAGGACTCAATTTGTTTCATGGTGGGTGTTGACCAGTGTATTATGGAAGCAGTTGATCCCAAAACAATCTGGATCATGCCTATGGGATATGAAGTTGATGGGAAAGTTCTGGATATGTACACTTGACACATACTAAGAAAACTAGTGGATCCGACAGAGGAAAGGTTCGGCACATATGCAGAGGACACACACGTCCATAATGAACTAAGGAAACCTATGGTTACTAAGAGATTCAGAAAGGAAGTAGAAGTTATTGCAGAGAGAATGGGTGTATCTGCAGAATTATTAAGAGAAGCCAAACAAAAAAGGGAAGAAGCTGGAAAGGCAAAGCAAGCAGCTAAGGAGGTAGCCAAAACTCAATCAGCTGGTCCGATAGTACCATCTACCCGAACTAGAACCACTAGAAGCTTCATATCTCATTCAGCCCCTACAGCAAATCCCACCCCTATAAAAATTGAGTCTAAGGGATCCAGAAAGGAAGGGAAGAAAAAGAGCAAGAGAGTGTATATGGCTATTTCTAATTATGAGAAAATAGAATCTGATGAAGAAGTAAAATTAATTAGACATCAAGGCACCAAAGCAGCATCAATCACACAAGACAATCCTTCCAGTGGAGATAACCAGGCAAAGAAGAAAGCAAAGACTAACAAACCAAGTATGTTAGCTAAAGCAGTTGAATAAAGATATGGTTAAGGATGAAAACATCAAACCACTTTGTGAATGGTACGAATATTTTGATGAATCTGATCAAAGAATTCTTGAAGAAGCAATGATAAAGCACATGAATATTTTCAATAAAGTGTTTATATAAATAATGCCAAACTGTCAAAAAAATTATATGACATATTGGAGATGAAGAGAGTTAACACCAGAAATGAAGAAGAACATATGAGATAAATAATCTTAGGAGAGCTATGTCTGGTAATGACAAAGGATGAGATGAAGGAATTATTGAAAAGATCCAAAAGAGAATTCAAGAGCAAATCAAGGGTAAATAAACTCATGATTGGCCAAATAGATGAAGTCATAAAAGAGACTGAGCAAATTCTCATAATTTTTTTGATAAGTGATAGAATTGATGTTGTTGCTAAGGAGACACATGTTGAAGAAGTTCCCTCTAGTCCAGAAGTAGAAGAAGCAAATGTTGAAAATATTGTATGTGATCCTGAAAAATGAAAATTCAAATGATGACATGATTGAGGAGACTCAAATGCCTCCTCTGATGGAAAACACAGAAAATCCTATGGAAGTTGAAATTCATGAAAATGTATTAGTTGGGGAAATAGAAATCAATGAAGGAAAATTGGAACCTGTGAATGTGGAAGTAATAGAGCTGAAGAGAAGAAAGATAATGTAAAAGAAGTCCCAATTGAAACAAGAGACACTACAGAGGCAGTAAAGAAATTTTTGGTTGAACAAAAGGAAGAACTAGATCCGGAACTGGTTGAAGGTCCTATTGACCTGTCTACATTAAGCCCAATCCAGAAAATGAAATTAGCTATGATTTATCAAGCATAGGCCAGAGAAGAGCTACTAAAATCACAAATTGAAGATAGTGAACTACTAAATCTTGCATTTGGAGTATTGGAGAAGATAATTCCATCCTATGTAAAAGATCTAACTATTTCATCCTTCAATGAATTGAAAAGGCTTATCAACTCAGTTGACACTCACTTTGAGCCACTAGAAAAGTCAACCATGGTGAAAGTGCACAATGAATTTGATGTTGAAAGGTTTAATGGAATGAAAAAGATGATTGTCCAAGACAAAATCCTTTTAACCACATGTGTAAAGAATGTGCAGAATGCTTTATCAGAAGGTGGTAAGATCTACAAAGCATGTTTGTCTTTCTCACAGTTTACTGAAGGAAATGAGAAAAAGGTGAAAGATCTGGAAAACCAGTTAAGAATCATATCTGAAGCATTTGATCCTCTTGCTGGTGGTATTGGAAAGACAGAGAGTGAAGTAATTTCCTTGCTTGATAATATAAAAATCCTAAAGCATGAGAATGATAAAAAAATTGCAAGGACTTGTGAACTCAGAAGCATAATTTGTCCAAAACTTGACATATTGACAAGTGCTCTAAAGAAAGGAGAAGAATCTATAGGAGGTGTTGATCCAGCCAACTTGGATTCTATAGAGACACAATCTTATTTGATATGTGGTCATATTACAATACTGGAAAGTCTCAAAAGAGTTTGGGACACAAATTTGATTTAGCTGAAGAAAGACTTTGTAGACATCTTTCAGCTTATGTAAGTTAAAGTAACACTTTTTGCATAATAGTTTTGATGCATTGATCAATTTTTGGTATGTGGCCCCTACCTTTTCCATTGATGTCAAAGCGGGAGAAGAAGTGGAGTGAAAAATGTTCAATTATCTCAGGGGGAGAATTGTATTGTGAATTTTTGGGTAGTAGTGCAGTCTATCTTGGTACTGGTCCAACACTTAGTCATTTTTCACTAAGTGTTTCCATCAATGTCAAAGGGGGAGATTGTTGGAAAGAGACACTATGAGTATCACTTGGTGTTTTCATTGATGGAAACCCTAATCAATGATCAGATCTAAACACTATCATTCGCTCATACCGGCAGGAAGATTGAAGATTCTCAAGGAAGAATAGAGTATCTGGTAAAATAATGTTCATCGATCTGTATGAAGATTTCATGTTATTATTTTGTATTGCACATCCTAGGCAATTTTTTTTGGTATATTATCTATGTTACTACTAAAGCGTAGCAGCTCATATCGGTTCGTGTGGAAGTTAGAAGATCCGGTTGAACTATTCTCAATTTTTCTTGTATTAAGACCGACCTCATGAATGTATTAAGTCGTGGATGTATGAGAAAAAATTGGTTAAGTATGTCTATGTTTGTATATCTTTTTTTGGGTCCTAGCCAAGTTGTGGCCAACCATTAAGGATACGCATTGCACGTCTCTCATAATTTGAGGCCGATAGATGTAATTTTTGTGTTTTATTCAAGCCGAAAAACTGTAATTGAATCCCATAATGTAGATATATATACATGATTTTCTGTATCATTTTGGTGTGTGTATAATGTGTGTATTGATGTGAATTGTGAATAAGAGCAGAGCAGAAGAGCGATAATGCATAGTTTCACTTGCACATAGAAGATCTGTGTTGTGTATGAGTAGAGCAGAGTGAAGAGAAGAATTAGTCTGCAAATCTAGAATTCAATCTATGAGCTTCACTAGAACTGTAACCTAGCATAAATATATGCTATCATCTCAGCTCAATCTTCAAATGGTTTTAATCTAAACTCTTGTATGGCAGTGAGCCTTTCCCTTTGAGCAATGAGCTCTAGGCAGTGCACCTGAATGCAAGTGTATTCCCCATTTTGTAATCTTCATTTGAGTATACTCATATCAATTATGGATTGGCCATCCACTGTGGTTTTTCCCCTAACAGGGTTTCCATGTAAAAATATTGGTGTTATGGTGTTGTGTTTGTTTTCATGTTTATGCACTATGGTTGAATGTTACTAATGCTTGATGATAAAGGTTAATCAAGTTAATTGTTGCGCAACACCGATTCACCCCCCCTCTCAGTGTAGCTTGTTTCCAACACAAATAAATCATTCAAAACATCATAGCACAAGGATTTTTACGTGGAAACCCTGTTAGGAGAAAAAGCACAGTGGAGGTAAAACCACAATTTGAGTACTCAAATATAAGTTTTACAAAATGGGAATGCACTTGCATTCAAGCTCACTACCTAGAGCTCACTCCTCAAAATTGAAAGGCTCACTGCCTTACAATCAATGTCAAAAGATAGCACAAGTGAAGAATTATGAATTAGCATTTGCAAATTCCTGAGAATATTTCTGATGGAGCACATTAGTCAATTTATGACCTTTTGTCTAATTCTGCTCTTTTGCTCTACTTTGCTCTGCAATTCACATCACAAATCCATACATAAGTGAGTTTGGATCACTATCCTTCTGAATTTTTCACCAAAAACTAACATAATTTGCATCACCTCTATCAAAATGATATAACCGATCACTTATATATATCTGCAACTAAAGATTCAATCATCCATATGTCGGCTTTAATAAAACATAAAGTACTTCCCAACCATCGTCTAAATCCATAAATGATTGTCAATGCGCACCATCCAAAGTCATCCATAGCATAGTGAGGACCTAAATAAACATGTTTGAACACAAAAAAATTTAAAAAATTACTCCTTAAACATCCACAATGGCTATATCCACCAATTCGGCCTTCTAGCACTGATTAACAAAAAATCAATACATCGGATCTCCTAATTCATACACCAGTGAGTGCACACCTAGATGCTTCTTAGATAAGATAGTAAGTATATCAAAATATCATTCTCTGATATCCACATCTTAAAATGATAAGTTGATAATGTAAATAGTTTCATCTTCAGTCAGATATCATCTCCTTCACTCTATATGCCGATATGGATAAATATTGAAGTGGGGACCGGATCAATGACTTAGATTTCCATCAATGACAAAACTAGATGCCAACAATCTCTAGAAGCCATATGCCAATAGAAAGTAGATAGAAGAATACTATTACCAAGAGATTCACTATTTCAAGACAATATGAGAAATCCACCATTGAAACCTTATGTCACTTGCAACCTTCAGCTCACTACTTCTAGTAACTTCAAGCACATTGAAAATGTAGACCCTTCTACTCACTGCTTCGGAGTCATAGGCATTAAGCTCACACTAATATCACCAAAATTAATAAAATTTGCATCCTTCACATACCTTCTACAGATCCACACATATCTCCAACAATTTACCTTGCTTATATACTATCCACGACCTAAACAATATCAATTAGGTTGGCCTTGATAAAACATATGCACCTAAAATATGCAACACCAAAATAAGTTAGCACCAAACACCTTCATGGTGGAAATAAGTGAAGGATGACCACACCAAGGGTTAACTAGGACCCAAATCCACATCACCATGCTACTCAACACATTCACAATCCCTGAGGTACCTCCCCAAATAGTGTTAGCACACTAGGTCAACCAAATTGGTTAGCCAAACTTGAACTAACACTACAAGAAACCACACAAAAATACTTCATAGCATCCACATAACATCTCAATATATTCCAACATCATCAAAATATTCTACAACTCTACCACAACCACTTGAAATTGAGAACACAATTATTTTGTGTGAGACGGGACCAACAACTACAAGGCCCCAGGTCACAGAGGGCCAAGAGCAGAAGGCTGCCCTAACTTACATCGATTTAAGGGGAATTTTAGGAGATGGACGGATGAGAATGATGAGGACTATAAGGTCCTTCGATCACCTTGTAGACCCAAGATTCTAAAGAAGACTAGCCAAGTCAGTTTCCAAGGCCAACTCTGTGTCTCAGATAGCTCTTTGTTAGAGGACAAAAGCATGGTTTTGGTATGGCAGCATAGCATGCTAGCATCCGTATGGCTAGAGAACAAAGAAGACAAGGTTTCAGCACTAAAAAATAAACTAACAACTAGTTACTAGTTTCTAAGGGAACAAAATAACACTATGAAATACGAAACATATGAATGGACATGATAAAACAAGTATATTACCACAAGGGTAACGAAAATGATCTCACACAAAATCTTTCTCGCCAACTCGCTCCAAGATATCTCCACCTCCGCACATAAAAGGGAAAATTTTGGGGGGTTGTTTAGGGGTCTACCTTAGTCAGACCCCCATTTTGGTGTTTCCACCTCCATGGACAACCAAGTTTGAAACGATGTAGAAATAATAAGATAAAGAAGGAAATACAAGAAAAGTACACAAAACACTACAAAATAGTAATGTGCTAACTCAACCAAGTAATAGAGAAGATGAGTGAGGAGCTTACCACCTCCTCCCAAAGCACTCGAGGCTAGGGGGGGAGAAAATGAGAGGAACTAAAGCCTCTATTGTAATTGTGTTTTCCTACAATTTCTCTATTGAAGTGATGGAGTGATGGACTTGCTGTTATGGAGTGTAAAATGCTACTTCAATGCTTGAAATGAATGATAAGAACTTGTGAATGAGTGTGTAGAGAGCAACTAGAGATCAACTAGCCTCCAAATAAATGAATGAGAGGTGAATATGAAGAAGAGAGGTGAAGAAAAAACCATATTCTGGTTGGCCAACTGAAGGGAGGCATTACAATTCAACTTCCAATAGGAAGTATAACGCCTCTACAAACTTTAGTCATAGGAATCTGCCAGGGATGTAAGCATGTCGCATGGATATCTGTGCACCATGTGGGTGTCCCTAACATTAACCCCTATCGACGCTCAAAATAGGCACCAAGTGGAATGAGAATAGTCAGCTTATGTGGAATTAAGCCTCCAAATTTGGTTTTCTAAAGTGGAGGAGGTCAAATAGGGGAATTCGCATTAGGGGTGAAAATTCACTCGTATACATGTTTTCCCCACTTTAGCGAGCATGATTACTGATGAGTGCTTCGATAAAGTAAATCAAAGAAGTAGTAGGGTTAGAGATGTATACCTGAACCATTGAGGAAGCAGATCGTAGTCTAGCGAACCCAAGAGTGTAAGACAAGAAAAGGACTTCATAGCTCCATGGAACTATGAAACTGAAGAAAGAAAGCGCCTTACAGACCCGTAGACCTACAAGGAAGGTATCCTCTAATAACTCTCACATGGAAGATACCAAGGAAAGTGCCTTAGAGACCCGTAGACCTACAAGGAAGGTATCCTCCAAGAACTCTCAAATGGAGGAAATTAAGAAAATTGCCTTATAGAACTGCAGACCTGAAAGGAAGGTATCCCCTATGAACTCTCACATGAGGGAGATCAAGAAAAGAAACCCCATAGATTCAAAAAGTGGTGACATGTTTACCTATAGATAGAACACATCAAGAAGCGGCCACGGAGGCCAGTAAGTGGATAGTCACGTAGACCGTCACCAAGTTGGAAGAATTTCAAAGGGGTCCCTTGGGAACCCTTCAAAAGGAAGAGGTTTCCACTCAAGGGATGCACTATTTGAAAGTGAGTTCTAGTTGGGCTTCCCCCAAGCTAGATGCACAATATGTCTAGTCAGACTGCCCCTGAGCTAGACGTCAAGATGTAAAGGTTTTCAAAGGGATCCCTTGGGAACTCTAATATTAAAAGGAAAGGATCCACTCGAGGGATGCATTGTTCAAAAGTTGGTGCCTTATTTCTCAAATCGATTCATCATCAAGGGATCCTTTTGAAATATATTCACTTCATCAAGGAATTTGAAAGGAAGGATATGCCCCATGTGGGGGGAAGATCAAAGGTGTTCCTGCTTTGAAGGAAGGTTCCCAAGTCCTTTATTTGTGAACCTGTGATGAAGGAAACATGTTCTGTTAGGGTTTCAAGTTGAGAATGTAATTCTAGAAAAGAAGTGTGTGAAGGATCTTGAGAAAAGATTTTTTGGCAATGAATGCATTTCCTAAAGATCCAAGTAATGTAGAAGTGGTGTTGTCACACATGAGAGGGACAACTCAAGCAGAGAAGAGAGAAAGAAAAAGGAAAGAGAACACAAACAAAGGACACTGGGGGATTTGGTTCCATGGGGTCAGATCTACACTTGCTTATATAAATAGTAGGTAACCATGATGCAAGGGTGAAATATCATCAATCGCCAACCAGATCAAGAAGAATGTATGAAAGATAAAGTAAAAATAAAAAATTGGGTCAACATGTAAGGAAGCCTAAATGCTCCCAATGCTTTGCATCATCCCCAATTTACCAAAAGTCAATCACAAACATGGAAGAATGATGATACACATATAAGAAGGTTTATGACACAAATACCATGCCTATATCCAAGCACCAATAGGGGTGTCAAGGGTCATCTAGGCACACATAGCATGATTATGGGGGAACACATCAAGACACACACATCTAATCTAAACATTAAGAAGGGGTATCCCCCTAACACTAGTCAACGAAGAGGTCATCAACCTCTCACTCTAGATCATTGTAGGGGGAAGGAGATGAGCCTACAGTGGTGTAATGTTAAGAGGAGGAGCTTCCAACCCTCCTGAAACTAGTGTTGAGGAAAAAGGGCATGTGAGGTCTCTGTCGCTCAACTCTTGTGGGCCTAAGGTCAACAATTTCATAAAGATCATTGATAGGGTCAGGACTTCATCCACTGAATTAAACATGCACTTAATGGTTGTGTCATGCTTCACCTTAGTGGATGGAGTATTTTGTGCCTGAGATTCACCGCTAAACTCATTGAGAGATTCGGGAGCGATGATGAGCTCGGGAGAGGTTGGGATTGGTTCCATCACTAGGAAAGAATAGGTTAGCATAGGGTCACCTTTCGAAGAAGGTTGGATCCTCTTGCGTCCTCCATTGTTGGAGGGACCACTCTCTACCTTCTTCTTTGTTGAAGGAGGTGAACTCCCCATAAACGAAGCAAGAAAGGTACAGGGAGAGGAGGAAAGAACCATAGTAGATACAACTGAATTGTTAATCATATCTACGAGCTTTGGGAAAGGTGGAAAATTTGTAACAAACATCAACAAGGGTAGCTCCATTGAAGGAGTGATGAACACCTGCACCTTTCCAAGTGCATGTGCACACACAGTGGAAGTCAGAAGTGATACGGAGCTAGCTTCAACAGAAGGGATAGAGGAAAAGATAAGGGGTATTGATATAGGAGCAATTGTCTCCAATTCCTGCTTTTGTGTGGTGGCCTTCTCAGCCAGGAGAACCTTTCATTGGTGCTTGTTCTTGCATGTAAGGCAATTTCTACGACTCTTTGAACTAGAGGTTGAGGTTGCGAAGGAGTGGAAGGCTCCTGCTCAGTCATGGGATTTTCCTCCATAGTTGTTTCCGATGGATGGATAGGATCCTAGATGGGAGTAGGAGGAATAGGTTTAGAAGCAGTAGGAGGAATTGACTCTAGTGCCTCCATGGTGGGCCTCTTCTTGTTCACTACTTTAGGAGCGGAAATGGCAAGAGGCTGTGGGGAAAATTCTCTTCGTGAGCCTTTCTTTCTACCATATAAATAGTACCAAGGTCTAGGAGACCCGTTAGGGAGATCTAATATCTTGATCTTGGGTCTACGCCAAGCAGACACCATTAGACTCAATGGATAGAGATTGGGCTTACTCATCCAATACTCCTCCTAGGAAATGGGGGTGGGTGAGGCAGATCAAGAAAGAGAAAGCTTCTCCTTTCCCTTTCGATAAGAGGAGACTATTCATTGTTCTACTATGGGAAGGGTCAATTTCGGTTGTCCCTTGCCTCCAATTTTATACTTCACATAGTTCTTATAAAGTAGGTCCATTCTTGGTGGAAGCAGACTGACTGGAGTGGGCCAAAAGTGATCCAATGAATATCCCCCATGAGACACCACATGCTGGTATCTAGTGTCATGCACTATGTGCACGACACTCTCATGGGAGAACTTTAAACATTTATGAATTATGGAGGTGATCTCATTCATGGAAGCTAGCCATAGTATACCTAACTTCACCCTGAATAGGTCTAACTCTAGAATAACATCAAAAATTGTGTCTACATTCCTAGGTCCAACTAGGATGGACAGAGTTATCGATCCATAGGGTTTAAGAGCAAGGACATCATTTGTTTGGATGATGGACTTTGTTTTTCATATTCCTCCCTTTGCAGTGAGTTCAAAAATAGAGTCTCCTTTGTGATGATATTCTCTCTACTTTTGGGGTCGACTAAGACCCCTATCACAATGTTTCCATTGAGGCGAGCAGGAATGTAAAGCAGAGAGGGTTTTCATGTGTTGGTACATCTTGCGAGGTGAAGTTAATATCCAGAAAAATAGTTACAAGACAAGGAGAAGGGGCAACATTAACCATGTTAACATAGGCTTCAGGTTGAGAACAGGATTAAAGGGATCAATACTCATGTTAGCAGAATGCGACGGAAACAGGTCTGTGTATATTTGCAATTCACTATTAGATTTCACCACTGATTTTTTTGTATTTTATTTGTTCCCATCAAGATGAATAGTACCATCCTCAATGCAATTCGGTATCTCATGATGCAGGCGCATGCAACATTCGATATCATGTTCGTTAACTCGATGGTATTGACAATAGGCATTTGCTTCATACCAACTAGGATATGGTTCCCTAACTAGCTTTGGACTTGGCAAGTTAACGAATTTATCCTTCAACAACTTTTGTAAGGTGGAGGAATAAGATTCTGATAACTTTGTGAACTTTCAGTTGTGCTTGAGGTTGTTTTTATTCACAGCAGCTACTACATTCACAACAGCTTTTCATTTCCCAGAGATCGATACAATGGATTTCCCTTTAGGACAGGAGCGCAAGGAAGATCCCAAGAACTGAACTACCATCTATTGGTACTCTTGTAGGGCTACACACAAATGTGTGAAAGGGGTATTTCATAAGGGAAAACTTCTCTTTCCAAGTCCTTTGTAAGTTCCCTATGAACACCTTTTTCACATCGAAGTCCAGTAACGGGTATGATATTTTCAAAAAGAGCACTTGGTAGCGAGCTATGAAATTAGTAATCTTCTCACTATCCCCTCGATTGCACTGAACAAGGTTAGAGAAGGTCATCTTAGGCCCGATGTTGGCATGGAATTATCGTAGGAATTGGTTAACAAGCTAATTGAACATAAAGATGGAATTTTCAGGCAAGGAAAATTACCACTTGAGTGTTGTGTCCTTGAGATATCGAGGGAACAATTTGGCCATCAATGCATCATGATGGAAGAAATCTATACACAAGGAATTAAAGGTGAACACATGCGTTTGTAGGTCCCCTTTGCCATCGTATTTCTTGAATTTAGGAATCTCCATCACTTGTGGGAAAGGAGTGTTTAAAATTTCTATCGATAATGGGCTATGTCAAAATAAGGGTTGGAAGATAGGCTAGGCTGAATCTTGGGAAAGGGTCGCCAGCTAGTTCTACATCTTCCCCATATTTTGAAGAAGGGTATTCAGAATTGGGTCATTAGAAGACATAGGATCAATGGAACCGCTACTAGAGCCACCGCTAGAACCACCATCATGACTACCATTGGAGCTTCCACCAATGCCACCACCACTTTTGAAGCCACCACCATGACCTCCTTTGGAACCATTTCTACTAGTGCCACCTCCACTACCAAAGCCTCCACCAATCATCTCGCCAAATCCCCCACCACTGAGGACAACAAGAAGGGGGAGGTGGAAACCCAGAGGGTTATTGTTTAGTCTGACAGTTTCAAAACTTCCAGCAGCCATAGGGATACTGATGGAAGGGACCGTGTCGGCCATGTACATAGATGTGGGAGGCATCAACACTCCTAACTGCCTCTCATGTTCTTTGAAGGGGCCACCTCATATCATGATACCATGGTTCAAAGGGGCGCATGCTTTAGCTAGATCAGTGAGACTAGCCAGAAGTTCTATGCTTGTTCGATCTTTTCCTACCATATACTTTATTTCACTAATAACTTTAGCATCCCTAGCTAGCTTCGATTTTTTCTCTAGGTGGTTTTCCAAGGCACCCAACCCCTTGCTCACACTAGCAAAATATTCGAAGGGGATGTGGATAGATTCACGCTCATATATGTATGATGAGGTAAGTGACATAGAAGGGGTAGGGACGCGGTTAGTTTCATCAAAGAATCTAGACTCACCCAGTGACACCTACTCTTGTGTAGAAAGACCAACCACAGAACTAGAGAAAAGATCAGTAGAGATATTCGAAGTAACCTTCATCTTCTCCATCGGAAGGTGTTGTAGACTTCTTCTAACAATACCCAGAGGTCATGGACTAGGTTGTGATGCTCATAAACCTTCACAACATGTAGGAGTACAATGATCAAAGGGTACAAGAGATAAAGCTCAAAACACCAACAGATGAGTAGACATTGGTTCACATCAGGTTCACCAAAAATATAAGAGAAGGGGACCAACCACTGCAAGGCCCCACATCACTAAGGGCCAAGAGAAAAAATATGCCCTAACATACCTTAGTTTAAGGGGAATGTTAGGAGATGGAGGGATGAGAATGATGAGGACTATAAGGTCCTTCGATCACCCTTGGACCCAAGATTCTAAAGAAGACTAGGTGAGTTAGTTTTTAGGGCCAACTCTATATCTTGGATAGCTCTTTGTCAGAGGAAAGAAGTGTGGTTTTGGGATGACAATGAGGTACACTAGCGTCTGTACGGCTAGAGAACCAAGAAGACAAGGTTTGACCACTAAATAACAAACTAATAGCCTAGTTACTAGTTTCTAAGGGGGTAGAATAACACTATGAAATATAAAACATATAAATGGACGTGATCAAACAAGTATATTACCGCAAGGGTAATGAAAATACTCTCACACAAAATCTTTCTCGCCAGCTCACTCCAAGATATCTCCACCTACACACATAAAAGAGGGAAAATGTTGGGGGGTTGTTTCGGGGTTTGCCTTAGTCAGACCCTTGTTTTGGTGTTTCCACCTCCACGGACAACCAAGTTTTCAATGGTGTATAAATAATATGATAAAGAAGGAAATACAAGAAAATTACACAAAACACTACAAAACAATAATGTCCTAACTCAGCCAAGTAATAGAGCAGATGGGTGAGGATCTTACCACCTCCACCCAAAGTGCTCAAGGCTAGTGGGGAGAAAATGAGAGGAACTCAAGCCTTTTTTGCAATGGTTTTTTCCTAAGCTTGTTCTATTGAAGTGATGGAGTGATGGACTTGCTTCTATGGAGTGTAAAATGCTACTTCAATGCTTGAAATGAATGCTAAGAACTTGTGAATAAGTGTGTAGAGATCAACTAGAGATCAACTAGAGATCAACTAGAAATCAACTAGAAATCAACTAGCCTCCAAATTAATGAATGAGAGGTGAACATGAAGAAGAGAGGTGAAGAAACGGCCATATTCGGGTCGGTCAGCTAAAGGGAGGCGTTACAATTCAAATTCCAATAGGAAGTATAACACCTCTATAGAGTCCAGCTGCAAGAATCTGCCAAGGACGTGAGCATGCCATGTGGACGTCTGTGCACCATGTGGGTGTCCCCAATAGTAACTCCCCTATCGATGCTCAAAATAGGCACCAAGTGGAATGAGAACAATGAGCTTATATGTAATTAAGGGGGTGAAAATTTGCTCCTATACATTTTTTTTAACTAGACTCACTAACCAACCTTGTATAAAACCTCGGCACCTAAAACCTTAAGGGAATACAAAAAATATAATCTTGCTCCCAAATCTAAAAAACAAGAAACCTTACTATAGAGAAATGTGAAACAATCTCATTTCTCTCAAACAACCTTCTACAAAGACAGTTAAACTGTCGAACACACCTTTCAATACAAAATGATCCAGAGCCTAAAACTCTAGATATAGACTTTCTAAACACCACTAATCATCATATCCAAACCACACAAGAATATCTTCAACTATGAAGAAATGTGAAGAACAACATTGAACACACCTCTATCACACCACACACTCTTTTATTTGAATTTTCTCAAAATCACTTGGAAACCAAGTGAGCTTACTACAAAAACTCTTATCCATCAAGACATCAATGAAACCATCTATGATAGCACCACAATAACTTCTTATCGAATCACAACATATCCATACTAGTACAAGAACTTTACAACAATCTCCCCAACTATGACAACACTAGCATCCTTCCAAAAACTCCAACACATAATCTCCATACAATTGCAACTAATGACCAACACCAACAAGTGTTGACATCAATGACAACACTAGTAACATACTTGCAATAATATCCCCCTTTGTCATTGATGGAAACACCAGCTCTTGAAAAACCATCAACAATAAAAGCAACCAACAAGCAGCAAACCAAAAACTCTATAGGGTGATCCCACAATAGTGGTTTACAATTTTTGGCCAAACTAGACACTGAAATTATTTTTTTCAACTAAATCTTCACATTCAGGAAACTATAGCGGCTAAACCATGAGGAATTTGAAGATGATGCAAACTAGAGTCTTGTCACATTCTGTCTGTAGATTCTTAAAATATTTTTTTCAAAAAATTTGGAATTATATTGCACTTCTTTTTCCATCTCCCACGAAAACTGATTTGTTTTCAGAAAACATCATTTTTAAAATGTGACGCACACCGTATTTTTAACTCCAATATCTAGTCCTTCCACTTGGTTAGATATTTTTTTATTGAATATTTTTTCTTTAATCAAATTTCGAAGTCAAACCAATTACAATTCAGACATAGCGCGACTATATAACGTGTAACTTTTTTTGTATATATCAAAATTCAATTTTATTTTTTTGTTGGATCAAGGACTTCAATATCTAGTGCACTAATATTTTTCAATTTTTTTTTGTGATAATCTGCTATCTTTCCACATGTGCAGAACAAAGACCTTCATTTTCGATGAAAAACCTATGTTTAATAAAACTAAAAAACAAATACATAATAAAACCAAAACATATTAAAATTATATTCATTGGATAGATCGTTCCAAGAATTACCATAATCATTTCAAATAAATTTTAAATGAATTCATTTGATCCCCCAAAAGGTAAATCAAAAGTGATTTTTTATCAGCATTTTGAGAGGTGTAAAGGACTCATTTATAGGTATGGTTTAAAACTAGCTAGGTTCTATCCAAGGGGGTTTGATATAAGGTGGTTTGATCAAACCCTCTTCAATTAGAATCCTTAAAATGGAAATTTTTAAGGCTTAAATCATTATATTTTCTAAAAAGATGTGATTTTAGCAAAAATCAGTTCCTCTTAGAAATTTTAAACCATCTTTGTGGGATCACCCTACAACAAGTAGCACTCCCCTTGATTGGTGTAACTCTTCATACTCTCATTTTCTTGGTCTTAAACACTCTCTCCCCCTATGGTGTTTAGATAATATTCTCTTGTACATTATTCAACCAAATCTCTCCCAAGAAACTCTATCTCTCTCCTACAATACTCCTCTAAACTATGGTTTTTCAACCAACGCTCTCCCCCTTTGACATCAACGGAAAAGGGCCATAAACTCATTCAACTCTTTTTCCTGCATTAAATATTTTTCTCTCCCCTTTTGACAATATTCAAAGGGAAACCCCTGCACCTTTCATACATCATCTAAATACACCACTTTAACACCACTTGCAACACTAACAAGCAACTGCACTGCACTCACTTTTTTGCACTCCCCCCTTAGAGGCACAAAGTATGCTCCATATGACTACATCAACATCACTACTACCTACTCCCCCTGAGAATTAGCCTTCAACATCAGTCCATGACCAAGAATATATCTTGAAATGCTTCCCACACATATGCACAACTTATGCATCTAATTGAAAGGAAGGGTAATAACCCCTAACTTCTATTAGAAACCCTAGATTAGACATGCAAACCTAAACACATTCCACAGAAGAGAAAATATCAAAAAAGTAGAGCTTTGCATGAAATGTGCAAATTGATAATATTCAGAATTCAGAAATTACAATAAGAGAATTGCTTTATAAAAGCAATGTATGCAACCTTAATGTTGACCTAAAAACAGCTCAACTAAATAAAGCTTACTTATTAATTAAGTAAACTAACTATTACCTAAGCAAAACCTAAGTAAAGTTATGCAAGTGTAATAAAATATTAATTACACTAACACCCCTCCATAAGTGCAACTTGGGGAGACTAAATAAGCATGCACCTAAAACTAAGATGAATGCAAGAAAGCATGAATGGGTCCTGGCAACAAGGCTTGATCAGGTACCCATGTACAAATGAAATGAAAGAGTAAGAAAAAGAGGAGACAACCTAGTGGGACAAACCCCCCCCCCCCCCACTCTCAATGAGATAACTGTTGCAAAGAAGCACTAGAAGAATACTGTAGAGTAACACTGGAACCACAATCTGGAAAGCAAGGAAAGATACTTCTATCTACAAGAAACCATATCAGAATCATAATGATGCAACAGTAGACCTAATGCCAGGGAACACTGGAAAACTCCAAACGGGAATAACCCGGGAATCTATAAAGCAACAGTAGATAAAATGAATAATGTATTACTGAAAATGAAGTACAAAGATTCAAGTTTCACCCTTCCAACTGCCAAAACATCCAAGTAATCTCCAAAAAACCCATCGGGCCAAATCTGGACTAAGCGATCAACCTGGGATAGATACAGAAAAAGTGCATGACTGAAAAAATAGAGCCCCTTAATACCTTTCCAACACCGCAAGAATCGCGAAAATCAGAGATTGTGGCAAAACGTTATGAGCTCGGGAGCCATAAATGAAGATCTGAATTCAGACAGTAATAAAATCCACCAGCTGCAAAATCTGAAAGAAAAACCAGCACCATTAGATAGTGCTTGGAACCAGCTTTTCGAGAATATCTTATTTGCCAAATTTTGACAACCGAGAGAAAAGTTATGCCCGTTTTCCCGATTCTGCTTATTTTGCAAAAAAAGCAAAAAAAATCAAGCCCCCAGGGCCGGGCACTAGTCACCCATGTGACTCTGGTGAACTATTATTTTTTTAAAAAAAATTAAAAAAATTAAAAAAACAAAAATACTCGCTGGCGGTTAGCCAGACGGCTGGCAGTAACCGCTAGCGGTTACCGCTACCGCTGGTGGTCACCGCTAGACCGAGTGAGCACCGCAGCCATGCAGTTGGTGGGCTCTGCTGGAGCTCTACTTTGGTGGCGTCGGTGTTTTATTTTTTTTTTAATTTTTTTGAAAAAAATTCACCTCGGAGTGCGTGCTGGGAATGCTGTACGGCCTTCTTGGCAAAAATTTTTTGCCTTCCAGATCAACTTCACCAAAATCAATGAAACGAAGGGTGATCTTAGGGTTTTGGGGCACTACGAATGCGATGGTGGTGTCCATTTTGCTCCAAGATGCTCCAAAAAATAGGCTATCTCTAGAGCTTCCAAAAAAACACTAAACTTAAAACCCTCACAGATCTGGCAAATGATGACCAAAATCTGAAAAATAAAAGCCAATCCTGATTTTTTCCAGCGCTCTGAATCCAATGGTGAAGCTCAATCTGATCCAAGATGCTGCATAGATGAACTCAAGGCATAAAATCCTCGAGGAACCCCGAATGAACTCTGCAATGATTTTCTCCAGAATTTGAGAAGGGGCTACATGTCAAGGCTCTGATACCATGTTAGGAACCCTAGATCATACATGCAAACCTAAACACCTTCCACAGAAGAGAAAACATCAAAAAAGCAGAGCTTTGTATGAAATGTGCAAATTGATAATATTCATAATTCGAAAATTACAATAAGAGAATTGCTTTATAAAAGCAATGTATGCAACCCTAATGTTGACCTAAAAATAGCTCAACTAAATAAAGCTTACTTATTAATTAAGTAAACTAATTATTACCTAAGTAAAGTTATGCAAGTGTAATTAAATATTAATTACACTAACAACTTCTACCAGAGATACTCAAAAATATATTTTGGAAGATCCTTTGTAAAGATATCTACAACTTGATACTTTGTAGGAACACATTCTAGCTTCACCTCTTATGTTGTTGCAATATACTTTGCTTCTGTAGTAGATAATGACATTGAATCCTGCTTCTTACTTGTTAGTGAATGATTTGGACTTTATCGTAATATTCAAACAACAAATATATAGCCTTGGATACAAATACCAATATTTCTAATGTAACTCTGGAAAGATCACAATTGCATTTGTGACATTCTTCCAAATTTTAGAGGTACAACTCTCTTGTATGGTATAATTAGTTTTTGGGTATGCTTTTAACCAGAAAGCGGGAAAGGAAAGCAAACACTAATCCATAAATACAAGATTAGTGTGACATATTTAAAGAAATCATTAATGTTAAATCTCAAAGAATAAGATGATAATGACTAGAAAATTTAATATCAAAGAATTGATATGATCACAAATAAATGAATATAGCATCATGAGATCCTCCCACATAGAGAATAAATCTAAATTATCAATTCAGCTAATCGATTGACATGAAGAACACTATACTCATAGCTCATAACTCATAGATTAAAAGAAATCTAAAATCATAATTTCATTCTCAAAAAAATTCCTTCTTTCCTTCATTACATCATAGTGCCACTAAAGAAAAATCAGACCCTTACAAAGTCATCTTGATCAAACTTATAGGAAAACCCCAATTTTCCAATCTTGACAGTGAAAGTAACCACCATTGGGTTGAGAAATGGTTTCTTGCCAACTAATTTCCCACCCAAAAATTCCAATAGAATAAGGTTATTAATGGTTGAGAATAATCATCATTATACTATCACTTTGATAGGATTTTTACAGTCAATTGGAGTATTCCTTGCCTACAAACCTGTCTTGTGGCTTGTCATAGCTATAAATGGTGCGATTCCCAGAGGCTATATTAAATTAAAAATACATCTCTTCATAAATTTTCATGCGTGAACCATTTAGACATAGGGACAACTTGGAAATTAAAGGAAAACTTTGTCACATCAGCATTTAATTTTAAGCCACATCACTGCCTTTTCGTTCACCAAGTCCAAAGGAAATATAATTCAAATATGATACCTAAATTTCTATAAATTCAATGAAAATTATCTTCATTCACAATTTGAATTATACTATGTAAGAGAGGGGGACCAACCACATCAAGGCCCTAGGTCACGGAGGGCTGAGATAAGCAGGTTGTCCTAACTTACCTCAACATAAGGAAGTGTTAGGAGATTCGGGATGAGAATGATGAGGACTATAAGGTCCTTTGATCACTTTGCAAACCTGAGATTTGAGAGGAGACTAGGCGAGTCATTTTTTAGGGTCAACTCTATGTCTCAGATAGCTCTTTGTCATAGGACAGAAGTACAGTTCTGGGACAACAGCGCAACACGCTGGCTATCTCTGAGGTGTGCTGGTGTCTATACGGTCAGAGGACCAGAAAGACAAGGTCTAACCACTAGAAAACATACTAATGGCCTAGTTAATGATTTATAAGTGAACAAAATAACACTATAAAATACAAAACATAAAAACGGATATGATAAAACAAGTAGATTAAGCCAAGAGTGACAAGACTGATCTCACACAAAATCTTGTTCACCAGCTTGCTCCAAGATATCTCCACCTACACACAAAAGAGAGAGAAATTGTTGGGGGACTTGTTGTGCCTTTTATACACATGCCCAGTTCAAAATGGAGACCCTCTTTTTGGTGTCTTGTTAGGTCACTTTTGTCATCACCTCATTTTGTGTGCCCCCTTATTTTTGAGTCCTACATGGTCAATGTGTCCTAAAGTCATCATCTTAGGTTGACCAAGTTTCACCATCCCTAAAAAAAATTTCATTGGCCTTCGCGGAGTCTCCTTGGCAGTTTTCCTTAAGACCTTTAAACTGCAATCCTTTGCTAACTGCGGGTTCACCCATGTGGGTTGTTTTATGCAAGATTTAGTCTAATGTTTGTCATCTAAATGATGGCCAAGATGGTTTAGCCACCTGACTTGTGGGTTTCACACTCATGTTCGTCATCCTCTGTGTCTATTTCTCTGGCTGTTCCAAACAACGAATGCTTGGTAGTCACCCGCCCCACGGGCTCCGCATTTTAGGCCATCAATCCTTTCGAATCTCGTGCCCACCAACCCTGCCTATCTCTATACCATCATTTATTATATACATTTAATGCCTCAAATTTTATAAATAGAATTCTCTAATGGGTCATTTTCACTCAAATTCCTCATGAAACATTGTCAGAGCCCTCCAGCTTACCCTGCCTCTACTCCCACGAGATCCTACTGTCGTTCATACGCTGCAATCTTTAGTTTCTTCATCAAATTCTTACAGAGTTCCTAGTTAATTTTTTTGTTACTGCCTGTCTTATGGTTTTTCTTTGAAATTCACAAATTTTTCACACATTTTAAGCAAGAAAGCCTCACAAATAGATAGAAAGCCTCATGGCGCATAAAACCCATGTCATAAAATTTGAAAACCCTTTTGAAATTCCTCTGTAGGACCCACGTGGGACTTAACTCCTTCATGGTCATTCTTAATCAGTACAACCGAGCCCTTGCAGCCTGCAAGACCTCAGCCATCATTGCTTCTACCCTTCACCGATAAACTTTAAACGAAGACCAAAATCTTTGCCGGGTCCCCAAATGCAGATGGCTCACACCCTCTCGCCATCACTTCTAAACTTAGAAAACTCTTACCTTTCAGGCACCCAATGACCCTTGCGGGCCTGTGAGCATGGGATTCCACTTGTTGATGGCCCATGTCTTTTTCATTCCAAAATGGCCATTTCACCCTGCCCTTCCACCTTGCAAGTCCCGAGCTCTTCTCTTCCATCGTCCCCAGGATAAAATCAACACTTAATGAAAAGTCACCTCGGGGGGCTGTTAACCACTATGGGTCCTACCTTGTGGGCCACCCTGTGACATTGACTCTTACCTAGCATCATTTCCAAATGGACATCACATGTCATCATCCCGCTTCGCAAACCCCATCGAACCTACTGGCGTTGGGCAGGTGTTTATCCTATCAAAGAGTTTCAAACCACCTCTCATGGAACATCATCCATTGCTTGCTACCATTTACAATGTCTAATCACATAACAGCGAACCTTTCCCTTCCACCCACTTGGTGGGTCCCGAGTCCTTCCTTGTCATTTGAGACACAATCGACAAAAGTTTTTAAGTATTGATCCCTTGTGGGTCGTCGTCAGCAGGTCGCCCCATGTTGATCGCCATTTTTGAACGGTTGAGTATCCCTGCCCATCTGCTTTGTGGAACTCGCACATTCCATCTCTCTTCAACCCATTTTTACAAAACACTAAGTAAAATCTAACCACAGGCCAGCCTCTATGGGTGGTCGTCTGCAGGCCACCACAACCGAATGTTGTTCCCTAACGGTTGTTCTCTACTTGCTACCCGATATGTGAAGTCTGATCCTCCTATTGTTGTTTGGCCTCCTTTAAGAAAATGATATATCCTAAGGATTTTGGTGGGCCCGACGATGTAGACCGCTTATTGCGGGCCACCATCTAGCCTTTGTCATTTCAAAATAGCCACTGCATAGCTGCCTTCCATGGTCTTCCACCCGCATCTTTGATGAACCTTAAACTTTGAATGGGCTTATGACAATCGTCCTTCCTGGATGCAAGTCCCGCCTTGTGGGACTCCATCTATAGGATTCCACCTTGCTAGTGTCATTTTCAAATGGTGGACCTCAAAACAGTTGCTAGCTTAGGGAATGCCGCATCCCTAGGCCCGCATTGTCGAATCTCTCCCAAACAAAAGGAAAATGTTGATATTTAAGAGGTGTTATGATTATTGAAAGATGAATTGCTTGATCTAATGTTTGTTTTTTAGGGTTTCACTAATGCTCCCCTTGTTTTATATTTGAATGCACTTACTATGTCTTTTCCTGCTGGATTTATGGAACCAGTTGTAGGACCGTCAGGGGCGTCCATCGAACAAGAAAAGGGAAAGAAACCTACTAAGGCCCCAAGAGTGAAAGAGGACAAGGACCAAATGATGTTACAATTTCATGGAGTGGAAGTCACCTCCTAAGTCACCACAGAATGGGATCAGATTTTAGACATCAACCTCAGCCATGTCAATATCGACGAATTCAAACAAAGGCTCATAGTTAACCCGACTACAAAGAATGCTAAGAGAATAAGGAAGAGTGGGTTAGCTAAGGTGGTTGGCTTCAAACCAGCTCTTGTGGCCCCAGAGTTATTAATTCCCTATAGGGAGGCTTACCAAGAGAAAAGTAGAAGAATTATAGACCAAGACTATAGGGTGCTGACCAATCTCTCTACAAAATCCATAGCACAAACATTTAGCATCCCCACTCATGACCCTGTAGAGAAAACATCAATAGAATACGCAAAGAATATGTGGAAGGTGGACCCATTGAAGTGCAAAAAGCTAATTAACCAACATTGGTTAAAATATAAAAGGGGAAGTGTAAATAAAGTGCCCCAAGAATTATTTAGAAGTGACTTCTATGAAGACTACCATGATTTTTTAACTTTGCTAAGCAGAGTCATGGGCATCCTAACTATGGGATACTTCTTTGATTGGATGTTCTACTTCATAGAAGAGATTATTAGAGTCACCGCCAAGTTTGATTGGGCTTGGATGATAAGAAATAATTTCCTAGAGGTGAAGAAGTCTCATCAATTCTACATGACCTCCTATCTGGTCTACCTTTTGGCTGATGCCACCCCATATAAAGGCCTATTCGTAGCAAAAAGCATCATCTTCAGAAGAGAATTGAAAGTATATGACTAGTACCCAAAACTGTAGTATTGAAACTTCAAAAGATACTACTGTCGGGTGAACACTACATTCATCGAGCACATCATCAGACTTCTCAGAGGGGACTTTGAGAGAAGGGTCACCCACAACACCCATGCCTTCATCCAAGGGTTTGGATTTTTGTTTATCCAATTTCCCAAATTTACCTACATCTAAACCGAGGGCTTTAGTGATAAACCATACAAGCTGCCTCAATATCCAAATGACCAGATGATATTGTTAGAGGTTTCAAGACAACTGTAAACTGCCCACACCCTCCTCATAGGCAAGCACCGGGTAGCGGTGCCTTATCCTCTCACACTTAGGCAAGGAATGTGCACCCTCTTAGCTGCACAAAGCGTCAAGCATTCTCAGAAGGAGCTTATTAAATACAATTCAAACCAATACACTTCTCGGCCAAGAATGGACCCATACAAAAAATTGAAGAGGTTCATGGGGAAGGAGTATGCCAATCTACATAATATTGAATATTTTTGGGCCAACTGCAGGGATGATAAATAGGTATGCATGAGACATTATATGTGTATGACGAAATACTTTTTTAAGACTGTCAAACTATTCCTAGTGTCAGATAAAATTGTTGAAGATGAAATCACAATTATAGATCTGAGGTTTGATGTTGTTTCCAACTATTCATTTCCCACCATAGACTAGGACGAGGAACAGGTCTATGACCTCAACATTCTGACAAAGCCAATTCAGCGCAAAACAAGATAATAGATTGATACTCAAATAACTCAATTGAAACTTCAAGGAGTTAAACTTACCTATGGCGAGCTCGAAGATGAGATCAAGAGCAAGAAAGATAGTGGAACTACCATTACTACAACTAAAGAAGCTCCCAAATCTCCTCCAGCCACCAGATCCTCAAAGAGAAAAGAGGTAGTAGAGTGTCAGCCAAAGCACAAGGTTGACTCAAGGAAGCCATCGAAGGCTGAAACTTTGAAGAAGGCGAAGAATTCGGGTGGATTCTCTGAGATGCCAATGATTCAAGAAGATCTAGTACATGAAGGAGAAGAAGAAGAAGAGACTGAGAAACCCAAATTAACTCTTGCTACCTCTACACTTTCCATAGCCACTGATGCCGCTACTTTTACGCCTCCTCCAATACCTCAGATATTGGTTGTCTCTTCCCTGCCTGCGGTAGACATCTCAGTCCACCTTACCTCCACTTCGCCCACTATGCCTATAATGGTGAGAGATTCCTCCTCTACCACAAATTTTCTAATTTCCTCCTCTTCAATATCTCCAACAACAACAATCCCGTTGGCCTCAACAACAACCATGCCTTCCCTATCTCTCCCAAAAGCATTTTTCATTCATATACAGAATATTCCTATGGAGCTTTATGGGGTATTAATGAATCCCATGGTGCAAGCTACCCTAGCTTAGGTTGTTGTTCATCTCCCTTCCCTTCCTCAAATAGAGCCACCCAAAATGGAAGTGACTATACAAATCTCATAAGAACTTGAAAGGCAAGAAATGGAGATAGCTTAAAAGGAAAAGGATGTCGAGAGGATCCTTACAAATATGACTACCATGTGCACCGAGAGTATGAACATTTGGTTATTGATGAGGTAGTGTATGATGAGGAAGAGAAGTCTTAATCCTTAGAAGAATATATCAAAGACTCTAGTGATAAGTATGTGATACAGTCCTCTAACCAAGAACTTGAAGAGGAGTTATCCAAGCAACTCGAAAATTTTGGTGAGGAAGTCGAGAGGCAGTCTTCTAAAGAATAAAACTAAATTGATAAGGACTTTGAAATGTCTATCGAGCCTCCATCCAAGGAACAAGATGCAAGCCTTAAGCATCAATAAGAATTACCTCCTAAGAAGGAGGAAGAAGAAAAAAAATAGGATGAAACTGAAGAAGAAGATAAGCCTGGAGAAGAGGCTAAAACAAGGAAAACTCCTAAGGTGGAACTTCATGAAGAACTCAGCCAAGAAGAAAAGATGGCTGAAGGGGAGGATAGCCCTAAGCTAGATATCATTGTTGTTGAAGAAAAGGCTATATTTATTAAGGATTCGGATGAGGAGGATGAAGAGAAAATAGAGAAAGAGGCCTCAGACCTTGGAGAAAGAGAAATCCAAAAAATTCAAAGAGAAGATGGTGGTCATGAATCACCAAAAGAGGAGTCTCAAATGCCTAAATGGCTAGAGAGGCAGATACAAAAGAAGACCCCGGACCCTATGAATCCTAAAGAAAGGCTGGATGTAATCCTTGCAAGACCTCAGATAGGAGAAAAGAAAGAGAAGAAGCCTAAAGTCATATGACATATCACCATGGATGCATCAGGATCCTGGATAGTGCAAATCGCCACCCTAATGATGGAAAAAGAAGAAAGGGTAACATATAATATCTCCACCATTGATTTGGGTACATCCACAAGGGAGGAGAAGATTGATCAACTCCTCATAGCAATAATTGTTCATCAAATGATAAAGACCAGTTCTCCAAGGAGGAGTTAAAAGCACAAGTGGCAGATCTCACTGCCTACATACAACAATGGTCTTCTACCAAATATTTTCCCACAACATCATCAACCCCACCAATACTGCTATCAAAAGAGCAATTAGATAAGCTAGATAAAATAAAGAGCTGGACCAATTCCATCAAGGATTGGTTCTGGCATGTAATTTACAATGGTGATATGGGCATCAGTCATGTCGTCCAAATGATAAACAAGTTCCGGGACATGCAAAATCAATTGGAAGATGCCGAGAAGACTTGTCATTGCTTCACTGAATCATACAAGATCACTTATTCTAAACTTGAAGCCATCCTCAAGATATCGGACAAACTATGGGAAAAGGAGCTGGGTCTGGGAAAGGCTGATTAGTGTCTCATTGAAACATGGAAAATGAGCTTGGACCACAGAAAGGAAGTTTTGGAACGTGTGCTCCATGAGGTAGAGCACGATTTAGAATGGGCCAAAGAACATAGGGCGGATGCTGAGGATTACCTCAAGCTAATGACCGATTATGATATGTCGGCCCTCGAGCTTGATCTAAGGAAGATTAGGCCATATTTCCATAAGAAAATGGAGCAAGGAATAGTAGATTTGCTAACACCAAATTTTATGGACTTCATTGCCAATGCTTCCGTCCAGTCTCAATAAATAGTTAAGGCCATGCCCAAGTGCATTAAGAATTGGGAATTAATCACATACTGATCACAGAAGCTATCATTTCAGGTACTTCAATCAGATATAATGGAGTGGAACAAACTCTGAATGCTGATTGGAAAGTTTGTGGAATATGCCAAATTGCAAGAGGCTGGAAAGCATGGCATTGATGATGAGTTCCTCACTATTTAACTGTATAAAAGAGCAACCAACTAGAAGACAAAATAGGCTAAAATACAAAAATGTATTTTAAATTATAAAATATTGGGGATAGGTGAAACACTAATTTGTGGTGAATCTTGGCCACACAATGAGATTAAATCTTGGCCACTCATTTTTCTTTTTGATCACTATAAATAGGGGGTCTCGCATTTTCAAGATAGAGTGGAGTTATTATAAAGACATGTTGTTGAGACTTTAATAGAAATTCATTGATTTTAGTAGATTCTTGAGTTTCATTCATGTTTCATGATTCTCCTCCTCATAGTTGGTAGATTTAATTAGTTTACTTTGTTGTTATTTGTGTTTATATGCTTTAGTAGATTGATATATGTTGCTAATTGATGCTGAAGAATTATGTTGTGTTGATGCCCTTCCTTCTTCATGCTTTTTTTTGTTTATTGATGACGAATAGCAGTGTAAAGCTAGTCTGAACACATAAACTAATTTTTGCACTTTAAACTTCATTTTCTATTCATGTTCATGGTGAATTAATAATTGAAAATTTGTAGACCATAGAAGATAGCACTAATTTCATGATATTGTAAGTTGATTTGGTTAAGTCGAACTTGGTTTCAAGAAGGCTATCCACTATAGCGATATCCATTATCACTATTCATTGGTAGTTTCAAGTCTAGGAACTTCCTCTCCCCCTTTCCCTTTTGATCTTTCTTTGAAATATTATTTTAGGAAAAGTTCATGTATCATTCTAAAGCCAAATATGATGATAAAAGTGGAGTCTAGATTGTTTTTCTAAACTTGTAGCGACTATACATCAACTCTAATCTCTTAAAACTCCATTTCAGGAACCAATCTCCCTCCAACTTAACATACGTAAGACTTCCCTATGATTACCAGAAAATTACATAATACCAACTCAACTATTCTAAGCATTGTCATGACCTGACACCTGAGAGACCTTGGGGTGATTTTCTGCAACTTTCTTGTAAGAAATTACCTTTCAAGAGAGGTAGTGCTTTTGTGTGTTGCCTGTGTTGAGAAGGTGAAAAACACCCATCAACAAAATTGGTGCTAGAAGGAGGGAATTTATCATGCTAATTTGAATTGAATTGGTTCCTTCTCCCCTTAGAGGTTTCACCGAGTGCTAAGATCTACACCAAACAAAGGGAAATTTCAAATGCTACCACCCCCTACCAAGGCTAGAAGAGCTAAAAGAGGGGAAGAATCCACCTCTGATACATCCAACCAGCCCATTTCACCCCCATCCTCATCTTCTCCTTTCACCCATTCTCCCTCACCTCTTCCTCCCATCCACTCCAAATTGCCTTCTTGGCTGCCACCCCCCACAACCAAGGTTTTTCCTTCCAACCCAATGCACCCTCTTTCTTGGGCCTTGTCCCAGTAGTTGTTGCTCCTCCATTATGACCTCAATTCAATCTGGCACAACCTCCTCCACCTCTGCCTCCCATGGTGAGACTAGGCAACAATCCATCTCCTCTGTCCTTCAATCTTTACCATGATATGCCAAAGAACTCAAAGGCCTTTTCCACCAAGTTTAACCCTTGGGATCCATAAAGGATAGCAAAAGAACAAATCAAGATATTTCAAATAGCTCTGAAAGATATGCAGATCATACATGAGGACATGGCATGCAGGATCTTCCCTTACTCCTTGGGGGAAGAGGCCTTCTACTAGTACATCCATTTGCCAACGAGATCCATTAACACTTAGGATCTTTTGAAGGATACCTTTCTTTCTGCAGAAATTTAACATCTAGGTCAGTCCCTCAGATTTATACCAACAATTCATGGCAATTCAAAGAGAAATCAATGAGTCAATCAGCTCCTTCAATGACATATTTCACCAAGCATACATGAGGCTACAGTTTCCTTACGTGGTTGATGATCCTTCCACCAGATTAGTATACTTACGTAGCCTTGGAAAACCTCACTTCTACCTTGGTAAAGAGGGTGAACCCACCGTCGGGTCAGTTGTTGGATGCCTACATACAAGTAGTTAAAGCAAGTATGAATGTAGGGTAGCATATTGATGGACCGCTACCCTCTTTGGGACCAGTTGCTCACCCATATTAGGTTCAAGGGATTACTCAAGCTTTGGCATAGTAGACACCCTTGATGAATCAAATTCCACAAGTAGCCATGGTGCCACATCCTAGACAACCATTAAATCAAACACCTCTTGTGCCTCAGTACTTACAAACACAACAGTAGTAGGTTTATGCTCAGCCATCCCAAGTGTCAGCATACCTCCAAAGTTTTGAGTTCCCTCCTGCCCAATAGAATCAACCTGTAGTATAGCCAATCCTCCTTCAAAATTCTTTGTAACCAAATAACGTAGAAAAGGATCAGATAGATGAGTTGATAGAGATGGTTAAGATGTCAACCGATATGATACACTTTAGGAATTAGAACAACTAGTTGCAGGCCTCGCAAAGAAACATTCAAGCCAACCTGAACTATGACAGTTGTAATTTGAATGCTCCTTTAGGTCAGAATTATGAAAGAGGGTAGAATTTGGGATAGAACTTTGATAGAAGACCCTCACAGAGGTAGAACCGAACATGGAACATGAGGCCAAACAATGGTGGTGTTCCCATGCCACTCGACCAGCCAAACATCAATGATAAGACTACAAGTGGGGTATACTTGGTTGATACAACCTTATCTAGTTGGTGTCATATCCATAAGATGAGCAGGCATTCTGAATTGGATTGTCTAGAGTTCTAGACATCCGCCGAGATTTTCCAGATAGAAGTTCAGAATGTTGTCGATAGTTCGAGATGTCAGGACCTTGTCCCATTTGAACCATAAAATTCCTTAGTGCTAGTTGTTAATCATGCTCCTTTCCCCAAGGGTGATAGCAACGTGCCTGAGAAGGATATTGTTGCTACGAATGACGAAAAAGCAGAAGAGGTAAGTACTGAAAGTCCTTTGTCTCAACTCTTTAATTTAGTAGACAATGGTCTAGTAGATGAGGAAGAGCTAAGAAAAGATGAAGTATAAAATGTTTCACCAGAGGAAAACCCCCTATGACCTAAGGAATAGACAAGCAGGTGGGCAAGTAGGTGGCCCTTTCAGGACCTCAACTCTACCTAATAACTTTAGTACCCCTCCTAACCTGAATTCTACTAATAACCCAGGCTATCCTCATGTACCCACTCAGTACTTTAATAGGAATAGGTAGCAAGGTCAAAACCAAAACCATTATGTTGGCTCATCTCATAACCCCCCTTTCGAAGCTGAAATTGAACAAATCGGAGAGTACATCATAGAATAATTCAACAAGGTCAAGCTTATCCTGTCTGCTTTTGAGTTTCTTAAAGTCCCAACAATTAGGAATTCCTTTTTTAGAATAATCAATGTGACTCCTTCATCTAATTCAGCCCAGGAAGTACCCATCAAAAGGGTCTCCTTTGATGATTCAAAAAATAAGTATGTTGTTCAATAGATATTTAATAAGAAAGTAGACCCACCTTCAAACCAGCAAGCCAACAAGCAACTTGCCAAGGAATTATACCAAGCCCAAGTCCAAAATAAGGGAAATTATAAAGATAAGGGTCAGGTAGCCCAGGTCGACATTTCAGGGGGCTATTTCAAGGAAAGTTGGAGACTCCTCCCTTCCTGACCACCATTAGAGTATTCAAAAATAATTTACATAATTTCTTGCTTGATTTTGGAGCCTCTGCCAATTTCATGCCCCTAGTGGTGTGCAAAGCTCTAGGAATAGTTCCAACTCCATCTCGATGCAAGGTGACGTAGTTACACAAAACAGATATCAGCATAGTTAGTGAAATCAATAGAATACCTATGCAGATTTCTTTCGATCCTAGGGTACAACAAATGATTAACATTCAAGTTGTTGATATCTCAGATACATATGGAATCATTCTAGGAAGGGATTTCACCTAGGAATTGAATAGATATATAGCCATCGATTATTCTCACTTATGGTTACCATCGAAAGGAATGTCAAATCAGATCCATATTGAGAGATAGCCACGCATGAAGTTCATGATAACTGAGTATAACAACACAAATGAGGTATTTTTTGTCCAAACAGAACTAGGAAATTGTTGTCTAGTATCTAGATGAATAGGAATATTATGAAGAAGTGACGAGTGAAGTCCTCCTTGTGTAATGTAGTCCACCTATCGGCTTGGTTTATATGCTCAAAAGTATAGAGGAATTGATTGAATTTGATGATGAGGATTCCTACAAGGACAATGATCATGTATTACTTGATGGTTTCCAAGATTTCATCGAGGGTTGTGTGTGGGATTACTCAGTTTGGACAAAAGAATGGATTTTCAAGAGCTACTATTGGCCAGTTGGTGTAGGGTACACAATGTTACCCACTCTGAATTCGAGTGTTGCTTATGCCAAATAGTGGTTGAGCACATCAAAGGACGTGTTGCCCCAAAAGGGGAACATTAGATGATACATCCAGATCAAATATCGTGCCAAGTCCATGCAGCCCCCTGGGGTTGTTGAGGTGGATACATTGTTGAATGAAAAGGTGAGCCCTATGAACCCCAAGATTGGGGATTCCTTCAAGTTTTGGACTCTGCACTTTGATGGGTCCAAGTCCAAGGAAGGAGCTAGATCTGGCTTAAAACTAATCATCCCTATAGGTAATTCATACTTTATTACTCACAGACTTTAGTTCTATTGCACAAATAATGTAGTGGAGTATGAGGCATTAGTCCTTTTTCTCCTAATGGCCCTAATAAAAGGGGTTAAAATGTTACAAGTGTTTGGTGACTCGGAGTTAGTCATAAAACAAGTAAGAAAACTTTATTCTTGTCATGATAGAAGACTAACTAATTGCAGGCATAGGGTATGGGATCTTTTAGAGACCTTAGATGCATTTAATATTCAGTTGATCCCTCACTCCCAAAATCATACTGCTAATGACCTAGCTCAAGCAGCTAGCACCCTCCAACCTCTATTATTGTCTGGTCTCAAAAGGTTCACCATTGAGCTCACCTCCACCTCGTCTGTGCCAGACAATCTGGCCCACTTTCAATTATTCAATGATGATAAGCACATCTAAATTTCATCACCAATTCTAACGTATTTACAACCCAGATCATTGATGAGGCTAAACTCAAAGAGGCCTAATTTGATATATAGGGGGTCATTAATCTCAAAACTAATACCATCCCTCGAGGTATGGTCCATCTTGATGAATATTTGACTTAGATTAGATCAGAGATTAGGATCAGCAAGCAAATAAGGATTCTATTAGCAATCAGTGTGACACCAATAACCTTGGAACAACTGAGGAAGTGAGAAATGTGTTCATTGGTAAGGTGTGCACACTAGAATAGAAGAAATGAATCATTGATGCCTTGCATAGATATCATGACGTGGTTGCTTGGATTTATGAATATTTTAAGATATATGACACATCAATCATCATGCACACCATTCCTCTTAAGTCGGACATAAGGTCATTTCGACAATGACAGTGTCTTGTCAATGCACTATTGGAACCAATTATTTACAAACAGGTACAAAAGCTTTTGTCCACAAGGATCATATTTTCGATCAGACACTCTACATGGGTGACGAATCTTGTTTCAGTCGAGAAAAAGAATGGTGAAATCAGGTTGTGTGTGGATTTACACAACTTGAACAGAGCCTCGGAGAAAGACAAGTACCTTGTGCCCTCATTGGACAAAGTCCTTCAGATAGTCAATGGATCTCAAATGATGTCATTCCTAGATGGATACTCTAGGTATAACTAGGTAATGATGCAATACTAGGACAGACACAAGACAGCGTTCACCACCAAATGGGGGACCTTTCCATACAGGAGGATGTCATTCAGGCTCATCAATGCTGGTGCCACCTTCCAGCAAGCAATGGACATTGTCTTTAAGGATTTAATTAGTAGATGTATCATCATTTACATGGATGACCTCACGGGGTTTTTAAAGAATCGCAGTGATCATGTCACTGATCTATGTAGAGTCTTCCAAAAGTACAGAGAGTTTGGGATCTCTTTGAATCCAAAAAAGTGTATCTTTAGAGTTACAGAAAGAAATCTGCTAGGGAATGTTATTTCAGAAAGAGGAATTTCAATAGACCCCAAGCATATCCAAGCAATACTGAAAATTTAGCTACCAGGCAGAAAAAAGGAACTAAAGTCTTTCTTCGGAAAGATAAACTTTGTTAGGAAATTCATCATAGGCTTTGCTGAAATAGTCAATCCACTCAATGTCATGTTGAGAAAGATGCCAAATTTGAGTGGACACTAGAGGTGAAGCAAGCCTTTGAGGAAATTAAGAAAGTAACTGCTGACACACCCATCCTAGTCAGCCTCGATTATCTGAAGTCATTCTATATCTACTCATTCGCTTTGGATCATTCATGTGCTAGCATATTAACCCAAAAGGATGATGAGGGGAACGAGCACTCGATTGCATTCATGAGTGCTATGTTAAAGGATATTGAGTTAAGGTACCACAATATAGAGAAACATTCATATGCTCTGGTCAGAGGAGTCAAGAATTTTAGACATTACATCCTCCACAACAAGGTGTTTGCCATAGTGCTTGACTCGGCAGTGAAAACATTACTAATTCAAAATGGGTTAGAATTCTACAAGAGTATGATATGGAAATTCAACCTATGAAATTAGTAAGGGGCAGGCCCTTACCTAAACAATAGCTAAAACACTGTTGAAGGCAAGACCCAAACTCACAGTTCAGCAATACCAACTTGAAGATGTCTCCCCTGGAGAATGGTACAATGACATTTTCCACTATCTGTTGCACAACAAGTTCCCACCTCACTTGCAGGGAGTCCAAAAGCATGCCCTTAGGCTGAAGAGAAGCAACTATATGTTTTAGGGCTTTATTCTTTTCAAGCAAAATCATGAAGGGATCTACCTCAAGTGCCTTGGAAAGGAAGAAGCAACAAAGGTTTTAGCAGGAATTCAATGATAAATTCAACGCCAGCCATGGGTCTATTCCTTCCACCACTCATCAGATCTTATGGGCTAGATATTATTGGTCAACCATCTTCAAGGATGTGCACAATCATGTCTGAACCTACCACATATGTCAAATTGTGGCTATTAAAGAAAGAAATGTTGTTGTCCCATTGCAACCAGTCCTAGAGGTAAGGTTTGCGTAATGGGGTCTCGACTTCATTGGTCTAGTAATCCCACCATCCTCTGTAGGTCACAAGTACATTCTAACCACCTCTGATTAGTGTACTAGATGGACTAAAGCAATTGCATCTAGGAAATGTACCACAGAGGTAGTTACTAGTTTTCTTCAAAGTTTTATTCTGAATCATTTTGGTTGACCAAATGCCCTTGTTCGTGACAATGGCCCCACCTTTTCCTCGCTTATAATTTCTAGTTGGGCCTTTGATTATGGCATTGCTCTCAAATTTTCATCCAATTACTACCTCAAGGAAATGACCTAGCTGAATCCACGAACAAGAACTTAATCACTACGATCAAGAAGCTGCTTGACAAGAATCCCAAAGGCTGGCATACCTAGTTACATTTTTCCCTTTGGGCAGATCGCATGTGCCACAAGGCTTCCCTAGGGAATTCCCCATTTTTGTCTCATCTATGGACTCAAACTCATCTTTCCTATACACTTAAATATTCCCACCCTCTAGTTTATTAATGCTTTCTATGATGAGGGAGACCACAACAAAGCTCGTCTTACTGAATTGTTACATTTAGAAGAAGTTTGTGATAGAGCCATTGAAAATTTTGCCAAAAATCAGGGTGAGTTAAAAGATGGTTCGACCATTGAGCAAAAGTAAAGGCCTTTAGAATTGTTGATATAGTCCTCTTTTTGGATAAGGCCCATGAAAAGAAAGGGTGACATGATAATTTCAACAAGCTCTGGCTTGGCCCCTTTCAAATTTCTGAAATTCTAGGAGATAATGCTTTCCACCTCAAGACACTGACTAGTGAAGATGTCCCATTTCCTATTAATGGGAAGCACCTCAAGCATTATTTCCTTGCCTGAGCTTCCAAAGCTCACCTTTGTAAATATTTTTATATATTTTAGTTTAGGTTTCCTTTCTCTTCACTGCTTCTCTTTTTCTTTCACTTGTTTTCGGTTGTTTTGTCTTGTTGAGGGTGTTCTTGTTCTCACCATGGTGGTCGTGTTTAGCTAAAAAAATAGTTCAATTCATTGTCTTCTCTTGGTGTTCTTTGGATAAATATTCACTCCCAACTAATGGTCTCTGATCGCTTTTGAGGAAATGGTTTCCTTGAACTTTTATTTGACCTAGGAAGGGACCCTTGTTTGAATATTTTTCCATTTATCTTGGATCATATACGAAAATACACCTTAATTGCTTGTAGGAAACTGTGCAATAGCTATTAGAAAGCCTGGGGTAAGTGAAAAATATTAAGTCTACTCTAGTGACTACTATGATTCCAAACCAACCGTGAGCTTCACTACATACGTAGTTGAGCAAGAATAGAGGAAAATTATCAAAAATAAAATATCAAGAAAAGAAAAGGAATGTTCAAAAAGTCAAAATATGCAACTGTACGGGTGTACAAATAACTCTATCGGGGATATGGATGCTTGGATGTCAATAGAGAAATGTTCGTGGGATCACAATGATAACTCTGTCAGGGCTATGGACACCTGACTGGCAACGAAGTGATGCCCAGGTTGCTTTTAGGGTTAGACAACTTGCATAGCTTTCCTATGCTTGATCAGTGCATGCTTGTACGATATTTGAGGAAAGAGAATGAATCCACTACGCACACACTTTTGAGTTTCTCTTGCACATTGATTCAATTAAGGATCCTGTCCTTCCTTGATATCCTAGTTCACCTATGGAAATCAGCTTCTGGTCTGTGAAACCAAAAATTCTAGGTTTTGAATGAAAAAATTTCCTTGGAACACTCGAAAGCATTCCCCAACGGAGTCACCATTTGTTCTGCATTTTGCACACACACCCTGTTCAGAATGGGGACCCTCTTTTTGGTGTCTTGTCGGGTCACTTTTGTCATCACCTCATTTTGTGTGCCCCTTATTTTTTATTCCTACATGGTCAATGTGTCCTAAAGTCATCATATTAGGTTAACTAGGTTTCACCATCCCCAAATTTTCTAATTCATTGGCCTTCATGGAGTCTCCTTCGAAGTTTTCCTTAAGACCTTTAAACTGTCGTCCTCCGCTAATAGTGGGTCCGCCCATACAAGTTGTTATATGTGGGATTTCGTCTAACATTTTCCATCTGCATGGCGGCCAAGATGGTTTGGCCACCCACCTTGTGGGTTCTGCACTCATGTTCGCCATCCTTCGTGTTCATTTCTATGGCCGTTCTAAATGACGAATGCTTGGTTGTTGCTCACCCCGTAGGCTTCATGATTCTCGTCACCGGTCCTTTCGAATCTCGTGCCCACCAATCGTGCCTACCTTCGTACCATCATTTATTATGGATATTTAATGCCTTAAAGTCTATAAATAGAATTCTCTGATGGGTCATTTTCACCGGCATTCCTCCTGAAACGTTGTCAAATCCCTCCAGCTTCTGCCGCCTCCACTACCACGAGATCCTCCTGTCATTCGTACACTGCAATCTTTAATTTCTTCATCAAATTCTTATGGTGTTCCTAGGTAATTTTTCCACCACCACCCATCTTATGGTTTTTCTTTGAAATTCGTAAAGTTGTCAAACCTTTTAAGTAGGAAAACCTCACAAATAGACAGAAAAGCTCACGGTGCACAAAACCAATGTCATAAAATTTGAAAACCCTTTCAAAATTCCTCTATAGGACCCATGCGGGACTTAACTCCTTCACGGTCATTCTTGATCAGGGCAACTGAGCCCTTGTGGCCCATAAGACCTTTGTCATCATTGCTTCTGCCCTTAACTGATAAACTTTAAACAATGACCATCATCTCTCTCGGTTCTGCACACGTGAATGACTCACACCCTCTCGTCGTCACTTCTAAACTTAGCAAAATCTTACCTTTCGGGCATCCAACGACCCTTGCGAGCCCGCAAGCATGCGATTCCACTTTCTAATGGACCACGCCTTCACCATTCCAAAATATTCATTTCACCCTACCCTTCCACCTTGTGGGTCTCAAGCTCTTCTCTTCCATCATCCCTAGGATAAACTCAACACTTAATGGATAATCACCTCGAGGGGCTATGAACCATTGTGGGTCTGCCCTTGTGGGCCACCCTGTGTCGTTAGCACTTTCCTAGCATCATTTCCAAATGGCCATCACATGGCGTTGTCCCACTTCATAGACCTTGTCGTACCTACCGACGTCGAGCACATGTTTAGCCTGTCAAAGAGTTGTGGACCGCCTCTCGCGAACCATCGTCTATTGTTCCCTATCATTTGCAACATCTGATCACATAATGGTGAACCTTTCCCTTCTTCCCACTTGGTGGGTCCCAAATCCTTCCTTGTCATCTAAATCACAGTCAACAAAAATTGCTAGGTATTGAGCCCTTGCGGGTCACCATCAACGGGCTGACCGTGTTGATCATCATTTTTGAATGGCTGAGTATCCCCACCCATGCACTTTGCGGACCCCGCACAGTCCATCTCTCCTAAACTCATTTGCACAAAACACTAAGTAAAATTTGACCACGAGCCAGCCTCCACGAGAGGTCATCTGTAGGCTGCCACACCCCAAACATCATTCCCTAACGATTGTGCTCTATCTGCTACCCGATATGCGGAGTCCAATCCTCTTATCATCATTTGGCCTCCTTTAAGGAAACAATATATCCTACTAATTTTGGTGGGCCTAACGGTGCTGGCTGTCATCTAGCCTTCACCATTTCAAAACAATCACCGCATAGCTGCCTTCCATGGTCTTTCACCCGCATCTTTGGTCAACCTTAAAGTTTGAACACGCTTATGACAACTGTCCTTCTTGGTTGTGGGTCCCGCCTTGCAGGACTCCTTCTGTGGTATTCCACCTTTCTAGTGTTGTTTTCAAATTATGGACCTCAGCTGCCAACCCAGCAAAACCCGCATCCTTGGGCCCGCATTTCTCAATCTCTCCCAAACAAAAGGAAAATGATGATATTTAAGAGATGTTATGATTATTGAAAGATGAATTTCTTGATCTAACGTTTGTTTTTGAGGGTTTTACTAACACTCCCTTTGTTTTATATTTGAATATGCTTATTGCATCTTTGCCTACAAGATTTATGGAGCCAGTTGCAGGACTGTCAAGGGTGTTCGTCGAACAAGAAAAGGGAAAGAAACCTGCTAAGGCCCCAAGAGGGAAAGAGGAAAATGACCAAATGAGGTTCCAATTTCACATAGTGGAGGTCACCTCGAGAGTCGCCATAGAATAGAACAAGATTTCAGACACCAACCTCAATGATGTCAATATTGATGAATTCAAACAAAGGGTCATAGTTAACCTGACTACAAAGAATGCAAAGAGAATAAGGAAGAGTGGGTTAGCTAAGGCGGCTAGCTTCTTACTAGCTCTTATGGACCTAGAGTTGGTAATGGCCTGCAGAGAAGCTTACCAAGACAAAAGTAGAAGAATTATAGACCGAGATGGTAGGGTGTTGGAT
Source organism: Sequoiadendron giganteum (assembly GCA_007115665.2). Taxonomy (NCBI): domain Eukaryota; kingdom Viridiplantae; phylum Streptophyta; class Pinopsida; order Cupressales; family Cupressaceae; genus Sequoiadendron; species Sequoiadendron giganteum. The sequence continues at coordinate 62,694,358 of CM021109.1, read as the reverse complement.
GATCTCTCCACCAAATCCATAGCACAAACATTTTGCATCCCCACTCATGACCCTGTAGAAAAAACATCAATAGAATACACAGATAATATGTGAAAGTTGGGTCCATTGAAGTGTAAAAAATTGATTACCAACATTGGTTAAAAGATAAAAGGGGAAGTGCAAATAAGGTGCCCCAAGAATTATTCAAAAGTGACTTCTATGAAGACTACCACAATTTGAAAACTTTACTAAGCAGATTCATGGGCATCCCAACTATGGCATACTTCTTCAATTGGATTTTCTACTACATCGAAGAGATTATCAGAGGCACCACCAAGTTTGATTAGCCTTGGATGATAAGAAATAATTTTAATGAAAAATTCTTGGCGATGAATAAGTCCCATCAACTCTACATGACCTCCTATTTGGTCTACCTTCTAGCCGATGCCACCCCATACAGAGGCATGTTTGTAGCACAAATCACCATCCCAAGAAGAGAATCGAAAGTATATGACCGGTACCCACAGTTGTAGTATCAAAACTTCAAAAGAGACTACTACCGGGTGAACGATGCATCCATCGGGAACATCATAAAACTTCTCAGAGGGGACTTTGAGAGAAGGGTCACCCATAGTGCCTGTGCCTTCATCTAGAGGTTAGGATTTTTGTTTATCCAATTTCCCAAATTTACCTACATCCAAACCGAGGGCTTTACTAAAAACCATACAAGCTGCCCCAGTACCCAAATAACCAGATGATATTGTTATATGTCAAGATAACTAAAAAATGCCCACACTCTCCTCACAAGAAAGCATCGGGAAGTGGTGCCTTATCCTCTCACATTCGAGTAGGGAATGTACACCCTCCTGACTACACAAAGTGTTGAGCATTTTGAGAAGGAGCTTGTTGAATACAATTTGAGCCAATACACTTCTCAGCCAAGAATGGACCCATAAGGAAAATTGAAGAGGTTCATGGGGAAGGAGTACGCCCATCTACATCATATTGAAGATTTCTTGGCCCACTGCAGGAATGGTAAATAGGTACGCATGAGAAATTATATGTATATGATGACATACTTTCTTAAGACTATCAAACTATTCTCGGTGCCGGATCAAATTGTTGAAGATGAAAGCATAGTTGTAGAATCAACGTTTGATGTTGTTGCTAACTTGCCATTGCCCATCGTAGACTGGGATGAGGAAGAATTCAATGACCTTGATGTTCTAACAAAGCCAATTGAGCATTAAACAAGACAATGGATTGATACTCAAATCACTCAATTGAAACTTCAAGGAGCTGAACTTACCTATGGTGAGCTTGAAGATGAGCTCGAGATCATGATAGATAGCAAAATTTCCACTGCTACAATTGAAGAAGCTCCCAAATCTCCTCCAACCACCGGATCCTGAAAGATAAAAGAGGTAGTGGAGTGTCATCCAAAGTAAAAGGTTTACTCAAGGAAGCCATCGGAACCTAAAACTTCAAAGAAGGTGAAGAATTTAGGTGGATTCTCTGAGATGCCAACAATTCAAGAAGATCCAGTACATGAAGGAGAAGAAGAAGAGGCCAAGCAGCCTGAATCACTGCCTGCTACCTCTACCCTTGCCATAGCCACTAATGTCGCTACTATTATGCATCCTTTGGTATCTTAGATATTGGTTTTCTCTTCCCTGCCTATAGTGGACATCTCAGTCCACCTTGCCCCCACTCCACCCACTATGCCTATTATGGTGAGAGATTTCTCCTCTACCACAAATTCTCTCCTTTCCTCCTCTTCAATATCTCCAACAACGGAAATCCTATTGGCCTCAACAACAACCATGCCTTCCCTATCTCACCCACAAGAATTTTCCCATTATATGCAAAATATTCCTATGGAGCTTTCTGGGTATTAATGAATCCCATGGTGCAAGCTGCCCTAGCACAGGCCATTGCTAGTCTCCCTTCCCTTCCTCCAACAAAGCCACCCAAAATGGAAGTGACTATGCAAATCTTAGAAGAACTTGAATGGCAAGAAAGGGAGATAGTTGAAAAGGAAAAGGATACCGAGTTGGAGGATCCTTACAAAGATGACTACCATTCGCACCTAGAGTATGAACATTTGGTTATTGATGAGGTATTGTATGAGGAGGAAGAGAATTCTCAATCCTTTGGAGAAGATGTTGAAGACTCCGGTGCTAAGTATGTGATAGATTCCTCTAACCAAGAACTTGAAGAGGAGTTGTCCAAGCAACTCAAAAATGTTGGTGAGGAAGTTGAGAGGCAATCTTCTAAAGAAGAAAAATAAATTGATAAGGACGTTGAAATGTCTACCGATCCTACATCCAAGGAACAAGATGCAATCCTTAAGCATCAAGAAGAAGTACCTCCAGAGAAGGAGGAAGGAGAAAATAATTAGGATGAAACTAAAGAAGAAAATAAGCCTGAAGAAGAGGCTAAAACAAGGAAAATTCCTAGTGTGGAACATTATTAAGGATTCATATGAGGAGGATGACGAGAAAATAGAGAAAGAGGCCTCAGACCTTGGAGAAAGAGAAATTCAACAAATTCAAAAAGAAGAAGGTGATCATGAATCACCAAAAGAGGGGTCTCAAATGCCTGAATGGATAGAGAGGTAGATACAAAAGAAGACCTCAGCCCCTATGGATCCTAAAGAAAGGTTGGAGGAAATCCTAGAAAGAGCTCAGATAGGAGCAAAGAAAGAGAAGAATCCTAAATTCAGATCGCATATCACCATGGATGCAGTAGGATCCCGGATAGTGAAAATCACCACCCCGATGATGGAAAAAGAAGAAAGGGTAACATATAATATCTCCACCATCGATTTGGGTACAACCACAAGGGAGGAGAAGATTGATCAACTCCAGGGGTCTATAACCACAATTTTTCATTAAATTAATAAAGACCAATCCTCCAAAGAGGAATCAAAATCATAGGTGGCAGATCTCACTGCCTACATACAACAATGGTCTTTTGCCAAAGAGTTGCCCACAACATCATCAGCCCCACCACTGTTGCTATCAAAAGAGAAATTAGATAAGCTAGAGAAAAGAAAGAGTTGGACCAAGGCCATGAAGGATTGGTTCCAGCGTGTAATTTACAATGGTGATATGGGCATCATTCATGCCATCCGAACGATAAACAAGTTTCAAGACACGCAAAAGCAATTGGAAGATGCCGAGAAGACTTGCCACCACTTCACTAAATTATACAGGATCACCTATCCTAAACTTGAAGCCATCCTCAAGATACTAGAGAAATTGTAGGAAAAGGCGTTGGTTCTGGCAAAGGCTAATCAGTGGCTCATTGAAACATGGAAAATGAGCTTGGACCACATAAAGGAAGTTTTGGAATGTGTGCTCCACGAGGTAGAGCTCAATTTAGAATGGTCCAAAGAACATAGGGAGAATGATGAGGATTAAGTCAAGCTAATAATTGATTACAAGATGTCAGCCCTTGAGCTTGATCTGAGGAAAATTAGGCCATATTTCCATAAGAAAATGGAGCAAGGAACAGTAGTTTTGCTTACGCCGAATTTTATGGACTTCGCCGCCAATGCTTCCGTCCAGTCTCAACAAATAGTTAAGGCCATGCCCAAGTGCATGAAGAACTAGGAATTAATCATAGGATCATCAAAGAATTTTTCATTTCAGGTACTTCAATTAGATATAATGGAGTGGGACAAACTTCAGATGTTGATTAGAAAGTTTGTGGAATATACCACATTGTAGAAGGAGGCTAGAAACCCTGTCATTGATGATGATTTCCTCACTGTTTAACTACAGCAAAGAGCAACCATCTAGAAGACAAAGTGCTACAATGTTGGACACTAGAATACAAAATATTCTAAAAGGAAAAAATGTATTTTAAATTATAAAATATTGGGGGTAATTGAAACCCTAATTTGTAGTGAATCTTGGCCCCACAATGAGCTTAAATATTGGCCACTCATTTTCAATAGAGAGTGGAGTTAATGTAAAGATATGCTAATGAAATTAATAGAAATTCATTGATTTTGGTGGATTCTTGAGTTTCATTCATGTTTCATGATTCTCCTCCTCATAGTTGGTATATATGAATTAGTTTACTTTGTTGTTATTTGTGTTTGTATGCTTTAGTATATTGATAAATGTTGTTCATTGATGCTAAATAATTATGTTGTGTTGATGCCCTTCCTTATTCATGATTTTTTCTATTTATTGATGATGAATAGCAGTGTAAAGCTAGTCTGAACACATAAACTGATTGCTGCCATTTAAACTTCATCTTTTATTCATGTTCATGGTGAATGAATGATTGAAAATCTATAGACCTTAGAAGATAGCACTAGTTTCATGATACTGTAAGTTGATTTGGTTAAGTGGAACTTGGTTTCAGGAAGGTTGTCCACTGTAGTGCTCTCCATTATCACTGTTCATTGGTAGTTTCAAGTCTAGGAACTTCCTCTACCCCTTCCCTTTTGATCTTTCTTTGAAATGGTAGTTTAGACAAAGTTCAGGCATCATTATAAAGCCAAATGTGATAATAAAAGTGGAGTCCAAATTGTTGTTCTGAACTTGTAGTGACTGTACATCGGCTCTAATATCTTAAAAACTCCATTTCAAGAACCAATCTCCCTCCAAATTAACATACACAAGACTGCCCTGTGATTACCAGCAAATTAGATAAGACCAACTAAAATATTCTAAGCATTGTCATGACCTAACACCTGAGAGACCTTGGGGTGATTTTCTGCAACTTGCTTGTAGGAAATTACCTTTCAAGAGAGGTAGTACATTCATGCACTTCCTGTGTTGAGAAGGTGCAAAAACACCCATCAATAGGGTTGTTTAGGGGTCTGCCTCAGTTATACCCCCGTTTTGGTGTTTCTACCTCCATGGACAGCCAAGTTTGCAATGATATAGAAATAGTATGATAAAGAAGGAAATGCAAGAAAAGAACACTAAAACACTACAAAACAGTAATGTGCTAACTCAACCAAGTAATAAAGATGGAAAGTAGAGAGCTTACCACCTCCACCAAGACTGCTCAAGGCTAATGGGGGAGAAAATGAGAGGAACTCAAGCCTCTGTTTACACTTGCTCTATTGAAGTGCGAAAATTATGCTTGAATGCTTGGAGAGATTGTCTAAGATCCCCAAAATGGATGAAGGTGAATGAATTTGAAGGAGAGATGAAGAAAATGGCCATATTCAAGTCAATCAACCAAAGAGGGGCGTTATAATTAGACTTCCAATGGGAAGTGTAATGCCCCTATAGGTTCCAATAGTAGGAATCTGCCAAGGGCATAATCACACCGCGTAGACGTCTACGTGCCATGCGAGCATCCCCGATAGTTATTCCCCTACTGACACTCAAAATAGGTGCCAAGTGGAATGAATATAGTGGGCTTAGGTGGAATTAATCTTTCGGATTTGGTTTTCTAAATTGGAGAAGGGAAAAAGGGGAATTTGTGTTAGGGGTGAAAATTCACTCCCATACATTTTTCCCCCTTTAGCGAGCATGAATACTGATGAGTGCTTCGGTAAATTAGATCAAAGAAGTAGTAGCATTAGAAATGTTACCTGAACCATCAAGGAAGTAGACTATCATCTCGTGAACCCGAGAGTGTAGGATAGGAAAAGGAGTTCATGGATTTGCAAAACTATGGAGCTGAAGAAAGATAGTGCCTTACAAGACCGTGGACCTACAAGGAAGGTATCCTCTAAGAACTCTCACATGAAGGAAACCAAGGAAAGCGCATTACAGACCCCTAGACCTACAAGGAAGGTATCCCCCAAGAACTCTCACATGAAGGAGACCGAGGAAAGTGGAATCCGCAAAGTCCAAAAGCAACAACATGTTTACCCACAAATAAAACACGTTAGGAAGTAGTCGCATAGGGCAATAAGCAAACAATCACGCAAACCATCAAGTTGGAAGACTTTTAAAGGGGTCCCTTGGGAACCCTTCAAAAGGAAGAGGGGTCCACTCAAGGGATGCACTGTTTGAAAGTGAGGTCTAGTTGGGTTGCCCCCAAGCTAGACATGAAGATGTGAATCGAGTCTAGTCTAGTTTTCCCCAAGCTAGACATGAAGATATAAAATAGGTCTAGTCAATATGCCCCCAAGCTAGACACAAAGATAGGAAATCAGTCTAGTCGAGTTGCCCCCAAGCTAGACGTCAAGGCATAAATAATTTTGAAGGGATCCCTTGGGAACCCGACGTAAAATTAGGGGTTCACTCAAGGGATGCACTATTTGAAAGCTAGTGTCTTCTTTCTCGAATCAATTTGTCATCAAGGAATCCTTTTGAAAGATGTTCACTTCATCAAGGAATTTGAATGGAAGGATATGCCCCCAAGTGAGGGGAAGACGAAATTTTTTCCCACTTCGGAGGAAGGTTTTCCAGGTCCTTTCTTTATGAACCTGTGATGAAGGAAACATTTGTTGTTAGGGTTTCAAGTTGATAATGTAATTCTAATAAAGAAGTGTGTGAAGGGTCTTGAGAAAAGATTTGTTGGTAATGAATTCCTTTTCTAAAGATCAATTGATGTAGAGGTGGAATTGTCACACATGAGAGGGACAACTCAAGCAAAGAAGAGAGAAAGATAAAGGCAAAGAAAAAAGGAAAGAGAACATGAACAAAGGGCACAAGGGAAGCCTAATATTTCGAGGTCAAAACTGTTCATGAATATATAAGAGTATAATAATGATATATAAATGAGTTTTCATCAACCCCCTTCTATACTAGACCATGTGAAGAATGCATGAGAAGACAAAGTAAAAATAAAAAATTGGGTCAACATGGAAGGGAAGCCTAAATGCTCCCAATGCTTTGCATAATCCCCAATTTTCTGAAATTTAATCACAAGCATGGAAGAATGATGATACAAATAGAGGAAGGTTTACAACACAAACACCACACCTATATCCAAGCACCAACAAGGGTGATGAGGGTCATCTAGGCACACATAGCACAATCATGGGGGAAGTACATCATGACACACACACACACATCTAATCTAAAGATAAAAAAGAGGTCTCCCCATAACACTGATCAACCAAGAGGTCATAAACTTCCCACTCTAAATCATTGTAGGGAGAAGGAGTATGAGCCTACAGTGGTGGAATGTTAAGGGGAGGAGCTTCCAACCCTCCTGCAACAAGGAATAAGGAAGAAGGACCTCCAAGGTCTTCACCACTCAACTCTTGTGTGTCTAAGGTCAATGACTTCATGAAGATCTATGACAAGGTCAGGAATTCATCCACTAAGTTAAACATACACTTAATGGGAGTGCCATGTTTCACCTCGACGGATGGAGGAGATTGCACTTGAGGTTCACCGCTAAGCTCATAGAGTGATTCGGGAGTAGTGACGAACTCAGGGGAGGCTGGGACTGATTATGTCACTAGGACAGAATATGTTAGCATGGGACCACCTTTTGGAGAAGGTGGGCTCCTCTTACATCCTCCATTGCTAGGAGGAGCACTTTGTACCTTCTTCTTCATCGAAGGAGGTGAAATCCCCATAGATGAAGCAAGAAAGGAAAAGGAAGAGGAGGAAAGAACCACAGTAGATATGATTGAGGTGTTAGTCATATCTACAGGCTTTGGGAAAGGTGGGACATTTGGAATAGATGTCAACAAGGGTGGCTCCACTAAAGGAGCAATGAGCACCTCCAACTTTCTAAGGTCAAGAATATTTGTGCTTGCAGTGGAAGTCAAGACTGATGCAGAGCTAGTTTGAATGGGAACTTAGGGGAGAAGAGATAAGGATGCAACAGAAGGCCTTAATATGGGGGCAGTCATCTCCTCTTCCTTCCTCTATGATAAGGCCTACTTATCTAGGAGAGCCTTTCACTGATGCTTTGCACTCATGGGTAAGGCAGTTTCTATGACTCTTCAAACTAGAGGTCAAAGGTTGTAAAGGAATGGAAGGATCCTGCTCAACCATGGGAGTGTCCTCCACAGTTGTTTCTAATAGAGGGACTGGCTCTTTTACAGGAGTAGGAGGGATAGGTTCAAAGATAGCACAAGGAGTTAGCTCCAATGCCTCAATGGTGGGCCTCTTCCCATTCAATTCTTTAGAGGCGGGGGGTAGGAGGAGGCCATGGAGCCAAGACATAGAGGATTCCCCATAGGGGGTTTTCTGCCTACCATACTGAACAGGCCTCAATTTCATGGGTAGGACAGGAAACACAAATGCGAGATGCTTGGACCTTTTCCAAGTAGGCACCACGGGATTCTCTCATGAGCACAAGGCAAAAGTAGATGGTACCATAGTAGAATCGGAGGAAGCGTTAGGCTAAATTATGGATGAGCATGAAGGAGGATCTCGAGACCACTTCTCTTCTTCCCTTATACACTCCTTGGTGGCATCACTATTAGCTTTCAAACAATCCCTATGAGAAATAGCATAAGGTGAAGGAGGGTATCTCACTTTCAGACTGGAATGCTCTTCCTTGTAATTTTTATATGTGTGATAGGACCAATAGGTGTAGGCCAAAATTAATCTGAGTAAATACCATGTGCAACTAACGGTCTATAGCCAGTGTTATGGATCACATGCACGGAACCCTCGGGGGTTAAATTCAGACACTTATGCAGAACCAATGGAACTGCATTCATAGCTACCAGCTAGGGAATACTAGATTCACTCAAAAGAGTTTAGACCCTGAGATAATTTCAAACATGAGGTTCATGGACTTAGGTTTGATGAGGACCAATAGGACAATAATATATCTAGGAGGTACAAAATATCAGTCATGTGTGCGGATGGTACTCATAGGTGCATCATATCCATCCTTATGCAGGAAGTTGATTAGCATGATCTCCTTAGTTATGATATTCACTCAAGACATCAGATCAATGAGAACACCTACCACGGTGCTTCCATTTATCCTCGTAGGAATGTAGAGAGGAGATGGTTCTCTATTAAAGCCCATCAGTGGTTCCTGTGAAGTGAAGGTTATACCAGTACCACTACTCACAGGCTACATAGAGGGAATAGGTTGATGCAAGAAGGAGGCCATCCCATACACTAAGTGGTACTTTCATAGAGTCTCCTAAAGGTTACAGGATAAGATAGTGACCCAATTCAAGTTTTGTTACGTAACATTTTGGAACCTTCCAACTATACCTACTAGGGGTCATAGGTTGGGTTGCAAGGAAAAAGCCTCACAACACTCACACCTACAACACTCCTAGGATACGAGGAAAGGAACTTTCAATATTCCAAAACGGAACCAAAATGGTTCACATCAGGTTCACCAAAAATGTAAAAGAGGGGAACCAACCATGTCAAGGCCCTAGGTCATGGAGGGCCAAGAGCAGCAGGTTTCCCTAGCCTACCTAAGCTTAAGAAAGTGTTAGGAGATGTCAGATGAGAATGATGAGGACTATAAGGTCCTTCAATCACTTTACGAACCCGAGATTTGATAGGAGACTAGGTGAGTTAATTTTCAGGGTCAACTCTATGTCTCATATATCTCTCTATCATAGGACAGAAGTGTAGTTTTGGGATGATAGTGCGGTGCACTAGCATCTCTTAGGTGTGCTAGCGTTCGTTTGGCTAGAGGACCAAAAATACAAGGTCTAACTGCTAGAAAACAAACTAATGGTCTAGTTAATGATTTCTAAGCTAACAAAATAACACTATGAAATATGAAACATAAAAATAGATATGACAAAACAAGTAGATTAAGCCAAGGGTGACAAGAAAGATCTCACACAAAATCTTGTTTGCTAGCTCGCTCCAAGATATCTCTTCCTACACACAGAAAAGAGAGAAATTGTTGGGGGGCTCTTTAGGGGTCCACCTCATTCAAACCCTTGTTTTGGTGTTTCCACCTCCATGGACAACCAAGTTTGCAATGATATAGAAATAGTATTGTTGATGATAAAATTTTGCACCTCTCCGACAGTCTTATGGGAAATTCATCAAGTGGGGGACAATATGCGCCTCACTGAATACCTCCATATTTTTTATAGAAAGTCGGCTCTTCTTTGAGTTTGGGAAAAGGGAAAAATAAATGTAAATAGAAAAACATAAAAAATGGTGATGCTCCAATGCTTTTACAACATTTCAAAACCACAAGTTTCCCTCTATGAGTGATATGATAGACACAGAACACCACTTCCCTTTACTGTTGGGAGGATAATGAACAAAAGAGGCTCGATACAAGCACAGATGCAGTCATTCAATCGAACCGCAGGAAGTGTGTATTAAGATCTGAATCAAACATATAAGATTCATAATTAATAGAAAAACATTCAAAAGAAATATAAACCCTTCCTCCTAATATAGCATATCATGAAGAAATGATAACCTTACAAAGAAAATGGAGAATTCCAATGACATCGTCCAGTATCTAAAGATTATAATTTAGTCATATACACAAATAGCATGGAAATCCGATAACCAAACTATTCAGATTAAGCAAGATACGGTGTTCTATTCTGGACGAAGATATAAAGAGAGAAATATTGACATAGACCATATCATGCACAATTTCAAGTATTTCTTCAAAATAACTCATATTTCATATTCAAATGAACTTTAAAACAGAGATTAGATTCCAATCCGATAATAGTTTGATCATAAAATAGACAAAAACATGCCAAAGTGAAGTAGTGTTCTATCAACTTTTTAAGAAAATATTTCTACTAGCTAAGAAAACTAAGGAAAACTTTTCTGATAGGAGAACTTTAGGAACCCTTTCATTATGCTATTGTTCTCAATATATAGCTTCCTAGAAGAGAAAAACATCGACCTTGTCTAGAATTAAATGGCTTCCAGACATCCAAACCTGATAGCTTGGAAATCCAATTCTAGATCTTTTATTAGTTCGCTGGAATCCTCCTCATCAACTTTCAACTACCACATTTATATCATCTAGATATTTCAATAGGATTATCCCTTGTAATCACTTTGATCCTAGAAAGATAGTTTGGAAAATGTCTTGTTGATCACCCAAGTGGCTTTGGTGGCACCGGCTCATGTCCCTTCATTGGAAAAGGAAAAATGTACTCCGACAGACTCCGAGTGAACATTCCCAAAATACAACTTCATAGCGCGAAGGGATGACGTGTTAGAAGAGTGGATAATATCAAATTTGTGAAAAGTGGATGCAAGAAAATGTCTGCCAAGCCAAAATGTGGTCTTACTTCTAACTAAGGAGAATGCAATTATTAAGACACATGCAGCCACCACGTGGCACATTGCGCATCTGTCAAAAATGCAAACTCCTTGTGTGCGGATCACCCTGAAGACTAAAATGAAGCCAAAAAACAAAATAGACATAGGAAAAATTTTGCTTCACAGTTCTGGTGACTCACAAGGGGCCTTCACTTGCGAATGTACAAACCTAGAACTCCAGTTATTCTTGGATTTTAAGAAAGGTGAAATGAAACATCTCCCAGTCTACATCAGTCAGTCGAGCAAGGCTACAGAAGCTTTATATGCCTAATCCAGATCGAAGACTTCTTTGAAGGAAACAAATCCCCATCTCACTGAAATGGCTCCCAAGTGATAATAAGATGAGAAAGCTGAAGAACTTCATTCTCAATGTCATTCGTTGCTGGTGTTGAACTCGGTCTTGGAAGGTCTGCAGAAGTCTGAACCTTGTTTCTGACCTATTATGTAATCTGCCCGACTAACAATACATCTCCATTTTCTGACAAGAAGGGAGGCAACCCATAACTGTATAAGATCCCAAAATCCTTCTAAATTTCATCGACCCTCTTATTTAAAATCACCTGGTTGTTCTTGGTTTTGGATGCCACCTTATGGCAGTAAGAAAATTCACTTGCTTTACTAGAGGCAACCCTCCAATCTATAATACTTGCACCTCTCGGGGCCTCATCTATTTCCACATAGAGCTTAGAGATAAAAATTTTTGATTCAGCCAATTGAGGACCATATTTATTTCTTGGGCATCCCTTTGGAATTGTAAGGCCAGTTTTAGAATGGCGAGCAAGACAATGATTTTCTCCTAGTAGACGAATACCAACTTCCTTTTATAGGAAGGGTTGTGGACCTTTGCACGGTGGCTAACTCTTCCTACGCTTGAGCCTCTTTCACTTTCAATCTTTGATCCAGTTGATCTCTCTTCTCGAGGGCTTCTCCCAACTCTGAAACTAAATTTTTGATCTCCTGATTCTAAGCGTACAAGGCAGCCTCGGTTCCTCATTTATCATCCTTCAGCTTTTCGATCTCCTATCAGGCCTTTTGTAGATCATCGGAAGCCTAAGCTTGGATGTTGTCTAGCTCCTTCTTTATATTCTCCCAAACACATTGGTGCTCTACAATAGATTGGTTCTCAACTGCAAGTTCACCTTTCAACTTGTCTATTTCAGTGTAAATCTAGATCCACTCATCTTGGAGTGTTGCAAGAGATCCTATTGCTTCATTTTTTGGTCATGCACCTACAATACGTGGTTCATTTCATCATTTTGGGCCCTAAGCTCTGACTACAAATGGTTCACCATTTCTTTTACATTTTCCAACTCATTTTAATGCTTTCTCAACTTCCGATCCAGCCGCTCATAATCTGTATATACCACCTTTTGAGTGGTCTTGGCCAACTCTGCCTTGTTGCACGGATGGATCTCATTTAAATCCAAACCCACTACTTGAATATCATAGTCCTCCATTTGCATCTGTCCTTCGGATCAGGCTATGAGTGGCTTCATGGTGGTGATCCAACAAGAATTTCTTTCTTCATTAAAACATGTCTAAATCTTCTTGGAGGCTAGAAACTCAACATTCTTCTCTCTTCTTTTATGCTTTCTATTTTGTCAGGCCTGCCTAGTCACATCGAAATTCTTTTGGAGAGTCTATGGGGTATCAATATTTTTTGTCACCATAGAAGCACTAGGGGGAAGACTAAAAAGAGTGATAGAAGGGGATACTTCATATGTATGGGAATCTGGGAAGGCAAATGGGAGAGTAATCATTGAGAATGGTGGGATGCCAATTTTGGATTGGGCACCTCGAGTACTACTCGAAGTAAAAAGAGTAACGGACGAGGCAGGAAATTTTTATCCAAATGCAAATGGGCCTGGGGTATCAAGTAGCATGGGTGACTCGGCTTTCTCTATGGGGGCCCTAGATAGGGTGATTAAAGAATCAATGGTATTCAAAGCAAATACTGCTCGTTTGGTACATAGTGGCGCATCACTTGATAAATTAAAAATGGCAGGGGGATCATTTAGAACTAACAACTCAGGGTCTGACGGCAAAGGATTGACCAAAGATGCAAAAGTAGGAAGAAGAGGGGGAGAAAGACTTACTTGAACCATGACTATCTGAAAATTCTAGAGAGCAGACTCTACTTCTTCTTCATTTTTGACGACTGCATCAGATGTGTCTAGGTCTTAGACTTGTCGTAACTTCGTCCATCCCAAACTAGAATCTCTTGACCCCTTTGCGGATGATCCCATCGAAGCCTGGCCTTCTTGTTCCATGGTTAATTCTCTTGGGGACCGTTGGGTTTTCTTCCCTTTGCTTCGGACACTGGTGAAAGATACAGCCTATGAGTCCTTTTTCTTAGAGCTCTTTCCCTTGTCAGACTCCTATGCTTGGGGAGCGTGACATGGAAGTTGCTCCTCTGTTACTTCATGGTTGGACTCTGGGTTGCTATTATTGGAATCATCTTCTTGGTCATAAATGTCCTCAAACATCTTGTGAGTGATTCCCATTTCTTGCCAGAACCTCCAGAAGTCTATCATTTTCTATTCTGACCATCCTTGTCGTTTCATCTGATTCTTTAGGGTTTTTCCTATCGGAATCTCCCTCTGATATCTTGCTTTTGGTGTATAGAAACTTAACCAATTCGGCCTCTTCATTGGTATGAGGGCCAAGTTGATGTACAAATATGGCCTCTCCTAAGTCGAGATTCTCTTAGATTCCACATACTCCCATGCCTCGTGCCTCAGGGGAAGTTTCTTTAACGGATTATAGTCCCATTCATTGCATATGAGGACTAAGCCTAGAGCTTCCAACACATTGGTCAATTCCTTAAATGCTTTATGATCCTCTAGCACTACCATGTTGTTTACAATGCAGAGGGGAAGCAGATATAACTTTGTTTTGTTCCTTCCTCTTCCATACGCGTTGTCGGCAAGAGTTTCCTTTCGGCATGCCTTCAATGCGAAGACTCGATCTATTACAAATCTAGGGATTTGGAAAGGTTCTTTAGAAAAACCATGATGTCTGATAAATGTAAAATCTTCCCTGAAGAAGTAATCTACCGGGGTTGATGAATTTTTTTATCCATAGCAAAACTTTAGGAGACAAGCGGTCACTAGTTCATGGCAATAACTCTTGTAGCACTAGTCTCAAAAAGAGATGTACAAACTAGTAATAGCTACTTTTTCTTGACAAGACATAGGTCCATACAAAAATTGGCTGAATTAAACCCTCCTCATCTAACCTAGATATAGGTAAATTTCTCTCCAGAAACCTAAAGTTCTGATGCAAGATCAAATGGACCAAGAAGAAGAATACTTGAATTTAGATTCAACTTAGTAATTTTTCAGTTGCAAAAACATATTTGCAGCTATCACATCAGAAAAATAGAAATACATATGCTCCCACTCATGCTTGAGTATTAGAGCCAAGGCCATCTGGAAAGGATGGACTTCCTCATCATTGTCTAACTCGAAAACCCAGGCTACCATTGAGAAAATATCTTGTGTGCTTTTTGTGAACTTCTTGAATGCCAAAGGAAAAAGACAATGGCCTCTAGTCAACCTCTCCTATGTTTCATGATGATAGAAACCCTCCCTTTCATTTTATTCTACCCAATAGGTCTCCATATTTTCTTCAATGAATGGCTCGATACGCCAATTGAAAGGAATACACATTATTTCTTGTATAGCTAGAGAAAAGATTGTGACCTTGATTTTGTTGCATGTTATGGTCTCGGTTTCTTCATCAAATATTTTGGCACATGAATCCACCAATTATAGGCATGGGTGTATGGTAGGTATCATGAACTGTAGAAAATCACAATTCTAGAGTCGAGAGGAAAAACCCTTAGAGGTATTGTGGTCTTTCATTCTTTGAAATACCCCTTCTCTGAGATTTTTAGAGTTCCTTGCCAACCTCAAGTTGAAGACATTGTCAATGACGTCTCACACCACTTCTCTTTTAACACTCCTATCTATCAACACCTTCTTACAGAATTCGAATGGTCAATCCTCGGGCACTGGGGCATTGGTGAACAATTTTCGCCCAAAAATATTGGCAAAAACGGGCCTCCTTGGTGCAAATTCTGCTCTTCTTCCAATTTTTGATGGTTCTACCATGGTTTCTTCAAATTTTGCAGAGATTTTTACTAAAATGGCCACTTGCTCTTTGCTTCCTTTGGGAAAAATCTAATTTTTCATGCAATTAATTTCCCAAAGAAGTACATGCAGTAAAGGTTATGTCATTATCGTTGGTCCATTAAATTTTTCCAATGAGGAGATACATGTGGGTAGGGGATCTGTATCCCTCGGGAATGCCAAAAACTCTGTAGAAATGGATTTAGTACATTCCTTTGTCGCCTCTTTTCTCAAATAAACTCGTTGCCTTGGGAAGAGTGTCCTTAATTATGTCAATCTTTTCTTAGTGATATGAATTACCCTTGAAAAGATGAGCCGATTAATTTGTCAGATATTAGGCATTAATCCATGTCCTTTCACTTATGCAAGCTAGCTAATGCTAATGATGGACAAGGACACATGTCGAAAATCAGCCTATATGAGCATTTACTCCCAACGCCCAAACATTAATTTTGAGACCTTATGACAGATTTTTTGTATGATCTATTCTCCGTTCACCAGCTTCTTTGATATCTTCTCGTTACTGTCTGGCCAAAAATAGAACCTCTGCTATTTAGCCATATCGGCACCTCTTTTCTATAAATATCTATGCCACGTCAAGGCTATATTCATTCGAAAAAGTAAAACTTTGGAGTTTAGTTATCTTCTTTTCTATCTACATATTGTCTTCTACTCTACTGCTCTAACCATGTCTGTCAACCTGGGTAGTTCTATCTATCTTCTCCCACAAAGGCCATAGTATGCCTTCACTAGGGAGATTACAGGTGAGAGAATTAAGTGCCTGGTAAACCGGTGCGACCACCTAGGGGTAATTTCTTTTCGATGAGTTGTTGGCATGGACTTCATTGAAGATGAGAACCAGATGTGAATGAATTGCAATGTCTTGTCCTACTTTGTGGCCTCTCTACTAGACTTGAATGTTGCCAAAACCAAGATAGTGTAGTTGTGTCACCGTATGTTTGACGTCTCTCTACTGGAAGGGCTTGGAAAAATTTTGCAAGTTTCTATCCCTGGCATCGACATTCCCAGTGTGATGGACCTCCATAGGTTCATTGATTACATGCCTTGGCTTCCCTATCTCAGCAAATTTTGCACCATGGACCTGAATAGCCACCGCGCCCTATCTCTACCCACTGCCACCTAGCTCCTTCGGGAGTATGGTACTGATGAAGATATGCAGTACAACTTCAAAAAGCAGTTCGAGCTCATCATCTTCAGTCATGCAGAATGAGGTCGGCATCCATGAATTGTGTTTCCTACACTCCTACAAATGAAGAAGAAGAAGAAAAGAATAAAAATAAAAGTGATTATGAGAAACAAGCCTCTATAATGATAGTTGGAGGCCTTCCTTTAGATTTTTTTTTTGTAAAAATGCCTCCATTTTGTTTTCTTTTTGTATTTTGCTCGAATACCCTTTTCTAGGTTTTTCTCAAAAGAGCCTTTCTGTTAGAATCTAAGACTCTGGCTACCCTATACTGTAAATTCAATGAAAAATACAATATATATAATATAGCTTTTCGTACTTCTCCTCCTTCTTTGTTTTATTCTTTAATCTAAAACTTAAAAGATTTTTAGAAAAAAATTACATATGGTACATATTTATGAAAAAATTTAAGAGTGTCATACTTAATTGGAATGGTTTTAGATCAATACCATTTATCGATATCTCTAAAGCATTACCTTCCATATCTTCCATCTTGTATGCATTCTTTTCTTTGCACACACTGATTCAGAAGGGGCCCTTCCACAATGCTTTGAATTTGGTGTGTTGTCTTGGTTTTGTAGTGCACCCATCGTATTTTAGCACCAAACTTCCTTCCTAGAAATTTGGGTTGGAAGTCTTTTTTTCAAACCATCGCTTGACCGTCTGTTGGTGACCAATCATAGCTTCAAAATATTTTTCTTTGTCTTCCTCCAATTTGAAGAGTTCTTCTATCCATACCTCCATTCCACCACTTTCCTCTATTTCTAGGTCTTTCAGTAATTGTAAGGTGGGGAGATCCATAGAAACAAGTAAGACTACTTCCTTCCCATATACTAATTTGTAAGGATATGTCTTCAGGATCTATTTCGGCATGATTTGGTCTGGCCAAAGAGCAACCCGTAGATGTTCGTTTCATTCCCTTTATCATCTAGACCCAATGCGCTTGATTAACCTAATTAGGTTTTTATTTGTCAACTCTGCTAAACCATTCCCTTGTGGGTAGTAATTTGAAGAGGTCTTGAGGTAGATCCCATTCCTAATAGAAAAATATGACACCTTCGAACCTATGAAGGCTCTATCATTGTTGAATATAATAGTCTTTGGCAAATCGAACCTAGTCACCAGCCCTTCTAGAAAGTTAACAATCTTGCCTTTTGTAGCACCTTTTAGGGTGATAGCCTTTGTCCATCTTGTGAAGTAATCATTCGTTGTGAGGATCCACTTATGGCCAGCACTGGAGATAGGATTTATCATTCTAACAAATTCTAATCCCCATTGAGTCAAGGGCTCTTCAGTTATAATGGGACTCAAAGGCAAAGTAAAACTTTTCCTTTTGCCAACAAAGAATTGGTACTTAGTGCATTTTTGCACCAAATAGTGCACTTCCGAAAACATTGAGGGCTAGTAGTATCCCGCTCGCATAATTTTTAGAGTGGTGGGTTTAGCAAAAAAATGTCAACCCTCGGGGCTGTTGTGGAATTCTAATAGAACCCTTTCTTCCTAGAACTTGTCTAAACATCAGAGCAATACTCCATCATAGTTCCTTTTAAATAAAATTCCTTCAACCAATACATGCTAGTTCCTTCCATCCGGTAGTATCGTTGTTTGTGGGAGGGGAGAGTTGTCAAGCAGTATCCTTTCTACATGTTTAATGTTTGATCCATTACCCAAGATTCGTCAAATTCAAACTGATTTGAAAAGACTTGATCAATCTCCTTGTTGAGTTTAGAACCTAACTCTTGTGAAAGATATTTGCACAGGCCTCTTCCCTACACCAGCTTAGTCGGCTTGATGTCCACATCGTACTCCAGGATCTTAGTGATCCAATTGGCTCTCTTTTTGGTTATTTCTCCCTCAGTGATGTATTCCCTTACACTTGGGTGAGCAACAAAAATGGTGATCTTATTGGCCGACACTAGGTGTCGAAACTTTTTGAGACTCTTGATAATAGCAAAAGCATGTTTCTCTACAAAGTTATATTTGATTTTGTAACCTTCGATGGTTCTTGAATGAAAAGATATCAGATGCTCTCCATTATCCTTCTCGTCATTTTGAGTGAGCACAAAAGCTATACTATGTTGACCAATGTATACATATAACAAGAAATCCTTAGAAAAATTTGGATTGGCCAGTACCAGAGCAACGGAGATAGCCTTCTTTATCCGCTTGAAAGCTTCTTTTCCTTTGGGAGTCCATTTGAAAATCATATTCTTTTTTAGCATCAATGTGATGGGCCTTGCAATTCCTGCAAAGTCAGAAATGAAATGACTAACAAAATTGATCTTTCCTAAGAAAGATTGTAACCCCTTTTGATTTACTAGTAAAGGTAGATCCATTATAGATTTGACTCTTTTGGAGTCTATTGAAATTCCTTCCTTAGACACTACAAAACCAAGAATTTTACCTTGAGGTACTTTGAAAAAACATTTTTTGGGATTTAAAGAAATCCCAAAATTTTGGCACCTTTGGAAGACCTGCTCTAGGTGATCAAAATGATCAGCCTCCAATTTTTTAAAAATGGTCAAATCATTTAGGTAAATCAGAATGATTGAATTGATCAATCCTATGAAAGCAATGTCCATGGCTCGCTAAAAATTCACACTGCCATTTGAGAGTCTGAAGGGCATCTTTGCATATGCAAAAGTTCCCCACTTGGTGGTAAATGTCATTTTATGTTGGTCATCTCTTTTGACAAGTACTTGATTATACCCTAAAAATTTGTCAAGCAGTGAGAACACCTCTCACCCAACCATTGTTTGTAAGATTTACTCCATGGATGGAAAAGGATAATGATCTTTCAGCAAGGCCTTATTTAGCTCCCAAAAATTGACACAAAGCCTGATATCACCGTTTTTCTTTCGAACCGGTACCAAATTAGATACCCAAGTTGAGTGTTTAATCAGATAAATGATTCAAGACTCAATCATTTTAGTGAGCTCTTGTGTCATCAATGCTTTGATCTTTAGATTAACAAGCATTTTCTTCTATCAGACCGGCTTCAACCCTTCAGCCAATTCAATGGTATGTTGAATTATACTAGGATCGTATCATCTAAGATCATCATAGGTCCATGCTATAACTCCTTCGTACTTAGAGCATAGATCTCTTAGCCTTTCTCTATCTTCCCACTATACATTTCTTCTAACTTTCAGTCTTTTGTCATTCCCGACATCCAACTCTTCATAATATTTTTCATCAGCTGTGAACCTTTGCTTTCCATTCATCACATCTTCACAATCAAAAATATTCTTGAGGGAAATCAAACCTCGAGGGAGCTTATTGCCCTATAGTTGAATGACCTACCCTTCGGATGGTTGAAACTCTGATTCCAAATGGTCAGAAGGTCCTTCTAACTTTTGAATGAAAGTCGCTATTTGGGCATCATCTTCAAACACTTTCCAATTTTGATCGTTGTCGAGAATTGATGGTCGAACAATAATGCGGACTGCACTTTTCTTTGAGTCAGAACTCGGTTCAAACTATGACCCAATGGAAGCCATCTGATCTGCAATACTATTTAGGGATTGGGGAATAACTCACACATTGAAAGCTTCAAAACCCTCAATTAAATCTCATATCTGATGTCTATAGGACTTCATCCTCATATTTTTCACCGCTCCTTGTCCACAAACTTGGATTCCTATCAACTCAGAATCTCCAAATACTTGCAGTCTTTTCGCACCCATCCGCTCAGCAAAAAATAGACCGTGGATTAATGCTTCATATTTCACATCATTATTTGAGCATAGAAACTAGAAATGATAGGCCTTGAGGGTATCGGATCCTATAAGAGACAGCAACCAAAATCCTACTCCAGAATCGGCATTGCATTTAGTGCCATCAAAGTACAAGGTCTACAAGCGATTATCCATCAGATCATCATAGCTTACCTGATCTTTCATTAGTTTAAGATGGACCATGTCATTATCAAATATGACATAAGTACCTAGTCCTGTGGCATGGAAATTTTTGAATGGGTCAGAGTCAATAAATTGGTTAAGGAGAACCTCCTCTTCGAGGGTCTTCTCACTTGTGTCTTCTTCATCCTCCAACATTTTGATGCAATACCCCTCTTGCTTTGAAAAAGAAGTATGTGCAGCTTCAAAACAGAGGACAACATTGTCCACTATGTGTTTGGGATGCAAAAATTTTGAAAGAATATTCATATTTGCTCCATTTTTTGTTCTTAATATCATATGGGACCAATCTAGTGCCAAATATCTACCCAGCTTTGTGGTGAAATCTATAGAGAGACACATCCCAAAAACTAGGGAATGTTGATTATTACTACCTCCTACAAAACTACCTTGCTTGGGCATTAAAAAAGGGTTAAGGATAGATCTTTTAGCCGACCGACCGTCAGAACCTTCTTTCCATCCAGCTACATGATTCCCTTTTCCAAAGGTTCATACTTGAGCATTAAGGCATCAGCCACTTGCTTTGGCATGACTGTTGTACTAGATCCTGAGTCAATCATATTATTGTGCAGAAGTTTATCTCCCACAATTAATGTCAAAAAGAAAGGAGTGGGCTTTGGCTTTCTTACCTCTTTCTCTTTTTCTTTATCTGTGTCATTCATATAAGCTATAGCCTTCAGAATTTGAGGATCTAATGTGGGCACTTTGTCTTTATTCAGATCACGTGGTAGAACTTCGTCCGTCTACGACCTTGGTTCTTCATTTTTTAGTGCTTCTCACAATAATTTATTTTTCTCGGGGATAGATATTGCGTCCCATAGTGACACATTAGTAGGTGCATTCTTCATCTACTCCACCACGTTGAGCATTTTGACCGGCTGAATCTTTGGTCTGAATGATGGAATCTCTCTTGACTTCTGATAAGACATCAAACCCATTCACAACAGATCGTCTTCCTTAGAAGTCAAACCAAAGCCTTTTTTGTTCATTCTCCTCCCAACAATGAAGGTAAGGAGAATGGACATTAGAGACTCGATACAAGCATAGATGCAGTCATTCAATTGACCCACAGGAAGTGCATATTAAGATCTAAATTAAACATAAAAGTTTTATAATTAATAGAAAAACATTCAAAAGAAATATAAACCCTTCCTCCTAATATAGCATATCATGAAGAAATGATAACCTTACAAAGAAAATGGAGAAGTCCAATGAAATAGTCCAATCTCTAAAGATTATAATTTAGTCATATACACAAACAACATGGAAATCCGATAACCAAACTATTTAGATTAAGCAAGACACAGTGTTCTATTCTGGATGAAGATATAAAGAGAGAAATGTTGACAAAGACCATATCATGCACAGTTTCAAGTATTTCTTTAGAATAACTCATATTTCAAATTCAAATGAACTTTAAAACAGAGATCAGATTCTGATCCGATAATAGTTTGATCATAAAATAGACATAACATGCCAGAGTGAAGCAGTGTCCTATGAAATTTTAAAGAAAATATTTCTACTAACTAAGAAAACTAAGGAAAACTTTTCCAACAGGAAAACTTCAGGAACCCTTTCATTATGCGGTTGTTCTCAATATATAGCCACCCAGAAGAGAAAAACACTGACCTCATCTAGAATTAAATGGTTGCCAGACATCCAAACCTGATAGCTTGGAAATTATGATTCTAGATCTTTTATTAGGTTGTTGGAATCGTGCTCATCAACTTTCAGCTACCTCATTTATATCGTTTAGATATTTCAATAGGATTAGCCCTTGTAATTACTCTGATCCTAGAAAGACAGTCTAGAAAAAGTCTTGTCGATCACCCAAGTGGCGTTGATGGCACTGACTCACATCCCTTCATTGGAAAAGGAAAAATGAATTCTAATGGACTTCGAGTGAACATTCCCAAGATACAACTTCATAGCATGAAGGGATGATGTGTCAAAAGGGTGGATAATCTCATATTTGCGAAAAGCAGATGCAAGAAAACATCTGCTAGGCCAACATGTGGTCCGACTTTAGACTGAGGAGAAAGTGATTATTAAGACACATGCAGCCACCACATGGTGCATTGTGTCTGTTAGAAATACAAACTCCTTGCACGCGGATCACCTTGAAGACTAAAATAAAGCCGAAAAAAAAATAGACATAAGAAAAAAAATTCTTCACAAGTATGATACAGAAAGAAATGCAAGCAAAGAACACTAAAACACTATAAAACAGTAATGTGCTAACTCAACCAAGTAATAGAGAATGAAAGTAGAGAACTTACCACCTCCACCAAGAGTGCTCAAGGCTAATGGGGGAGAAAATGAGAGGAACTCAAGCCTCTGATGCAATGGTGTTGTTCTACACTTGCTCTATTGAAGTGATGGAGTGATGGAATTCTGCTATGGAGTGCAAAAATGCTACTTGAATGCTTTGAGTGAATGCTAGAATTCTTGGAGAGATTGTCTAAGATCCCCAAAATGGATGAAGGTGAATGAATTTGAAGGAGAGATGAAGAAAACGGCCATATTCAGGTCAGTTGGCTGAAGAGGGGCATTACAATTTGACTTCCAATGGGAAGTGTAATGCCTCTATAGGTTCCAGCCGCAGGAATCTACCAGGGATGTAAGCATGTCGTACAGACCTCTACATGTTGCATGGGCATCCCTGACAGTTATTCCCCTACCAACGCTCAAAATAGGTGCCAATTGGAACAAAGACAATGGGCTTAGGTGGAATTAAGTCTTTGAATTTGGTTTTCCAAAGTGGAGAAGGGAAAAAAGGGAATTTATGTTAGGGGTGCAAATTTTCTCTCATACATATTCCTAAAGATGGTGAGCATTGAGAGTGACGATTCCTCCAAGAATGATTTTATTGTGATTGAGGAGGTAGAATGTAGTCCATTCTTTAGGTTAGTGATACATCAACTGAAAGAGGTCTTCAAAGTCCATAGTGAGGTGGAAGAAGTGTTTTGCAAGATTATAGGGGAAGGGTTCCTAAGCCGATTCCATCTCCATAATGTAGAGATTCTAGAGTGCTTCATATATAATGTGGTCCACACCTTGGGAAGGCATGATTGGGGAGTAAGGGCAGCTAAGTGTCTAGTTTGACCTAAATACCATAACAGAGTAAGAGTGGCTATCAGAGGATTGAGCCCATTTTACAAAACTAACCTTGTGGGTGATTCCTTATGTATTGCTACTACAACCCAACATAAGGTTATAGAGGAGGTGATGACTCTTCTCTGTGCAGGGTGTTAGGTCTCAAAAATTTAGGTTCTAAATCCTAAGAGGATTTCAGGCTCTATGGTCATAATTACAACTTTTTTGAACTAATGAACAAAGTTAACCTATGTGTTTGATGACTCCTTACACTTCAAGCTCTACTAAACCTAGGTGGGTGAACCTTGATAACTAATGCATATTTAAGCAAGTTTTATGACCTAGTTGGTTTTAAGGATCTACCCACAGTGGCATGAAATATGGAATAGATGAAGGCTTGTTAGCTACTCCTACTCCTATTGTTGAAATTTGAAATGTGAATGTATAAATAAGATTTAATAAATTTTGTAATGAAATGGTATGACCAGTGCCTACTTCTATTGGGCTAATGGAGTCGAGAGGTGAATGATATGTGACTTACTTTTTGGATAGAATTTGAATTATTTGGCACTTGTGATTTTTTATACCTTGTATAAACGTGCTAGAATCTAACTATCATACTCTTCTTATGGATCCAAATGATTCTTTTCAGGTTACTATGATTAATTAATAGGAAGTTTTAATCCTTTTGAAGGAACCAGTTAACTAAATCACACAAAAGCAGCAAGTGTGCCCTGACAAATCAAAATATACTTCTCATTTGAATAACAAGATAAAACCAAATTGTAGACAATATGATAATTTTATCAATTATAAGGCTCTTCTTATCAATAAATAATACTTCCAAATTACTGTGATCTACTAAAAGGATATTTAATTCTTTGGAAGAAACTAATTAATTAAACCACACAAGAACAACAAATGTGCCTTGATCAACTTATATTTGAAACACCAATTTAAATAATAAGGAAGCACTAAACTAGAGACAAATAGATAATCAGATATTAAAAAAAACATTTGACACCAGAAATTAGCCACAATGTTAAATCTTCTTCTCCATTATATTCATTTCAAAAATGGACATTATATAGTAGAAGTCTTTTTATATTTTAAAATATGTATGCTAGTATGGTTTCTATTCTAATAATAATCCTAGTCTACTATATTTTATCTGACCTTGGATTCCATTTATATATGCGGGAAGCTTCAATCTTTAAGCCTTTTACAAAAGGTCACTTCGTTTCATAACTAAATACTAATAATTGCATTAAAACATATCATGGAAACTGAGAAGTCCACCAATAATCTATGATGCACCAAGATCCGTTAATCTTCATCAGGTACCCATGATCACTAAAGATCTTCCCAATGCCCATAATTTGTGATAATGCGCCAAACACTATGAGACTTCAATAAATTGTACTCCTTATTTGTCTTGTGTGATAAAAAAATTAATCTTCGATAAATGTTCAATATATCCCATTTTTACATAAGTGTCAGAATTGTTGATGATATCTTTCGTAGCATATTTGAGGTAAAAAAATTGTCCCAATTGTATATGTGTTTTATCTATCACCTCTTCTTCTTCATTGATCTCATCCAGAGCCATTGGTAAATACTAAGAGATTTCATCTTTCCACACATCCTAATCCTTCAACTCCCCTTCATCAAATAATTTGGGTAAAGCCATGCTCAAAGGGTGGTTGAAATTATCTAGTTCTTGTGTTAATATGTTGTGGAAATGATCATGCATTTTCATCATCTCTTCATACTCCTGAAACATTTATTTTCCACCATCTCCTTTAGCTTTTATTTTCTCCTCTATCTCTTTCATTCTGTTGTGTAACCTACCATGCTCTTGGTGGGCTACTAATTTCTTGTTGTGGATATTCCAAACCTTGTAAGTAGTTTTAAACATTTTATCAAATCTCTTGTATACCAACTCTAATGCCATCTCAAATGCAGTGGTTTTTAATTCATTTCTTAATTCTTCACCTTTCTTCTGAGATATTTCATGCTTTCATTTCTAGTATGTGGTTTCAAACATAGCCTCAAGTAATTTATTTCACAATCTATTAATGGAGAATAGAGACTAGAAGAGGAAGGCAAGTTATCTCCGTAATTAATTACCTCCTACTTCAATCTCTCATTCTCGACAATAAGCCCTTTTCTATCTCTTATTGATTTCTCAACCCAAGCCTCGGTGAATTTAGTAACATTGACATTTAGTTTTGTTGTCTCTACAGGATCTATATCCCCTACTTGTTGCACTAAAATTCTACCAAATACTTGATTTGGATTGTCAATAAGTGAGGGAATTTTCCCTTGTGGGTAAAGGGCCTAAATCTATAGAGTAGCATTATCTGGATTGTACCTTGAACAAGTATAGATATTGTCACTAGCCTCATCAGTTAAATGCAAGGTTTTATTTTCCCTTTTCATGAAAATATCAAAGACTATGTTCGAACTCATATCCCATCTAGGGAGGAGCTAACACTAGATTCCTATTGCAACTCTCTTCCTATTTCAGGGGTGATTCCTTTCATTTCCCTATCAACTTCTTCCTGCAATTCCTTCAAGACATTAGTTTCCTACTTAGGGCTAAATGTTTTTACCTTTTCTCTTATTATTTCCCCTTGTATTCATAGATGAATGACTTGAACTCTGGGGTTTGAATGAATGCATCATCTGATATGAAATCTTGGCTTGCATGATGTCTCACATCATCAGAGAGCTTATTTGAAGCTTCAAATGAGACTATACTTCTCTTTGGTGGAAATTCATACTAGGGAATGGTAGGAGCAATTATTTGTGTGGCCTCCTCTTCCTCACTATCATCATCAATTGTAATGGGGGTGTGAACTGAAAATCTAACATCAAGAGTGGGTTGTGGTGATGAATGACCCAAAGGAATTATTTTTTTATCTTGCATCCTAAAATGAGCATCTCTCCTCTTTTCAAAATCTATGAGGGGTACATCTTTAATCATTTCTTCTTCATGTGGGATCAACTACTCCACTCTTTCCATAAGATCTTGTATTTCATGAAAGGCATTTGCGTATAATGGGTCATGGTCTTTCCTCCATGCTTTTTCCATCAATATCTTGTTATATGCAGCCTTTCTCATTATTTCCTGAGCTTCATTGCAATTCCTAATCACATCATCTACAAAAAAACACATGCTCATATCTTTTTAACTTTGGTGTCATCTTGGCATTGTGAATGAAATTTTTAGGGTAAAAACTTTCCATCTTATTTCCTAATGGAATGTTGTAGTAGTCTATTTTTCTACCAACTGAATTGTATCCTTTGTCAGAAATGATAGTGAAATCACCAAAACATAGAGTGGAAGGAATAAGAGATTGTTTTCCATAACTCTTAAGATGCATATAGTCAAATTAAGCCAAATTCCTTATTATCTCAAGATGTGCAACTTTGTCTAGAATTTTTTCAAGTAGGAGGAATGGTGCAGCCTCAAACCCATGTACTCTTATCATAGTACAATCCTCATATACATACCAATCTCCCTAATTGTGGTTTACTTTTCCTGTGGGGTTTTTCTCTTTAGGGGTAAGAAATATTTATATCTTAGGAGAAAAATTATAATCACAATGGTGACCAAACAATTGGTACAGGGGCTTCATGAAATATTCTTCAAAATACAAATAAAGGGACCTTCCACGTCTACTATCCCAAATTGAGGTCCACATTTGTACTGGCCTTATGTTCTGATCATCATCCAAGTCTTTGATTCTCAATTCTTCTCCCCACATCCCCATTTCTTGTCCCTCATACAAGATCATATGCATAAGAAAGGAGTATTATGTGAAATTTATTGAACCACTGTTATTTTTTATGGCATCAAGTGAAGAATTATAACCTCTGATAAGTATTCTGCATAGTCAAATGACCTGGTGTCTTGGCTTTGAACATCTATTTCCAGGACCATAGGAGAAATGGCCATCTCTATACGGACATCAATTCCCAAGACCTGCCCAGTCGAGTAATAAGTATATTCATAGTATTCCTCGAATAAATCCACAGCAAATGGAGGTCTTTCATTGCTGGAAAATCTTCTCAGTTGATTTCCTACATCATGGGGTCTATGCAAGGGTAATTTCCACCTTTTATAACTTGTATCCATGGTACAATATTCTTCCAAAAGATCATTGATTCTTAATGGTGTTTCCTTAGAAGTATCCAATTGAAAGACCATGAAAATGTAATCTCTAGTGATGAGGATAAATTGCGACCCATCATGTGAATGAATTGACCTCGTCTTAGGGTTATACATTTTGGCCAACACCTTGATTAACTCCACATTGACAAATACATTCGGTACCCCCAACTTTCCTAAGTTCATATTTCATGGATTCGACACAGGCCTATGCATATATTTCTTTCTGTAATGATATATGAATAATTTGTACCCTCACTATGGAGTCCATACATCTCCTAAGTTCTTGTGTTTATCTTCCAACTTCTCAACTAAACAGTTTAGTTGGGCTACTCGTCTAGACTTTGGACCAGAACTGAGACATTTCTCAATTAAATCTTCATTTAGTGGTCTTGTCTCCATTTTCTATATCTTTTCTTTTGGTTTTTTTGATATTTCTTTCATATTTTAACCCTAGCTCTATTGCAATCTAGAAAAACTTCAATAAGATCTTTAGCTAATTCTCAGATACTTACTTGGACCAATGTCACTTGCTCCAACCTTCTCACTATCACTCAACCCTACGTCCTCAATTTTCAGCTCTAATTCATTTAGATTCTAATACCTTACAACTGAGATATATTCAAGAGTTGGCACACTTCTACCACCTTTGGTTCATAAATGTCACTTGCACCAACCTGCTAATCATTCATAATCATTAATGTCAGTTATCTCTTTGAACACTTTACTAGTCATGTCAACCAAATGACAAGTACTTTTCACTGTGTCAAAGAGACTTTAGTCATTCTTTCACTAATACCCTATTCTCTCTTTGACATGCTTGTGTCATTGTTTCCTTTTTGGAGTTTCAAAGAGACATCAGATGATTTCTCTTTGACATCACATAGCCTATCTAAAAACTTTATCTTGGGTTTCATTGCTTTCTTACATTCTTTCCTTCCTCGTTATCAGAGTTTTGGAGAGACTTGCAACCGTCTCCCTTTGATATGCCAATGTCCCTTTGAAATCCATCTCCTCTTTGATTATCAGAGTTTCGAAGAGAATTTTATTCATGTTTCACTGATATGAGCTCCTCCCTTTGATATCTCTTTATGCCTTATTTTATAGTTTTCAAGAGATGTCTGATTATTTCTTTTCGATATCGCATGGTCTCCTCAAAATCATCTCTTCAGTGTTATTTTTGTCGCGTTCCTTTCCACTATCAGAGTAATCAAATAGACTTTCCTTAATTTCTTCTCAATGTAAGCTTGATTCTTCAATGTTTTACTTTTAGCTATTTTTCAGAGTGCCGAAGAGACTTTCACACTACTCGGCTCGATGCTTTGTTGTCTCTTCAAAATTATATCATGTGCGTTCCTGCCTTTTTTTTTATAACTGTTCATCATTTATTGTATAATAATTATTTATGTTTGAGATATGTTATTTTATTTCCTAAATTCCAAAAGGATTTAGCATCCTTAAAATATTGACATTTCTTTGTACTTTGGTTTACGAAGAGACAAGATGATTTTTCGCTCTAAAATACCCAGGTCACTTTGAAATATTGCTTCTCGGGCTATCAAAAAGACTTTAGGATATGTTACTTTGAAGTGTAGTGGTCTCACCAATATTTTGTGCTAGCTTATTTTATCAACTTATCGAAGGGACTGTAGTGCAAACCTCCCCAAAATGGAATTTTTTTGGTGAAATGAGTTTTCAATAATGGACTTATGGGGATGCTCATGATTATGGGAATGGTGTTGATAATTCTATTTGAACTAATTGGGGAGACTATAATCATAATATTTTTAATCTTATCAGAAAAAAATGGTGGTTTTGAGGGAAGATGCATATGGTGTAAAATAAAGTGGTCATACTAGGGTGGTGAGAACCAATGAAAATTTGGGGTGGAATTTTGGTTCCAAGAGTGGCTCTAATTAGGGATGAATGGTTGTGAGGACATTGCAAGTATTCAATGCTACTCTGGGATGCAGACCATGGATGAGGTGGTAAAAGAAAAGAAAAATGGATCCTAAAACTACTATGCATGGAATAATATTTATTTTCAATAAAAGAAATGCTTCAAGAATTATCCATGCACTAGCAATTATTGATTTTCTCCTGCCATGTTTTGCAAATAGTATGAGTCTTCCCCACACTTGTTAATGATAATCAATGTTCCAAATCATAAGGCTTCAAATTTCCCATGTTTTCCCTTATCCTAACCTCTAGTATTCTACATGAGAACCATATCCCCTATTTGAAACTTTCATTTTTTTCTCTCTTATCAAACAGGTATTTTATTTGTGACTGCAACTCCTAATTATGCTCCTGTGCTAGATGTCTAACTTTATCCAGTTCTGCTAGCTATTCCATTCTATCCTCCATGGATTTAGGAATGTCCAAGTCCTCCTGTAATATAAAATTATATATTGGTAAAAGGTTTTGTAAAGGCATTCTAGCTTGGGTCCCATATACTAATTCAAAAGGAGACTTTCCAGTAGCCTTCTTTGTTGTGATCCTATATGCCCATGCTTTTTTATTAGTGTCCATCATCATCTTGATTATCTTCATAATGCTCTTATTGTTGGACTCATCCTACCCATTTTCTAAGGGATGATATGGTGAAGGATATGAGATTGTTATACCATATGAGTCACAAAACCTTTTGAGTTCCTCTGATCTAAAACACATGCCATTATCTATTATCAGCTTGATAGGAAGTCCAAATCTAGTGATAATGTTTTATATTAGGAAATTTATTACAACTTTTCTAGTGGTCTGCTTTGTTGGTATAGCCTCTATCCACTTCGTAAAGTAATCAGTGGCTACTAAGATCCACTTATGTCCACCACTAGATTTGTTTGTAATCTCACCAATGAAATAAATTCCCCATTGGTGGAATGGGGCTTCAACCTGCATGGGTCTTAGTGGCAGTGCTCCTTGATATTGAATTTTTCCAAAGAACCTTTGGAATGCTTCACACTTTCTTACATAACTATAGGAATCATTGAAGAACCTAGGACAATAATATCCTGCTCTCAGTATCTTGTGTACAGTAGTCTTTACTGAAAAGTGTCCTCCACACACACAATCATGCATTTCCTTCATGATATTTTTTGCTTGTGTTTCATCTAAGCATAATAATAGCACACCATCTTTGTTCTTCTAATCCATCCATGGAAACATATTTTGATGCGTGAAGCTTCAAGGTTCTCCTCTAGTTGTCATTCAATCCTTCTAGGCATTTCATATGTTTAAGTTAATATGCAATGTTAGTGTACCATTGTGTGTTTTCTATGCTTGATACCCAATTTTCTTCCCCTTTTGTAATGCAAATCTGCATAGCTTCTAGGTTTGACTCATCCATTAACTTTTCTAGGCCCTGCCCTCTCACCAATTTAGTGATTTGGATGTTCACGTTGAACTCTTGGATGCAGTTGATCTAGCAACACCTTCTTCTTGTGAAAAACATATTTCACTTCAGCATTTGGTACATAAGCAATGAATTTTTCCCCCACCAAATAAGGCATAAATGCCTTCACTACTTTTACTAGGGCAGAAGCTCGCTTCCTAGTGACATCATACTTCAATTCTACTCCTTGCAATGATTTTCTAAAGAATGAAATAGGTTGTTCATATCCATCACTGTTCTTTTGTAAAATCATGGCTACTATTGTGCAAAATGATGCAAAGGAGAATATCTAGAATGGTTTGTCAAATTCTAGGGATTTTAGTATAAGTGCTTCTTTGATAGTTCTTTTGATTGAAATAAAGGCATTAATAGCTTCTTCTTTACAATCAATTTTTGCACCCCATTTTAACATCTTCAAGATTGGCTTCACAATCTCTACAAAATTTGAAATAAACCGTCGAACAAAATTAATCTGTCTCAAGAATGATTCGATAGCTTTTTTTGTTTTTGGGATGTGGATTTTTTTAATGGCTTCCACCCTTTCTCTATCAATTCACACTTCATCCTTTGAAATAATGTGCCCCAATAACTTGCCTTCTATGACAGCAAAATGACACTTTTTTGGGTTTAGAGAGATGTCATATTCCAATGTTTTGATGAAAATATTTTCTAAATGCACACAATAATCCTCTATTTTCTTAGAGTATGCTATTAGATCATCTTGATATACCACCATTATAGTATCGATCAAGTCAGAAAAGGCCACATCCATGGCCCTTTGGAATGTTTCTCCAGCATTGGTGAGACCGAAAGGTATCCTCACATAGACATAGGTTCCCCAAGGTGTGGTGAAGGAAGTTTTATATTGTTCTGACTCCTTGACCTTTACCTGGTTATATCCTAAGAAGAAATCCATCATGGATAGGAGCTCACACCTAGTTACTCTCTGCAACATTTCCTCCATTTTTGGCAGAGGGTGGTTATCTTTGAGTGATGCCATATTTAGATTTCTAAATTCCACACACAGTCTTATATCTCCATTTTTATTTCTCACAGACCTGTACCAGATTAGATACCCAAAAGGAATGCCTGATTGGTTTAATGATGCCTCCATCCCTTAACTTCATAAGCTCTTCCTTCATCTTTGGTGCCAAATTAGGGTTTATGGGTCATTGCTTTTTCCGGAATGGTTTAGCATCAGGTTTTAATAGGATTTCATGTTGAAAGAGATCTTCTTTATATGCTTTGAGGTCATCATATGACCAGGAAAAAACATGTTTATATTTCTGGAGTAAGACTATAAGCATCTCTCTTAATTTGGGAGTGATCTTTTTACTAATGTATTCTTTCTTGAGAGCAAGTTCTATTCCAAGGTTAATTTCTTCAATATCCTCCAATTTAATAGGCGTACGCTTTAAATTGAACCTACCCTGCTCATCAAACACTCTCTCCAATGCCACAAGTCCTTTTGGGATTTTATTGGTCTTAATTTTTACTGCTTCTTGCCCAAAGACTGTTTCATTTCCATCTACCTTTTCTACAAATGCATTAAAGTCAATCTTTTTGGATTCATATTGATCAATACAATGGAGAAACTTGATCAGATCTTCATCATTGTTGAATACCTACAAGTTATATATGTTATCTAGGACAGCAGGTCTTGTATTAAATTCAACCTCGGTGATTCTTGCTAATGTAATGTCATCTCATTTGAGAGCCATGTTAGCCAAGAAATCTGTCTTTATGTTATTAGACCTTTCAATCCAGTCTATTGATAATGCATCAAATAATTCAATGGAGTGCCAAACGGCATTACTATATTGTTTTAGTCTCTTGTACTTTGACAAGTACTTATCTCTGACTTAAGAGAAAATCAGCTCAAAATCTTCATATACTTCCAAAAACTTAATCCCATATCTCGTAGCAATATTCAAACCTAACAGCAGTGCTTCGAATTCAACAATATTGTTGGTACATTCAAATGTCAACAAAAATGAATACTTAAATGTCTTTCCATAGGGTGAAATAAATACTATCTTGGCTCCATTTCCATTTTTATTGCATGCCCCATCAAAATATATCTGCCATACACCATTATCACCATGTTGAGCTTCCTTACTAATCGGCTCTATTTTTTGTAGCTATGGTTGTGACTTTGCAATCCTAAAATTTCCCAGGTCCACAACACAGAATAAATTTACTTGGTTAGGATCAAAATGTTCTATAACATGTTCTGATCTGGGTTCTCTACACATCTTGACCTCCTTCCCATTTACTGGTATAGTGGAATATGATAGGTCCAATTGGACATTCCCACCTATTGCAGCAATCCATTGTCTAGACAATAACATTCTATAATAAGGGGGAGTATCCACCACAGTGATGTCAGTTCTATAT
Organism: Sequoiadendron giganteum; assembly: GCA_007115665.2. Taxonomy (NCBI): domain Eukaryota; kingdom Viridiplantae; phylum Streptophyta; class Pinopsida; order Cupressales; family Cupressaceae; genus Sequoiadendron; species Sequoiadendron giganteum. The sequence goes on along the minus strand of CM021109.1, from coordinate 62,660,881 downwards.
GTTGAATCAGGGTATGATGCTAGTTTCAATTCTACATCCCATATCACTTTGACCACTGGGTCTAATCTGTTATCCATGGAATAGCATTTTCCATAGGTAGTGTTTACCCATAAGCCTAGTTCCTTCATAACTGTCATAGGCATGATATTGATCGTTTCCCCTAAGTCAATCATGCGGTTTTTCACCAGTTTATTATTAATTAATAGATGGGTATAGAATGGATCTACTTGTCTAGTTATAGCTCTGATCATGTAAAGATGAAATACTTGCAAAATCTAAATTTAACATTTGTACAAAATATGTTGATAATTCAAAATTCAGCATTTTCCCAAGCTAATCCTATATAGACTCATCTAGAATGATTAATAAACCTCAACCAACCACTCCTATGATTAATACTAACTATGAATCAACCCAAAATAATCATTTTTAACACCCTTACAAAGGCCATACATTTAGCCCCTTTACAAGCCTCAAACCCATTTTCAAAACTCAAAAAACCCTATATGTGAAATACAAAAACCCCACTAAAAAAAAAAATTATGCTTTTCCATTTAATCAATTTTTTTCCATACCCTTTGTTTGTTGCGAAAGACTTTCAAAGGCTCATCGACCATCATTTTGAAAACCCTAAAATTCCCTTCGTACAGGCATATGGAACGACACTCTTGCAGTAGAAGAAGACATTTGAGGGCGATTTACAAATTGATCTTGAGCATTTTGGCCTCAATTTAAAGATGGAGTTGGTGAATTTACCCTCAATTGTAAATCCAATTGCAATATTTGACTGATAGGAGGTGTGGTATATGCTCGAATAAAATCTAGAGCATAAAATTTGTCCTTAATTTCCAATTCCATTAGCGAACAAACATTCCTCTAGTTCTTTTTAAGGGCTCGCAACAGAATATTCTCATTCCTATGTTGGAGAGAAAGTCTAATGGCATCGAAGATCTCCTCAAAACCCTAACATTTTTGCACTAACTTTCTAGGAAATAGACCGATGATAAACCCATCTCCACTGTAAAAGTTGTATTGTTGAACCACTCGAAGAATGACATTATCTAGCTGGAATTGAAACCTAATGTATTTCCTAGCAATATCCTCAATTTCACTCAAAGACTAAATTAAGTCCAATGCATTAGAGAGGAATATAGATATCACCTGAGATGGGAAGAGGAGGCACCAAGCTCATGGACTGGTAACTTCAATACCCAGAATAATTTGAATGCATTCTTCCACCCTTGCAAAGTCAATCCTAAACATTGTTTTCAGAATGTCCTACGTGATATACTCTTCAATGGGATTTTCCTACAATTTCACTAGAAAATAAACTCTGTAGTTCCAAGGACGGAGCACCATTTCGCTATTTTATAGTAGATGCGAACTCTACCCACCACCTACTTTCGGCACAACTATTTTGCAAAGAATAATATGGAAGCCACCTTTTTTAAAGTTGAATTGTGGCTTTAGAATGACATGTCATAATTATGAATAAAGGTGTGAGGGATTGAGTACTTTAAACATCTCGCACCCTTAAATGCTCATACATGTAGAAGGAAATTTGAAATGCTTGGAGGTGATGTTGGCATAACAAAACATAATTAAACTGTACCCATATGAAAGCAACTTCTTGGGGAGAATAACAGGAATGAATCGATGTGACCCAGGTAGAATATTTGGTTAGATGCTAACATCATCAAGTGTATGTATCTATCCTTTAAGACTAATGCAAAAACCCTTGTGAAGTGGTGAGCCATCATTGTTGTGTATGTTCTCTAACATGTGCTTTTATTTCAAATTCACTATGTATTGTCTACATAGGATATGTTGATATCAACAACAATTTGATTTAACAGAGAAAATTATATCTTCTTAAAAATAATTAGCTTATCGTAACGAAATGTAATTAGCTTCGATTACATTTCTTAATTCTTCTAGCTCATGAATATTAGAGAAATCATAATTGCTATTATTATCATGGGTATAAAATACCTCCTTTTTATCACATCCTAGATTAGCGAGATGATCTGCTAAAATATTGCCTTCTCTATACGTATGAGAAATTTGGACATCTTCAAATTCATCTATAAGTTTCCAAACAATCTGCAAAATATTTCTCAGGGCCCAATTAAAACATGATCTCTCTTTACAAGTTTTTATTATTATTAATGAATCACCTTCAATGTGTAGTACTTTGATTTGCAATTGCTTTGCAAGAAGCAGGCCATAAAGAAGAGATAATGATTCAGCCATATTATTAGTCCCTGGTGTTAAGGATATTGATCTAGCTACCTTGAGATGGCATTTTTCATCCCTAATGCAACAGCATGCTCCTAAAACTCTAGGATTACCTCTAGATGCCCCATCAAAGTTCAGTTTTAAGAAGCCTTGAGATGGAGGTGTCCATTTAATTGAGCTCCTATCTATCTTTGAAATATGCGATTGTTTCAAACTTCCTTTGAAGGGAAGAGTTATTTGTTTCCAATTATGCATGATGATATTATCCCAAGCTGAAAACATCCATCCTACATTCTTATGATTTTGAACCCAAGCATTGGCTGACTCTGAGATGGATTTTTCAATCAAAGCATGAATAGAATTCATAGAGGTGGCAGTTTTTCTAAATATTTGTTTATTTCATTCCCACCAAATAGCCCATACTACTATTGTTGGGATAATCTGTCAAATACATGCAAAGAATGAAGTTTTGTAGAGCATAGGCCAAGAAGAGAAAAGATCCCAGATTGTGTTCTGAAGGGGCATATTATAATTCATTTTCCCCAAGATGAACAACCAACAAGACTAGATGCAAAGGAACATTGCAGAAACAAGTGATCATGATTTTCAAAATGTTGATCACATAGCATACACTTGAACGGCTCTGATATACCTAGTTTAACTAGCTTGTCACTAGTCAACGCTCTCTTTCTCAACACTAGCCATGTGAAGCTTCTTGCCTTTGGTAAAACATGACTATTCCAACAAAAGGAGAATGCTCTTTGAGATTGAATAGAATTACCTCTATTGAAAATCACTTTATAACCCTGCTTTACTAAATAAGATCCATATTTTGATGGTGCCCATATTAGCCAATCAGGGTTACCTGTTATGAATACTAGTCTACTTTCTAGTATGTTTGATAATAATTCTTTTTTTCTCTTGTGATATTTGCAAAGAGGAAGAATCTTTCCATGTTGCCCTCCCTGATAAGGGATCAATAGAACTGACATAATCTATTAATTTTGTTCACCATTCCTGAGATATAGTTGGGATGGCTGATTGGAGATCATTATTATTACTCAATGGGGGATATCCATTCCAAGAATCACTCCAAAAATTAACTTCTTCACCTTTATTGACCTCCCAAGAGATGTATGATGTTACTACTTTCCTACATGAGAGCATAAATTCCCCATTGTTGAACCTTCGGGTGGATTAGCAACTATGAAAATTCTCTTAGGGTCTTGACTATCCAAGTACTTAGCTCTCATCAAAGAACACCATTTATATTTTGGCTTAGAATACATTTTCCATATTAGTTTCCCCCCAAAAGCTTGGTTGTGTTTAGGTATGTCATGCAATCCCACTCCTCCTTTATGTTTTTTTGATACCATACTATCTAAAGAGATTAGTGGAATCTTTTTGGTATCATTCATATTTCCTTTCCATAGAAAGCCTCTTATTCCCTTTTAAATTTGTTCAACAACTTTATTTGGAGCCCTTAACACTGAAATAAAGTAATTAGGTATTGATAAAAGGATTGATTTTATGAGAAGAATTCTACCTGAGAATGATAACCATCTAGCTTTCCAAGCACAAATTCTTTGCTTAATTTTGTCAATGATTTTTGCCCAATAAGACGGTTTATTAGACCCCATAAGAAAAGGAGTACCTAAATACTTACAAGGTAATTCAGCCTCTTGAAATCCCAGAATTCTGATAATTTTCCTTTTTAACGCAGCTTTGGAGTTAAACACATATATTTTGGACTTTTGCACATTTATCTTTTGCCCTGATACCAGTGAATATTTATCCAAAACCTCCTTTATTTGCTTTGCCTCTAAGATAGATGCCTTCCCATATAACAAAGTGTCATATGAAAATAAATTGTGAGTAGCTGAGAGATTTGTTTGAGGAATGAGGATTCCTTGTCATAATCCCTTAGAGAGTTTGTCCTTTATTGTCCTGCTTAAAGATTTTGCCATGATAATTGAAAGGAAGGGTGACAATGGGTCCCCTGCCCCACCCCTTAAGTTTCTTTAGAAAATCCACATGGAGAACTATTAATTATTACTAAGAAATGTGCACCTAAAAGGCATGAAAGGATCCATTTGCACCATTTCTTTGAGAAGCCAAATTTTTCAAGTACTTTAATCATAAATTCCCAATCTACTCTATCGTAAGCTTTCATCATGTCCAATTTAACTATGAAAGATGACAAGTTATTTGACTTGATAGAGTGTAGAACCTCATGTGAAACCAGTGCCCCTTCTGTAGTTTCTCTACCTGGAACAAAACCTCCTTGTTCTGAAGATATGATTTTATTGATAAAGGGTTACAGTCTTGAATATATTGCTTTTGTGATAATCTTATACACTCTATTGCAGAGTGATATAGACCTAAAGTCTACAAAAGTTTTAGGCTCCTTGAATTTTGGGAGAACCACTATATTTGTGACATTGAAATGATTTAGCATTGTTCCTAATCTGTGTGATTCTTCAATGGCCAAAAGGAGATCATAGCCCACAAAATCCCAACATTTTTGGAAGAATAAAGTCGTAAATCTGTTTGGACCTAGGGCCTTATATGGAGACATTGAGAATACTACACATTTTAGTTCTGATAATGTGAAGGGTTTGAGAAATGCTTCATTGTCATTTGGAGAAATGAGATTGGGAATTTTAGATAATAATTCTTGCTCATCCTGATAAGCATTGGTAGAAAACTTTTGAGGAGCTAGGAGGTTTTTGAAAAAATTGACTCCCTCATTTTGGATTTCTTCAGCATTGTTTATTTGATTCCCTGAGCTTGCTTCCTAAATTAAAAAAAATAGTTTTAGCATCTATTTTCCGCTGTGCAGATGGATGGAAAAAATTTGTGTTGTGATCTCCCTCTCTTAACCATAATTCTCGTGACTTTTTCTGCCAATATAGCTCTTCCCTCTTGCCCAATTCTTCCCACAACTTCTAAAGATATTTTTGTTTATCATATATGACAACATTCATACCATTTTGAATAATAAATTCATGTATATCTGCCAATTGTTGGGCTATTTCTTCCTTCTATGCAGAAATGTTCTTAAAGACATTCACATTCCATTCTTTGATTTTCCCCTTAGTATGTTGCATCTTTTTAAATAATTGGAACATTTTTGTACCTTGTTGCACCGGTGCACTTATCCACCATTGTTCTAATAGGGGAAAAAATCATGGATCTCTCAACCACATTTTCTCAAACTTGAAGGATAGCTTATGAGATAATATCCCAGTTGGGTGTGTGATAGATAACATTATAGCATAATGATCTAAGCCAACAAAGGGGGGGATTTTTGAAAACAAGATAGCTGCCATAATTGCTGATTCTTGAGAAACTAGAAACCTATCTAACTGGACTAATATTTGAGAGAAATCTCTTCTTTGGTTTGTCCAAGTGAATCTCCCCTTTTCTAGTAAGATATCCCTGAGTGCATTGTCTGATATGAAGTTTCCAAAATCAGATATTATTTTATGGGGCGAGCATATCCCTCCTTGTTTTTCATCGAGGGACACTACTGCATTAAAATCTCCAGCAATAATCAATTTTTGATCATTTAAGCTTTAGATTATAGCTGTCAAAGTATTCCATAGTCTCCTTTTGTCTTGTGTGGATATAGGACCATAAACACTAATAGTGATGTAGGACCATAGTCTGTGATGATGATTTAA
>CM021109.1:62560342-62651695 GCA_007115665.2 Sequoiadendron giganteum | reverse complement strand
CTATATGAATGAAGCAGATTTGAACTGTGTGTTTTATTCCTTAAGCAATCTATCCACAATGGCAATTTGGAAGTGGAAAGATGCAAACTTAATTTGGTATAAATTGTCCAAGAAATATAAAAATATAATATGTTCAGTCAACAGATGTAAAAAATGGATGAAACTAAATAATGAAATGCATGAGACCAGTGCCTTGTTGGGTAAATGGATTCTAATGAAGACCTAGAAAATGTGACATGAAATGGCAATAACTCAAACTATTCAACACACTATTGTGGGTTTATAACTTGTATAAACATGCAGGCAATTAGTTGGCAAACTCTACTTGAGACAAATTGACAACCCTAATTATATGGCTCTTCTTATTGATCCAATTAACACTCCCAAATTACTATGATTTGACTAGAAGGATTTAATCTCTACTTGAAAGAACCAATTAGTTACATCACATGAATACAACAAATGTGCATCAACAAACTGAATATATACTTGATATATCAATTTGAATAATATAGAAGCCTTAAAATGGAGACAACCACACAATTGAATAATTACAACAAATAGTCAATACCAAGATTAGGCTGCAAAATCAAATATCTTCATTGTCCTCTTCAAATTTTATACATGCATGTTGGTCTACCCTCTAGAGAAAAAACCATCTCAAAATTATCACATATCCTCTTTTTTATATCTCTCACTAAAAATCTAACACGCCTTTTGATCTGTGTCTTCTCACATTCTCATCAGAGTCTGCCAACCTCATATCAACGGTCGCGTCATTTGATAACGATGTAGGAGATTACATAAAAATGAAACTAAAAGGGTGATAACAATAATTAATACATTAATCTTCGCCACTAGAAAAATTTTGAGAGCTTTCCACATGGCATCTTGTTGGGACTTCACTTCGAATTCTTTTCTTTCTTTCTTGTTGAGCTCCACCGGCTTGACACATGGCATTCCATCGGAGCTTTCCTTTAGAGGATACTTTTCTTTTAAGCCGAGCTCCACCAGCCTGCCAAGTGGCGTTACATATTTTTTTTATTTTTGTCTAGGTGGGGGCCACACCACAGTCGCCTTCTACCCTGAGCTTCCCGCATGGCACTCTATCGGGACTTCCCTTCAGAATGCTCCTGCTCTTTTCCTTCGAGCTTCAGCTACTTAATACATGGCGTGTCACAGTAGCTTGTCTTTCTTTTTGGGTGGACTCGGGTTGCTTACTGTGTCACCTCGCAGTTCTCTTCATCTCCCAGTGGTATCATGAATTCTTCCTCTGCTTTCATCAACTCACCGCTCTATCGCTCACTACATTTTTCCTTCCAGTGGCATCGTGGTGGCCTACCTCTGCTTTGCTCCTCCTACCACTTTACCTCGGGCTTTGTTTCTCCCTCTAGTGGTATCACAGTGTCCCTTTGTTATTATCTTTGCTTCCTTCACTTCACCTCTCAACCATGGGCTATGTTTCACCTTCCTGCAGTGTGGCGGGATCGGCCTAATTTGACTGTTCATAACCGTGATACCGTGAGCAGTCTTGTAAAGGGCTGCGGTAAAGAGGTATAAGGTGAGGGTTATAAAGGGTGAATATTTAGGTAGTGGTACAGTGGTAAAAGGATATTATGGTATTGTGGTTAGCGAGAGAAGGCGATTTAGGCTTCATGGATGGAAAAAATGATTCTTGGGTTAAAAATCCTTTAGAATTTTTCTAAAAATTTTGGTTCTAACAGCGGCTCCAGTTGGGGATGAGTGATTTACCAATCATTGCAAGAATCTAGAATATCTCTAGGAGAGCAGACCAAGGCCACAAAGGATATGAAAAATGAAAGGAGGTTGAAAATGGAGGAGATGGAAATGATCCTATACTACTGTACATGGAAAGAAAATTTGTTTTAAAAGAGGGAATTATGGGATTGTCCATGTACTAGCAATTCCCAACCCCTTTTGAATCCCTAAACTACTGTGCATGGAAAATAATGTTTTAAGATGTCTATTAAGAATTGTCTATGCACTGGAAATCCTTAATCCTCTGTTACTCCTTAAGAGAATAAATGCTTTAGGAACTGCCCATGTACAGGAAATTCTTGCTCCTCTCCAGGCATGTTCTACAAATAATAAGAATCCTCCCCTCCTTTTCCAATGATCACAAAAGGTCCCAATCACAAAACTTCAAACTTTCCATGCTTTCCTCTGTTATAAATTTTATTTTGATTTGAGTTTAGCAGGTTCCTCTTGAAAATATTCATGCCATCTACCCTGCTACATGTATTGTTATTGAAAACCTTCAGAAAATTATTTAGTTCAACTTGACTCATGTTATCATCATTATGCACATTTGAACCAACTGATGTTGGGGACAAAAAATTTCAGTCTTCCTTATGTATGTATTTCTGATACTCCATTGCCAACAAATCTAAAATTTTCTCACTATTCAGTGAACATGCATCTTTGTTTATTTCACAGTCAATGTACTCTTCACCTTTTTCATCATGAGGCTCAAGATCATCATAGAACAAATTAGATGAATCATAATTATTTATTCCACAAGTCGATATATTATCCTGGTTATCTAAAAATGTTTCTTCCCCATTATAAAATGGATTTGAAAAAACATGAAATTCATGTCTTGGCGCAACTTGGCAAAATATCAACTGGTCTTCTTCTATATTTTTATTATACAATGGATTTGAAAATAATTGGAAATTATTTTCAAGTGTACAAACCTCTTTATCTTCAAATGTATTTCCATGGTTCTCATTTGTGGCTGGAGGTGTTATTTGTTCATTGTCAAATGGACTTGCATTTTCCATTGCTTCTTCATCATAAGAACTGCAAGAATCACTCTATCGTAGATCAAAATCCATAGGATTGTCTTCAAACTCTTCTTTATTATGGCATGATATCAAATCCCCTTCTACTTCAACTTGGTAGGATGTCATCTGAGATCCTTCTATTATTTGATCATACAATGGTTTTGAAAAAAATTCAAAACCACTTTCAAGAGTGCAATCTTCTTGTTCACCAATGATTTCCTCATGGTTATCAACTACAGATGAACATGTCATGTGTTCCTTGTCAAGAGGATTTTCTTCTTCATTGACCTCTTCTACATTTTCATCGTCTTGGCTCTCATAAAAGCTATCTTCCATGAACTCTTCTTCATTATTGATTGTGTCACCATGGTATTGATCTGAGAATGAAGGTGCCACTTATTCATCTTTGCTTTATTTATCACCAATGTATTCCTTATGAAGTGTATCTTCAAGAAAATCCTCATCCTTGTATTTCTCATCCAAGATGTATGATTGATCTTCCATATCATCATCATCTTCCAAATCTGAATAATTGTCATTGAAAATATCGATTGAACATGGTTCCTTTGTTTGTTGTATTGTTTGATCATCCATGATATCACTATTAGATTCATTGTTAATAGTGTCCATATACCTTGTCCCAAGTATGGAATCAATAAATTTATTCACTTGGTTAAAGGCATGTTGTTTTGATGACTCTAGCCAATAAACTGATTTACGCTTCCATGCTCTTACAAACTGTTCAACAAACAGGGGCCTTGTAGGCCTACAATGACAAGGTAATTGCATACAGATATTTTTCATCCTATTGTATAGAGAGTTTTCATCTTCTCCTTCATATTTCCCTATGTCAAGAAATGCATCTAAGGGGGCAATTCAACATTCTGATTCTATGATGGAGTCTTGGCTTTGAGTATGTACATATTCATCTTCTTGCTCCTCGAGCTGCTAATTTTGACATGCAGCATGATATTGATAACCCCCACCATACTGACTATATTCATGATCTTGATAGCTTAATAATCTCTGACCGGGAAGGACAGGATAACTATTCATTCGATGTGATGACTATAATGCATAAATGTTTTGTTGTGAATAGAGTGTATTACCTCCATTACCGAAATTCTCAGTTGTACCATGTGGAACTTGTGGTGTCCAAGATCTACTGGCATTTGTGTATTCATTCTCACTATAGGATGGCCTATTTTGTGGTGTATTTGGAACACTTTTGACTCCCAATTGCAATAGTTTTTGGTTCAATTGTAGTATTTTTTGTTCCCATTCTAGCATTTGTTGTTTCAATTCTTTCAACTCTCTTATTGACTGTTGCCTTCTTACTTCTTCTGACATCTTGACAAGAAAATTGGAAAAGTATCACTTGTTCCACAATATCTATGCATTATCCATCAATCTTAAACAAAATCGCCACCTACTTTTTCAAAAGTAGGAAAATGATTCTTTTGAAATTATTTTTTATTTTCCCAATGGAATCTCCTCACTCCAAATGTGAAATTTATATTGACTCTTTAAATGGAAAGGCTAGAATCAAATTTTTTGAATTTCTTCCCCAATAGAGCCTCCAAACTATTAGGTCTCAAAAACCCAGGTTTGAACCACGAGAGGTTTCCAAGCTCTCACAACATTTTTGGCTAATGTACAAGGCCAAATAATGAATTTGAACCTTCTACTCTTTAGGCTCTACTAAACCTAGGCGGGTGTACCTATATGAATGAAGTAGATTTGAACTATGTGTTTTATTCCTTAAGAAATCTATCCACAATGGTAATTTGGAAGTGGAAAGATGCAAACTTAATTTGGTATAAATTGTCCAAGCAATATAAAAATATAATATGTTCAATCAACAGGTGTAAAAAATGGATGAAACTAAATAATGAAATGCATGAGACCAGTGCCTTGTTAGGTAAACAGAGTCTAATGAAGACCTAGAAAATGTGACATGTAATGGCAATAACTCAAACTGTTCAGCACACTATTGTGGGTTTATAACTTGTATAAATGTGCAGGCAATTCGTTGAAAAACTCTACTTGAGACAAATTGACAACCCTAATTATATGGCTCTTCTTATTGATCCAATTAACACTCCCAAATTACTATGATTTGACTAGAAGGATTTAATCTCTACTTGAAAGAACCAATTAGTTAGATCACATGAATATATACTTGATATATCAATTTGAATAACAGAGAAGCCTTAAAATGGAGACAACCACACAATTGAATAATTACAACAAACAATCAATACCAAGATTAGGCTACAAAATCAAATATCTTCATTGTCCTCTTCAAAGTTTATACATGCATGCTGGTCTACCCTCTAGAGAAAAAACCATCTCAAAATTATCACATATCCTCCTTTTTATATCTCTCCCTGAAAATCTCACGCGCCTTTTGATTTGTGTCTTCTTGCATTCTCATCAGAGTATGCCAGCCTCATATCAACGGTCACATTGTTTGATAATGATGCAGGAGATTACGTAAAAATACAACTGAAAGTGTGATAACAATAATTAATACATTAATCTCTGCCACTAGCAAATTTTTGAGATCTTTCCATGTGGCGTCTTGTCGAGACTTCACTTCAACTGCTTTTCTTTCTTTCCTGTCGGGCTCCTCCGGCTTGACATGTGGCATTCCATCGGAGCTTTCCTTTAGAGGATACTTTTCTTTATAGCCGAGCTTCAACAACCTGCCAAGTGGCATTACACAGTTATTTTATTTCTATCTGGGTAAGGGCCACACCACAGTCGCCTTTCACCAGGAGCTTCCCATGTGGCACTCTACTGGGTCTTCCCTTCGAAATGCTCCTGCTCTTTTCCTTAGGGCTCCGCCTACTTGACACGTGGCGTGTCGCAGCAGCTTGTCTTTCTTTTCGGGTTTCTTACCACGTCACCTCGTAGTTCTCTTCATCTCCTAGCAATATCGTGAAGTATTCCTCTGCTTTCATCAACTCACCACTCTACCACTCACTACATTTTGCCTTCCAATGGCATCGTAGTGGCCTGCCTCTACTTTGCTTCTCCTACCACTTTACCTTGGGCTATGTTTCTCCCTCCAGCGCTATCACGGTGGCCCTTTGTTATTGTCTTTGCTTCCTTCACTTCACTGGTCAACTACAGGCTATTTTTCACCTTCTTGCAGTGTGGCAGGCTCGGCCTAATGTGACTGTTCATAATCGTGATACCATGAGCGGTCTTCTAAAGAGCTGTGGTAAAGAGGTATAAGGTGAGGGTTATAAAGGGTGAATATTTAGGTAGAGGTATAGCAGTAAAAGGATATTATGGCCTTGTGGATGGTAGGAGAAGGTGGTTTAGGCTTCATGGATGGAAAAAATGATTCTTTATGAAAAGGATAGCATAAAATTGGGTAAAAACGCCTTTAGAATTTTCCTAAAAATTCTGGTTCTAACAAGATGTATATGAGATACTTAGAATAACAAATCTATATGATTGTTCTAGATACGAAATGGATTGATTATGTGTTTATGAGAGGAAATTATGATATGTAGATGTAATTTTTTTATATATCCTTTTCTTATGTGTTTATGATGATGATATATGGACACATAGATGCGAGTGCTATGATACACAAATGTAATCATGATATACAATGATTTGTGAAATGTAATAATATGAATGCAATGACTTATGTGATATGCAATGATAAAATAATTTGTCATATGATTATGATATGGTGGTGATTTATGATATGATTATGATATGGAGATGGTTAATGTTACGTGATGGCATGATATGGAATGATATGCAAATGATTATGATATGAAATGATTATGATATGAAAATGATTATGATATGAAAATGATTATGATATGGAGATGGTTTATGTTATGCGATGGTAATGATATGCAATGATAGGCAAATAATTATGATGTGAAATGATTAGGATATGATGCAATGAATGCAATGTCGTAAATGCAATGATGTGATTTTGATATGAAAATGATAAAATGTGAAATGATTATGGTATGATTTATGTGATATGAAAATTATTATGATATGGAGATGGTTAATGTTATGTGATGGTATGATATGCAATGATATGAAAATGATTAGGATGTGAAATGATTAGGATATGATGCAATGAATGCAATGTCGTAAATGAAATGATGTGATTATGATATGTAAATGATTATGGTATGGAATGATTATGGTATGATTTACGTGATATAAAAATGATTATGATATGGAGATGGTTAATTTTATGCGATGGTATGATATGCAGATGATTATGTAGCTGATTATATTGTGAAATGATTAGGATAGGATGTGATGCATGCAATTTCATAAATGCAATGATGTGATTATGATATGTAAATTATTATGATATGGAGATGGTTTATGTTTTGTGATGGTAATGATATGCAATGATATGAAAATGATTATGATGTGAAATGATTATGATCATGCAATGATTTATGCTTTTGTGTCCTTCATATGAGATGCATGTATATTGATGATCAGTGGGTGTAGGGTGAATGCATTAGTGGTGTTTTTGGTTAACTATCATGATACCATGTTAGCATGGAGAGAAGAAAGAGGAAATAAGATCATGAAAGGAGGATCCATCAAGTTCATGATCTACGAGACTTTACTAGAGATGATGATGATGAATGATAATGATGCATTGCTTATCAGGAATTAGGATTTTAAAAGGGCTTACTTACCTTATGTTTGATAACACACATAGGCATGATGCATCAAGGTATAAAGAACCAGGATGGCATTGCACCCAGTGTGATGGACTTTGACTCAAAAATAAAATATGAGTACTCCTATTCATACCTGGCATATGGAACCTGATTTAAAATGTAGTGCAAATATTTCAAATACCTCGAACCAAAACATAGAAAGGCGAGCCTTCCTATGTGGTCAACAAGGAACCTAAAACATCTTCCCTAAAAACCCAACAAATCACACATGACCAAGGTTATATTACAATAACATCTAACAAGTACAGTAGATAAAAAGATAATGATCATTTCCCCATTCCTTTCTCTCTAAATCCCTTTGTTTGGACATCATCGAGAGGTCATCGGAACGAGAGCAATAAGATAATTCAAAAGACAAGGATCAAGTAAATAAACAAGCTAATGTTCTTCATACCACTAGCCAAGACTAAACTATGGTGATGCCTAATATTGATGCCTTGTAGGAAGGATTCATCCTAGGACATGATGTTATCAGATGATGATGAGATTGACTAGTTGATAGGCTATTGATATCAAGAGTTGACCAACTTGTTTACCTATTGACCTAGACTTGAGACCCTTGACGATTGAGTCTTCACTATTGACGTGCTAGACTTGTTTCCAACTGTTTTACCAAAGGTTGAGGGTGAGGATGATTTATTATGAGAAAACATTTATTTCAAGTGAAAGCGAGATGGGGTGGATGGATATTTTGGGTTTTTTGAATGTTTTTGGTATTTTGAAATATTTTGAGGTTGTTTTGAGATTTTTGAGATGTTTTACAAATATTTTATTTTCCAATTTTCCAATGTTTTGGGTTTTTTCCGAGATTTTGACCAAGAACCTAACCTAAGGACCTATCCTAGGGGCCTCAAGGGCTGATCAAAGATTAGCCTTACCTACATTATACATGCAAAAACCACATACTTTGACTGACACACACTCCTTTATTGATGAGATATGAACAAATGGATTGCCAATTTATTATGACAAACTCCTAGAGGACTGACCTAATGTGTCTTAAGGGATGATCAAAGATCAACCTTTCCTATGTTCAAGCTCAGAGACAACATTGTTCAACATGATGACTCTATTTTTGATTTTTTGGATTTTTGACCTAATTTTGGATTTTTGATATGTTTTGAATTTTTTTGGATTTTTTGGTTTTAAGGAAGACTCCAAGAATATACATGAATCTGATCTGATGTAGGTACAGGAACATGCCCCCAACATGGTGTGATATACTACTTTGATATAGGTAGGACAAACTGACCTTAGGAATGTACCAAGTAGTACTCTAGGGTGGGACATCATACAAACACAGGATCAAGCCATGGTGCAGACATGGATGGGTGAATGGAGTGCGATGGAGTGTGATGGGTGATGTGAAACAAGTTGTAGAGATCATGGTGGATGGAGAGTTCTTTATTTACACAAGGTACCTATTTACCAGGTTTTCACTAAGGTACTTGCCCAAAGTGCCACCAAAGTGGTTTTCACTAGAGGATGATTTTATCTTTAATGTTTTTAATCCTTTTTTTAGATTTTTTTGATTTTTTTGATTTTTTTGATTTTTTTTATTTATACCTTGAAATTTTAGGCATAAAACTTTTTAAGATGGGAGCCATTGATCGGCTCCTGCAAAGGCTCCCCTTCGGGTGTTGATAGCTGATATGCCCCTGACTTGTAGCTTGTTGTGATGATGAAGGGTCCCAACCAATTAGGTTCAAACTTTCCCTTACTGTCTAGATTTGGTACATTTTTCTAATTCTCCTTCAATACCAACTCTTTGACTTGGAAGGTTTGACTCCTGATCTTCTTGTTCTAGCTCCGCTTGAGATAGTTTTGGTAGACTTGCAAATGGTTTAAAGCATCCATGCGCCGCTCATCCAATATTTCTAGCTCGTTCAACTAAGATACCTAATATTCTTCATCTATAATGAGATTATGCAATGATATTCTTAGGGATGGTAGCTCGATCTCAATGGAGAGGATGGATTTTGATCCATAGACTAGGGAGAAAGGGGTTGCACGTTGCACCTATGGGTGTGTGGATGCTTGTTCAGTAGGCCCATAAGGTGGGTTTCAACTGTAAGTTCCAGTCATGACCAACGTCATTAACTATTTTCCTAATGATTCTGAGGATGGTTTTATTTATAGCCTCAGCTTGGTCATTACCCTAGGGGTAGTATGGAGTAGAAAAGCGATGTTGGATATTGAACTTTTGGCATAGGTCTCAAACATCCCAGTTTTTGAAAGGTGTCCCATTATCTAAGATAATTGCCTATGGGATACCATAGCAACATATGAGGTAATTCAGGATGAACTTTGTCATTTTTTTTACAGTGATATAGGTCATAGGAATGGCCTCTACCCACTTTGTGAAGTACTTTGTAGCAGTGATAATGAAATTATGTCCATTAGATGAGGTGGGGGTGATTTTTCCAATGAGATCGAGCCCCCATTGAGAGAAGGGCCAAGGTGTTACAATCGGGTGGAGCTCCTGAGCTGGTGCATGGATGAGATCCCCATGTTGTTGACATTTCAACCATTTCTTGACATATTCGTGGGCTTCCTTCTCCATTGTCAGCCAATAGTACCCCATTCTCAGCAACTTCTTGGCCAATGTCATACCACTCGAATGTGAACCATAGATGCCATTATGTACCTCTGTTAAAGCAGTCAAAGCTTCCTTAGCATTTAAGCATCGTAAAAGGGTTCCCTCAATACTCCTATGGTATAGGGTGTCACCTAAGATAACAAAGCAGTATGACTTCTTGACAAAGGTTCTCTTAAGGTTTAGAGTGATATCAGCAAGGAGGACTCCTATTCTTAGATAAGTGTATATTTCATGATACCACAGGTTACCAAGACCAATGATTTCACACACAAATTTAGATTTTGGTACCTCAAAAGCTGGTACGAGAAGCTTCTCTACCAATAATTCATGTTTAAGGACATTGCATGGGATATCTAGTAGAGATCTGATTGTTTCCATAGCGTCCGCTACTCTGTTGTTCTCCTTTTGTATTTTCTCAAAAGTGATGTCAATGAAGGACTCTTTGAGGCTTTCCACCAATTTCTTGTATGGATTCAACTTGTCATCCTTCATTTGATACTCGTCATTGACCTAGTTGATGATAAGCTATGAATCTCTCTAGACCTTGAGTGCCATGATCTGCCACTGTACAACAATTCTTGGCCCTATGACAAGAGCCTCATATTCTACAATGTTGTTTGTATAAGGAAAAGACAGCTTATATGATTTTGGAATGCAATCTCCTTGTGGTGTAATGAAGAAGACGCCAGCTCCGGATCCATGTTGTGTTGGGGTTACCGTATGAGAACGTTTCAGATTTAAAGTCTAAAACCAGTAGTGTCTCAGTGAATTTCATTTCTAAATCACTCTAGAAGCACTAACAACTATGCCATAAAGCAGAAAAAGGCACAATAGTTCTCCCCCATTGATCCTTCAGAGAAAAGCACATGCAAAATTAAACCAGATTCAACACCATGAATAGATAAAAATAAATGAACACACAGATTTACATGGGGAAAACCCTTTCAAGTAAAAAACACCACACTCCAAAAGATAGAGACATTGTATTATTCAGCAGCTAAACGGTTACAATACAATATCAGACTCATAGCCATTATAGGAGTTACATCTTGTTCATCTGGAGAAATATAGGAAACAACATAGATCTGCAAACTTGCACTGTTACAATGTCTTCACAAGACATACAGTGAAGGTTCCCTTCAGCTCTTTAGCCCATTTGCATAGCCAACCTTTCAAACGGCATAGCCTAGCGGCCACCTCAGGTTCACATCTACTTAGGTTTCGAGTGTCTCAATGTTCATGCTTACAATACTCTGTGCATATCGCTTGAACACACACTCTCTGATCTCTGACCAAGCTCACCGATCAAGGATCTGCCAATTTGTCGATCATTCAATCTTTTGATATGATCTCTATCAGCTTGCTCTACTTTCAGCTTCAACTTCTCAGCTTTGGCTTACTATCGATCAACACCTGGCCTCGCCTTTTGGCTCAGCATCAATCAGCATTCCATCAACCTCAGGCTGACCTCTCAGCTTCTCATCAAAATCATATTCCCACCAAATGGCAATCAGGGTCTCATAATACCCCCCCGACAAGCTTCACCATCTCAGGTTGCATGCACTGCCCTAGCAACTGACATCGAACCGCCCTACAATCAATTTGCACTCAAATCAAACCCTCGAGATGTGTGCATAATATTTTGGTCGCTAGCCGTTAATTTGCAACAACAATGCAAAATCAACCAATGAGATTTTACAACGTGTTGCACTACCATTCATCTACCACTTATAGATCAGTCACCCTGAGCTCCATCACTAACCATCAGTCAAACCTCTGAGGCTAGGAGATCAACATCTCTACTGCTAGCCAAGGGAAAATCCCTCATGGTATGGCAGTTAGCCAAACAACCACCAACAGCTAGCTAACCCCGTGCAACCGCTAGCCAAACATTCCACAGTCAGGAGGCATCCGCCTTTGCAAACACAACCACCGCTATAGTCGGGCCCACCGAGACATGCATCCACCACTCATGGACTTCTAGGGAATTGAGGATGGAATCTCCAATATTCCCTTGAGCCTGCCCAAAACCCGCTTCTATTGCTTCCACGTGTCCATCATCCTTTCGCTCCGCACAGAACACACTCTGGTCCCATCAAGCTAAGTGTAAGTCATTGGAGCTCCTTCGGGGAATCTCAAGTGGAATCTGCTATATTCCCCAAGGAACTCTCGAGATACTGAAAAGTATCCATGGCCTACCAACATAGCATAAATACTCAGGACACACCATCCTTCTGTTACGCACACCGCTTAACTCACCGCCACACATCTAATGCATAAGAAATTTTGCTCAGCCAAAAATTTCTTAGCAGTACTTGCATCAAGATGGCGTGGAATGCTATAGACACCATCGGATCAAAGCCTCCACAATCATTGAGCAGGTTCTTCGCCTCTTGGTCCAACTTCAATCGCTCAATGCATATCGGCATATCTGTGGGATAGGAAATGTCACCCGCCAATATGAGATCATCTCGCCACATCGGCCCATTGGTGGAACAACACAAAGACTCCTATTGATAGTGATCGCCAGCTGATAAGAAATGTCACCAAGCCAAACCCATTGGGCCATCACCAGAACACCACCAGGAGTACCACTGATCGGACAGAGTCTCGACGACAAGGAAAAGGTTGAACACATGAAGTCCCCTGGACCAAAGCGGTACAAGCTAATTAGATTGAGGCACATATTTCCAACAATCTCCCACTTGACGAAGACTTGTTGGCTTCCTCCAAAACCCGAACACAAAGAATCTCTCCACCATGATTTCATGCTCCAAACAAGACACCTGCAATGACAACTGATATTTTCACCAACATAGGCAACAGTTCCAACCATCCTTCATAGGTTAAAAGAACAAGCCAGGATGAAATTGCACTAGTCTCTAGAGCACAAGCATTAGATCCTTCAAACAACAAAGGGATTAGACTGTCACCACTCCACTATGCTCACTAGCCATATAGAAGCAACATTGCAACAGCTTCAAAGCTCTCTGATTGTGAACACAAATGTGAAGCCATTCTCTAGAACAAGATAAACCAATCAGCTAGAACAACAACTAGAAAACTGACTGCCCCCATCTAACTGATCAAAACCCACATGACTGAAAATAGCACACACAGCTCATGCTAATCCATTTAATCACCCATACCTCCAAGGTATATGCACATCATTAAACTCATGCCATCACATATCCACCCATCAACTGCAGAATACAAGCACCATGTGCCAACTAGTCAAGAATACCAAACACATCTAGGAGCTCCCACTGCATGGGCAATGTCCAGATGAATGCAAAGAACTGGAATGAGTGCATTCAATGTGTCTCTTCATTAGCATCCCAGCAAACAAAGCACTATCACAGGTGATCCATCCATACCAAGTCCACCAATCACAACACATAGAAGAGCATAACCATGTAGTACCAAGGAACATCCACAATGATATGCAAACCTGCAAACCAAACATGCCCTTCTACACACACTTCTAAATGCTAGTTGTGTCTAGTATGACCTCCTTCACATCCCAAAGGGAAGCCTCTCAAAGAAGATCAAACCAGCCCATATTCTTATCTCCTACCAATTCTCAAAAGCACCAAGAGATAAACTATGCTATCCACCTTTCACTATGGATCCTCCAGAAACTTAAATAGTAAATCAAGATCCATATCATGAAAGCAAGCATAAAAAACACATCTGAAAGATATAATGGGCAAATACCTCTCAGAAGAACTTCACTGCCAAGAAGACCAAAGGGAAAAAGATGCTCCTCCAGGATATAACAGCCGCCATGACTTATCCAAGAACAATCTCCTTATCAGTCTCTATTGAACTCGCATTCAACCAAGGTGCAGGCTACTCGGACTTTCAACTGTAAATAGTAACAAAAGCCTCACCTATTTTTCCATGTATCCATCAACACCAACAACCAATCATCTCATGCTAAAATCTAATCTACATTATTGCAGTGAACATGAATTTATCAAGCACATGACCAAGGCACTCAAAACACAGAGAAACACCAGACCACTGTCAAAGCTCCAAACCTAAGAATCAAGAACTTATCATGACATCATGATCTTACCATCCCCCTTAGGAGATCTCATACTCCAAGTGAACATAACAAGGTCTCAAGAGCAATGCATCATCACAAAACTCTAATGCGCAAACAAGAATATACCATGACATAAAGCAAACATACTCTAAAACAACATCACCTATTAAGCACCACCAACACCTCAACCAAAGACTCACAAGAGTCCTCCATGGCTCCAGGATGTTGCACATCCTCAAATAGTGCCCATGCAAATGCAAAAGAGCTCTTCTACAGTAACAGGATCTAAGAGCTCCACCTGAAACATCTGCAACACCAAAGAAGATCATTCACCACCAAGTGATGAATACATAGTCACTACTAAAGCTCCCACTAAACATGGCATTGAGCTTTCCGAGCACCATGACCAACCATCTGTTGATCCAAAAACCTCTAGGTACAAATGACAACATGTCCATCTGACAACAACGTCGAGTAGTACCAAGGTCTCTGAACCACGCAGACCGCATTATCACTGTCAAAAGCTTACTGTAGACATGGAAAATGTATAGTTTCATCTTGGCACGCTTCATCCTAATCACTAACATTATTTCCTCTAGAATCACACTCTTAGCAGTTTATCGTAATTCTATCTCTGAATCTAATGAATCATTATTCATTTGATCAGGTCTATCACCCCCTTTGATTAAATTAATCAATTTAATTTAATTAACCTTACATTTCTGTTTAATGAAATAAAACATTTTATTTGGTTAAATTCTCCAAAGTCTTCTCATTAAATTAAATAAATTAAACCTTATTTGATTTAATCTAACATATTCCTCTTTGATTAAATAAATCAAATCATTTATTTAATTAAACCCTTCCTCTCAATTTGATTTAAATCAATTCATAAATTTAAGTCTAAATTGTCACATCACCTAATTCTTCATTAAATTAATCAAAACCTTGATTAAGCTAATCTTTCTCAGTAAAATCCTTTAGAGAATGCAACTTGCACAATAAATCAATTACTTTGATTTATTTAATTCTCTATTTTCCCTCACAAAACATCAAAAGGGAATATTCCCTCATTTGAATTCAAAAAGGCCAAGTGGACTTGGTCCTTCCAACAAGGCATTCAATGCCTCTTACATGTCCTTGTGCATTGAGCCAAGTAACATTAACTCCATTTATTTATCCCTCCAACATGTCACATTCAAATTTCAAATTTGAATCCAATGGCATTTATCATGCACATTGACCAAAATGTGCTCATTCCTCAACCATTCACGTCTTGACAAGTGGCACTTGGCCATTGGATGTTGAATGATCCCACATTGCTTATTCTCACTCATTCTTCCGAGATTGGAATTTATAAATGAGAGACTCTTCCTCTCATTCAATCATTCATAATTTGAGTAAACTTACTATACTCAAATCCATCATCATCCATTATCATATGCAAAGTTACTCTCTTCACATTGAGAGCCAATTTTTCCCATTTCAATCAACCATTCACCATTTTCATAAATTATAACAAGGTTATGCTCAAATCTCTTTGGAGATTTGACCATTGCTCACTCAACCAACATTGCAACTTAGGAATTGGGAAAGGGCCAATTGCAACACTTCATTGGCACCAATTCCCCCATAAGATCATCATGCTATTAGCTTAATTTAGTTTAAATTTGAGTTTCTTATATCACATTCTTCTTTCCTAATTTAGTTTGAATAGATGGATTTTATGGGGAATCTCTCATACTTGTTTGCATGCATTTGATCTAACAACTAATGTGTTTTGTTGCTCTTGTGCATTTGCAGGTTTAGGGGTTCACATTTTGGTGTTAGAAGGAGGGAAAAATCTCAAGATTTCATCACGTTTTTCACAAATTCCGCATTTTTTTTAAAATTTTTGTGTACACAGGAAACTGCGCTGCTGACAGTTCATGGGGCGTTATATCGCACCGCCTTATTTCAAACTGCGTCACACCCACAAACTCCGCCACGGATTTTAGTTACAAACTATGCCACTTGCAAAATTCCGCCATAGTTGCACTCTCTGTTCCTATAGAGCGCCGCACCCAGTCAACCGCATGGTGCTATATAGCACCACATCTGTTCCAAATAGCATCGCATTTGCAAACAGCGCCACTCCAAAGAGCGCCGCATTTGATTTTTTATTTTTTCACCAAAACTTAAAATTATCGTATCTCAGTCATTTTTTGGTCTTTTTTAGAGCTTTTTTTTTTTAAATGGGGTAGAATTTCATAAGCTATCCAATGTGGTAGGTGTTTCTCAACTTTTATAGAGTTAAAATTTTTAAACTTTCTCCTAATTTCAAAACACCATAAAACTTGGTCTAAATTTTAGGGTTTATATGCTTAATCATTTATCTAACCCTCATATCTTTTTGTTTCTTGATTTAATCTAATAATTTGAGTGTGTATTGCAGGTTTTAAAGGATCATGGAGAATGGAAATGAAAGAAAAAAATTATCACATGATTGTAACAAGTGTTTTTAAACACTTTGGGAGAACTTATAATCCCCTTCTAAGGACTTTGTCACTTTCATGCTCTTTAGGACCCACTAATTTCTTTTGGGCTCTAAAAAGAACAACACAATTTTTCTTTTCAAAAGTTACCAAAGGGGTTAAAAAGAACTTTAGACAAACATACTATATTTTGTTTAAAAGGTTAAAAATTGAACAAGGCAAACTCACATTTTCCTTTGGTGCTTAAAAAGAATTCATCATTGCTTTGAAGAATCTAAAATGAACATGTGTTACTTATGTCTTGTAATATTTTTTGCAAAATAGTATCATTTGAAAAAGGTGTATGCGCTTCTCTCACACCTCACGATGATCTTGAGAATCAAAAG
The DNA here is from genome assembly GCA_007115665.2 of Sequoiadendron giganteum. Lineage (NCBI taxonomy): Eukaryota > Viridiplantae > Streptophyta > Pinopsida > Cupressales > Cupressaceae > Sequoiadendron > Sequoiadendron giganteum. The sequence goes on along the minus strand of CM021109.1, from coordinate 62,634,630 downwards.
TCTTTTTTGGTGATACTAAATTGCATAAAAGATTGCCTCCACATTTCAATTTGGGTACCTAATAATTGGACAAAACATGCGAGTGTGAGCATGACATATTGTGGAGGTTCTCCCATTTGTTTTTTCAACAAAGGTTGTGTGAATGACAGGATATGTTAGCTTGCTTTTGTTTATCTTAGAGGGTCTGCCTTGTGGGAAAAAGTAATCACCCAAGGAAATGACCCAACCGGGAACACGTTAAAGCCAAGCGACTTCCAACCACTATATAAGTGTGGATTCTTAAGGAAAGTTCAAGAATCATGAGGATTGTTCCGATGAGATGGACAGAAATGGACTCTCACCGACATTGGATAATCCCCCACAAACGAAATGCTCGAATTAGAACCCTTTGTTTAGAAAAGGCCAAAACCTTGTCTATTTTGTTGGTGCAAAAAGTCATGTCCTTTGAAGCCGCCCCACATTATACATGCAGTTTTGTTGTAGAGATGGAAAGTATGCCATGGGAGATTCATGGGTACTAATGCTTGGCTTACCCGAGAAGTGTGTGCCGTGGAGGGGAGTCAGTGTGGTCAAACATTTAGCCATTCACACAAAATAGGCATAGCTAGATTCGTCCAAGTGGGAACCCAACAAATATTGTCTTTTCAGCCTAGGGTTGTACATGTGCTTTGAATTGAAACACTTTGCTTGGATCTAAAACAGTGGAAAACAATCATTCAACGAATCATCAGAATTTCAAACCCTTTAGGGAAGCAAATACCTTTGACAAATTCAAGTGCTCATGCTTGCCCTAGGGATTTCATCCTTAGAGGCTTCTAAGCATTTGGATTTCATCTCAATATGCTTACTAAAGTCAACAATAGGTAACCTTTGCCTTGATTTTCCTTGATTTCCACATAATGCACTTTGTGGGATGAAAGAAAATTAGGGTATTGGACATTCAGTTTGAAAAACATAAATTAAGAAAGTGTTTGTGGTAAAAAGAACCGAATCTAAGCAAGATAAACAAACAATTGAGCCACACATGTGTTTGGTCCCTTTTGAGTCATTTGGTTTGAATTACTTCTAGGGAAAAGCATGTTCTTCATCACCTTGGTCTTGTAAGTAAGTCCTCATAGGGTCATCTAGGATCAAAATCATCATTTCATCCATCCAAAAATAAATCAAATTCCATCTCACCAACAAATTTTTGGAACTTTGCAACATCACTTATGTTAGACTTTTGGGAAATCAAAATCACCTTGTTTGACTTAACACACCTAGTCAAATTATCAATCTTTTTGAACAAATTTACCTCTAGGATAATACAACTTCCTGAGGTCTACTAGTTTATGATCACTTTGATTGGCTTAACACACATAGCCAATTCATTCTCTTATGTGAGTTTTCCCTAGGATAACACAACTTCCTAGGGTTTACAAATTCACCATCATCTTGTTTGACTTAACACACTTAGTCAAAATATCAACCAATCAAAATCAAATCAAATCAATTCCTAAAGTCTACCATTGATCCAAAGTTCCTATAAGTTCAAACACCCATATATTCACCCCTTTCATCCTCCATCTCATCATTGTTCCTAAACACCTTAGAGGTTCACTCTCGCAACAAGGTCAAAACACAAGAGGAACATGGAATATAAACTTGATCCATCTATCACGAGTAATCCAAGTCAACCAAACTATCCAAGTCTTACAATGCCAATTGATTATCGAAACTCGCATTTATACATGGCATCATTATCTCCTCCAAACCTCAAAAGTACAATGAATGTGATTATGCCCAATCCAAAGTTTGGAACACCTTTCCCAATGGTAGATTTAAATCCAAGTCCAAATTTACAAATCTATCGACCAAACGCTCAACGCATGAGTTTTCCAAACAACATTATCCCACCAAATACATACATGCCAAATACAAGTTTGTTAAACATGAACATTTCTAGTCCACACTTGGTGAACTTTGGGATAGATATGCTTGCAAATCCCCCTAATGTTGTTCAAAATCTTGGCAGTATATTGGCAACTCCATATGTTGATTCAAGTCAAGGTAACACCATGCAAAATCAAAGCTACCTAAATCAAGGCAATATGATTCCCAACCACAACAATGTTCAATTTCAATCTATCATGCCAAATCAAAACATCATACCAAATCATCCTATTTTTCCAACAATATCGCAACAACAAATGGCAAGCATCCAAGCAACCCCAATGGTTAACACATCTACCATTCCTCAAATGTCTCAAAGACCAAGAATATCAATCGCACCATTCACCACTGAAACCTTGGCAATCAATGAGGCTGTTCTGGTCACCCCAACAATCAACACCATTCCCAATCCACCACCACCACCACCAAAACACAACATAACAAATTCATTCTCCATCATGTTGCAATCTGCTCAAGAAGCTTCCCACAAAAAGTCTCTCCAAAACCAACAAGTTGCATAGCTAGCTGCTCAGGAAGCACAAGTGGCTCAAGTAGCCCAACAAGCTTAAGCCCAACACCAAGCTCAACAAGCGCAAGCACAAGCACAATTTCGAGCACTATTCCAAGCAATCCATGAACAATTCCATCAACAAGTAGCACAACCAGGAGCCCAACAAAAAGCTTTATTGGCACAATAGTAGCAAGACCGACAACAAGCTTTGTTGGAACAACAACAACAAGACCAACAACAACCATTGTTGGCACAACAAATGCAGGCATATCAGCAAACCTTACTCGCTCAGCAGAGCTTGCAACAAACTCCCAACACAATTGTCGAAAACAATAATCAAGATCTATCCATCAAGGAACGCCTTGAAGATACATCCACCTCATCTAATGATCAAATCAACATACATCAAGAGCCATTTTTTAGTCATGATCAAGACCTCTCCTACAAAGATCTATTTCAAGGAGTGTTGATATTATTTTATCCTATTGACATAAACCAAGATCCATCCACCAACATATCTCAAGAATTTATTCCAAAGCGTGATCAACATCTTTCACCAAAGTCTAGCAATGGACCTTTCCAAAACATATTGACATCCTTTGACCTCATGGTTACAGATATTGAAGAAATTCTCAACTCACCATTTGATCCAAGTCCACTCAAAGATCAAGAGGATATTGAGCCACTTCCAATGCCTTATGACGATGTCCAAGAACCCTTTGAAAGAAATCCATCCTTTGAAATTGACCCATGTCAAGAACTTGATCCAAAGCATGTTGAAAGCAATTTCGACATTAATCAAGATCAAGAATTTTTATATGCAAGATACTACAATGAGGTGATGGCCACTCTCCTACAAGATGTCACAAATAATGATCATATCCATATAACACATACCCCTCCATCTACCCATAAGATTCTTTCTTTGGATGGACACGTAGATGACCTTCATTCAAAACAAGAGTCTCCTACTCTTAACATTTGTACACATGATCAAGATATAGACAAATGCAGAGACATATCAAAAATGGGTCATGAAGAAGGCTTCTACAGAAGTTGTGAATCAGAAACGTCATGTGAAATAATATCAAGAATGGATCATGAGGAAGACTTTTGTGTGGACAGTGAAGCATCAACACCTCTTGAAGAAGCACTACAATCTGATATCTCACAAGACCAAGCTAAATATATCAATCAGGCATTCATCCCACTTATGGAAGATCCTATCACTTATAAACTTGGATCACTCACCTTTGTAAGGGAAAACTATCTTATTAATGAAAGAGTTGTCACCTTTGAAGATCCACCACAGAGGAGAGAAGGAGCAACACCTTGTTTCCAAGGTAAACCATATCCTATGGCAAATAAATTTTTTCAGTAGATGAATTATCAAGGTAGAGGATTAGGCCTACATGAACAGGGTATCCTAGAACTAGTGCAGATTTTTGGCAATCCTAAGCGTCAAGGCCTTGGTTATTCAACAATCAAGGGATCTCAACATATTAGTAATATTTCCACAATCCTTATGATGAAACCAATGCCAATACTACAACCCGCCATGTCATGAATCTTCATCCACCCATCACCCCATCCACAAATTGGGACCAACGTCAAAAGAAAGATTTGAATCAAAGGATGAAGAACATCATCAAAGCAAAGAAGCTAAGAAGCATATCGGACAAATCAAGTACATATGGATACCAAAAAATACAAAGAAAGATTATCCCTATCAAACTCCATCAATCAAAGAAACTATGGGGCAAAATAAAAAAGGGGAAAGTATCCATCAAAGATGTCCACAAAGGCAAAATCAAGCTTCTCAAGCAACATACAAAGTGTATCGATCAGTTGGTCCTAATTCCATGCACACTTCCATATCCACTCATTATTGCCCATCTTCCCAAGTTTGGAGAGTCAAAGGTTCCAAACTATCGACCAATCCATCTTTTACTCCTAAACACACTCCATCCACAACTCCACGCATGATATCCAATTCTCACATTGACCATGTATTGGCAACAACCCTTCATCATAAGGATTCAGAAGGCACCCTATCGTGATGTGCGCACAAAGACAAAGTTAACTCCGGTATCGACAAAGCAAAACAGATTTCTCAAAATTTGCTTTCAAGTGCACGTATCTTGGCAAGGCAATTTCTTTAAGTAGGATACTGATGGCATTTTATGACAAAAGCATCAACATCAGCACCACCAGGTGGTTCAGGATCAGCTTAAAATATCTCAAAAAATACAAAAAAATCCAAAAAAAAATTGGGAAAAAGGATTGAAAAACAGTAAAGAAAAAAATTGTCCTCTAGCGAAAACCATTTCGGTGGTGCTTTGGACAGGTACCATGATGAAAACCTGGAAAATAGGCATCATGTGTAGAATCGAGCATCTACGTGTGCCAGTTTAGGGGAAAGCATCTTATCACATCCATAATAAAGCCAACATTCCATCCATAATAAATTTGTTCATCCATGAACCATTTATCCAATCCATATTAATCCATCTGCATCCATACTCCAAGGTATCTTAATCTTGATGAAATTTTTGTGCACACTTTACACTTGCTTATGGTAAACATCTTGACATGGGTCATTTTCATTGATCCCATCCTACCCAATGTTATCTGAGCCTTGAAGCATTATCCGAATGAGCATTCCTCTATTTGAACACCTTATCTTGTCACAAGATAATCCTTGGCATCCTTTGCATGCTTACCATATCTATCCATCTATATACCGATCCAAGCATCCATCCATGGAATTCCATACATTGCTAGACACTAGGGGGCAGATATTTACATCTTGGTTCGGGAATAAATCTTGATATATATCCTCTAACTTATGTGGTGATCCAAACATTGGCAAACATGAAATCAAATTGGTTAAAAAATTTGTGATCAAAAAATCCAAATCACTAGCCCATGGCATATTTTGACGAGACTACATTCCTTATCAAGCTTTATCTTTCATCGAACATCAATCCGAGCAATCCATATCAGTTGCATCTAATGTGTACTTCACCATCACATCAAATCATCAAAATAATTTTGTTCCAAATCAAGCTTCACCAATCTTGATCAATCGAATCCAATCAATTATCACCTTGTTTGACTTAACACACTTAGTCAAACCACACTCTTGTGTATGAGTTTACTCTAGGATAACACAACTTCCTACAGTTTACAAGTGCATTATCATCTTATTTGACTTAACACACTTAGTCAAATTATCAACATCACCTTGTTTGGCTTAACACACTTAGTCAAACCACCCTCTTGTGCAAGAGTTTATCTAGGATAACACAACTTCCTAAAGTTCACGAGTGCATTATCACTTTTGTTTGACTTAACACACTTAGTCAAACTATCAATCAATCAATCTGATCAATCAACCCTAGCTTGGTTTTCAATAAAATCCCAAAATAGAGCACTGATATCATCAAGTATTCATATCCAAATTGTCAAAATCATGCAAAAAATTCAAAAACATTTAAAAAATTCATCAAAAAACTCAAAAACATCATAAAATCAAAACTCAAAAACATTCAGAAAATTCATCAAAAATACAAAAACATCCAAATCATCAAAAATCCAAAAAAATGTCAAAATATCATAAAATCTTCAAAAATTGATCATTGAGTCTTGTCAATTTTTCACCTTGTCGAACTACGTCATCTCTGAGCTTGAACGTAGGCAAGGTTGATCTTTGATCATCCCCTGAGATAGTTAGGTCATTTAAGGGTCAGTCACATGGGCAATCCGTTTTCCCATTTAGGTTAGTCCTTTAGGCGTCTGTCGCATCGGCAATCCATTTGCCCATCTAAGTCTGCATCTTAGATTAGTTCTTTAAGCAATAAAAGGGAAATCCGTTTGTCCATCTTATCATCAAGTTAGTTTGTCGTCATTCGAACTACGTGGTCTCTGCGTGTATAACATAGGCAAGGTTAATCTATGGATCAGCTCCCAAGACCCCTAGGATAGGTCTTTAAGTTAGTTTGTTCATCATAAAGCTGAAAATACCAAAAACAGCCTCAAAATATCTGAAAATCCAAAATGGTGCACCCATTTCATTTCGCTCTCACCCGTGATTTTTCATCATTCCTAATAAAATCAATCATCGCTTTCACCCTTTGGTGAGTCAATCAAAAGCAAGTCTAGTAGGTTCCAAAGTGAACACTCTAATCGTCAGAGTCTCAAAAGTCCACGTTAGTAAGCAAGCAAGTTGTTCAACTCAGAGTATCAATAGCTTATCACCCAATCAAACCCACCAAAACCCTGATCACAACATGTCCTAGGATGAATCTTTCTTGCGACGGACATAAGCATCAGGTATCCCTCATAGTATTTAGTCTTGGCTAGCGGTATGAAGAACATTAGCTTGTTTGATTTTCTTTATTTGGTCTTTTATTGACTTATATTATTTTGTGCTCATTCCAAGGACCTCTCGATAATGCCTAAACAAAACAGGTTTAGAGAGAAAGGAATGGGGAAATGATCATTATCTTTTTTATCTTCTATGCTTGTTGGATGTTCTTGTAAAATAATTTGGTGAATACTTGCTTTGTTAGGTTTGTCCTAGCAAGGTTTATGTATATCGAGTGTGAACAAGAATACTCCTATCTTATTGATGAGTCAAAGTCCATCACACTAGGTACAACGCCATCCTGGTCCTTTATACCTTGATGCATCGTACCTATGTGTGTTATCAAACATAAAGTAATTGGCCCTTTGAAAATCCCAACTCCTCGTAAGCAATACATCATCATCATCAGTAATAATGTGAACTTGTGTGCTCATCCCTCAACCATTCACATCTTGACAAGTGGCACTTGGCCATTTGATGTTGAATGATCCCACATTGCTTATTCTCACTCATTCTTCCAAGATTGGAATCTATAAATGAGAGACTCTTTCTCTCATTCAATCATCCATAATTTGAGTAAACTTACTATACTCAAATCCATCATCATCCATTATCATATGCAAAGTTACTCTCTTCACATTAAGAGCCAATTTTTCCCATTTCAATCAACCATTCACCATTTTCATAAATTATAACAAGGTTATGCTCAAATCTCTTTGGAGATTTGACCATTGCTCACTCAACCAACATTGCAACTTAAGAATTGGGAAAGGGCCAATTGCAACACTTCATTGGCACCAATTCCCCCATAAGATCATCATGCTATTAGCTTAATTAGGATTTAGTTTAAATTTTAGTTTCTTATATTGTGTTCTTCTTTCCTAATTTAGTTTGAATAGATGGATTTTATGGGGAATCTCTCATACTTATTTGCATGCATTTGATCTAACAACTAATTTGTTTTGTTGCTCTTGTGCATTTGCAGGTTTAGGGGTTCACACTTACACTAACCAGTGTATCAAGATTTCTATGACATCGTGATACACATGCTATAGTTCCCCCATAACCGACTATCTAGGTACCCAAATTCCATTCCTCCTCGCATCTCAAAATAGCTACACCAATGTACAAGTGGCCACAGACAAGGCCAGCTAATGGATCTGCACCACCATTGAAGCAACCTCGTGGATATTGACAATCCACTTCCGAGTTGACTCATAGCAAACATGTAGGTAAAGACAGCCCACAACATTGCACAACTCATAGATGCAACCAGTGAAAAACCTTGCAAATCTATCATCGCACTTGAAACTGCACAACTGAGATCTCAAAGAGAAAACCCATGTAGACAACATAACTCAAACACCAAATCAAGCTTAGATCGGATTCGCCAATCACATCCACAACCCAAGCACAATAGTCTAGGAAACCAGCAAGAAAACACCACAAGAATTTTGAATGAGAAACACATACCAACACTCCCATGCAGATAATAAATCGCACCTCCTCAAACATGTCGAACTACAACTATCTCATCCAATCACACCCCAAAAGCTAGGGTCTAGAAAATAGTTTAATAGCAGCTCTACAAACCACAAGTTTTACTTGACCGTGCAAAACCTGCAAAACCATCTTGTTTCCAAAACACACATGCACATCCATATCCAGTGCACATCTAGATGACTCGGGAGTCTACACACAACCATCATGGTTAACCAGAATAGTGAACACACATGAATATGCATCATAGACTTTTTAGGAAAATCTACAGAAAACCCTTCAGAACCAAAGACATGAATCTAAAACATGTGAGTACAAGGTACAGGTAAACAAGAACTCCAGGCCTACTCCAGACCAATTCTAAAAACCACAACCATGCACATGCATGCGAGAGAGCTAGGCTTTCCAAAAGTTTTAGACCACCCAAATCAACTTCATAGCCTTCAGTGCTAAGTCAAAACACCTAACACAAGCACAATACTCCATGGTAGAACAACAACCCGAGAAAATCCATACCATCAAGGAGCCTCTCACACAGACACCCAGTGTGAACCACGCTCTACTGCAACACAACCATAAGCATAAACTCACACCCCTTGCATCAGGATGATTTGCTACCAAACAAGAGCCTCAGACCACATCGCCACAATATGATCAACTCCAAAACCTCCTATGTCTTTCATGTTGCATGTTGAATCAAAAGAGCATGAACTCTTACTCATCGGAAAGATCAAGCATCAGTCGATTCCTCCATATTTCCTCAAGCTTGTTAGGCTTAAAAATCCTTGCAGGAGAAAAAAACCCAGAACTCCGATAACCAAGAGAAGGCTCTAATACCACTTGTTGGTATCATTAATAAGCCTTGACCACCTTTAACCAGCTTTAATACAACTTGTTGGTATTATCATAGAAGAAAGTTTTAGATTTAAAGTCTAAAACTAGTAGCGCCTCAGTGACTTTCATTTCTAAATCACTCCAGAAGCACTAACAACTATGCCATCAAGCAGAAACATGCACAATAGTTCTCCCCCATTGATCCTTCTGAGAAAAGAACATGCAAACTTAAACCAAATTCAACACCATGAACAAACAAACAAATGAACACACATATTTACATGGGGAAAACCCTTTTAGGTAAAAAACCCCACACTCCAAAAGATAGAGCCATTGTACTATTCAGCAACTAAACGGTTATAATACAATATCAGGCTCATAGCAATTATAGGATTTACATCTTGTTCATCTAGAGAAATACAAGCAACACCATAGACCTATAACCTTGCACTGTTACAATGTCTTCACAAGACATACAGTGAAGGTTCCCTTCAGCTCTTCAGTCGGCATAGCCTAGCAACCACCTCAGGTTCACATCTACCAAGGTTCTGAGTGTCTCAATGTTTGCAGTTACAATGATCTATGCATATCGCTGGAACACACACTCTCCGATCTCTTACCAACCTCACCGATCATGGATCTACCAATTTTTCGATCATTCAATCTTTTGATCTGATCTCTATCGGCTTGCTTTACTTTCAGCTTCAGCTTCTCAACTTTGGCTTACTATCGATCAGCACCCAGCCTCACCTTCCAGCTTAGCATTAATTGGTTTGCCCAAGAATTCAATTTTTGATTAGGTTTAGGGTTCCTTCTTTACACATGATTGTTCTTTTTAATTAAGTAATCTTGATTTGAAATCTGCATTCACCATACTCCATTCATGGCAACACCTCGAAGACACTCATCCTATCAAGGGGAGAGGAATCATGGAATCCTTAAGTAGCCTAAGGTCTACCACCTCCTATTCACCCAATCCCTAGTCAAGGGCCTAAAGGGCTGCAAGGCCCAATCCCTTGTCTAGGGCCTAAGGGGCACAAGCCTAGGTGGGACCCCCAACCTTATATAAATCAATCCCTAGTCAAGGGCCTAAGGGGCTGCAGGGCCCAATCCCTTGTCTAGGGCCTAAGGGGCTGAAAGGGGGTTTTAGACAATCTACTTAAACCATGGTTCACCCTTCCTGATAGGGTTACAAGCACAAAGAAGACAATCTTTACACGATTAGCTATATTTGTATTCATCCAAGATTTATTTCATGCCTATAATCAAATATATCTTCATTTATCAATGGTTCTTTAAGTTCATCATTTCCTAGAATAATTCTCATTATGATACGATTAAAGAAAGCATTATATCAATAATCAAATTAGCAATATCAATTTCTTATATTCAAAATATGCTAAATATTATTGCTAAGTGAGTACATCACCTGAGCTGCTGTGTCTCCTTATTCCTTAATCGTCTTCCTTCAACCTTACCTTTATAGGATAAAAACATATATAAATATTTTTATACAAAAATCATAATTACTTATAAGACTCAATAATTGCAGCAAGCATCATTATTGCATAATTGTATATATATATATAATTATTCCTTATTTATATCAATTAGTATTCCAATATTATTCATTATTCAATTATATTAGTATTCATTATTCATTATTCATATGTTCATTTATATATTATTACTAATTCAATTATTATTCTTTCCTTATATTAGTATTTATATATATTCTTTATTCATTTCATATTACTCATTATAAAATTCATCTATATCTATGTATATATAAATATTAATAATCATATAAATAATCATCCTTGCATGATGATTGCATATAAATATTTAACATTCCAAAGATATTACTTACTGAATATATTCACACATTCCTGATTTCTCCATTGATCAGAATATGCTTAATATATATTCTTTTCTATATTTATTACTTGTTGTCCTCTTCTTATAATCTCCCTCTTCTCAAAAATATTTTCTCAGATTTTATTTCATTCCATACAATTCCCCCACTTGATCGATTCCTTTTGGTCTTGATTTAATTCTCCTTTTATAGCCCGCTTACCAAGAGTCTTCTCCTTGATTTGGGACATGCCTTTTAGTTTAGTCTAATGTATTTATCATAATCTATTTTCTAATTCCCAGGTTACTGCCTAATGAATCGTTGCATCTACTAAGTTGTTGTAGGAATTTTAGGAATCAATGCCTCCTTTAGAGAATTGATGCCTCCTCTAGGGATAGGTATAAGCAATCTGTAGTTTATTATTTGTTTATTTAATTTGTCATAAATCAGATTAGAGACTAATTATTATTTATTTATTAGTTATCAACATTTTTCATTATTATTTTATTTTATTTTTGATTTCTTTTATTATTATAATAATTACAAATATCTATTGTTAATATAATTATAATTTTATCTATGATGATTATAATTAGGATAATAATAGTTAGATGAAAATTCCTTATATTTATTTGGTTTTGTTATTTCTATTTCGATATTTCATAATTGGTATTACAGTTTTGATTATAATAATTGTAATAATAATATCAAATATGTTGTTATATTCAATGGTTATAATAATATTATCTTATGATTATTTATATTAATATTTATTTATATGTTTTTAATATATATTTTGTTATTCATTTTTATTTATTCATTTGTATTTCAATGCTTTATATTTTAGTGTTCCAATTTTGGGGACATGACAAAGTTACATCTTGTTCATTTGGAGAAATACAGGCAACAGCATAGACCTATAACCTTGCACTGTTACAATGTCTTCACAAGACATACAGTGAAGGTTCCCTTCAACTCTTCAGCTCATTTGCATAGCCAACCTTTCAGCCGGCATAGCCTAGTGGCCACCTCAGGTTTACATCTGCCCAAGTTATGAGTGTCTCAATGTTCACAGTTACAATGCTCTATGCATACCACTCAAACACACACTCTTTGATCTCTTACCAAGCTCACTGATCATGGATCTGCCAATCTGCCGATCATTTGATCTTTTGATCTGATCTCTATCGGCTTGCTTTGCTTTCAACTTCAGATTCTTAGCTTTGGCTTACTATCGATCAGCACCCAGCCTCACCTTTTGGCTCAGCATTAATTAGCATTCCATCGGCCTCAGGCCGACCTCTCAACTTCCCGTCAAAATTGCATTCCCACCAAATGGCCATCAGGGTCTCATAATACCCCATCGACAAGCTTCACCATCTCGAGTTGTGTGCACTACCCTAGCAACTAATATCGATCCTCCCTGCAATCAATTCACACTCAAATCAAACCCTCGAGATGTGCACACAAACTTTCGGTCACTAGCCATTGATTTGCAACAACGATGCAAAATCAACCAATGAGAATTCACCACGTGTCGCACTGCCATTCATCTATCGCTTGTAGGTCAATTGCCCTGAGCTCCATCGCTAACCATCAGTCAAACCTCTGAGGCCAGGTGGTCAACATCTCTATCGCTAGCCAAGGGCAAAGCCCTTATGGTATGGTAGTTAGCCAAACAACCGCCAGCCAAACATTCCATGGTCAGGAGGCATCTGCCTTTGCAAACACAACCACCATTGTAGTCGGGCCCATCGAGACATGCATCCACTACTCGTGGACTTCCAGGGCATCGAGAAGGGAATCTCCAATATTCCCTCGAGCCTACCCAAAACCAGCTTCTGCTACTGCCACGCGTCATCGTCCTTTTTCTTCGCACATAACACACTTGGGTCCCACCGAGCCAAGTGTAAGCCATTGGAGCTCCTTTGAGGAATCTCAAGTGGCATCCGCTATATTCCCTAAGGAACTCCTGAGATGCTGACAAGTTTCCATGGCCTGCCAACACAAAATAAATAATCAGGACCCACCATCCCTCCGCTGTGCACACCGCTTAACTCACCGCCACGTGTCTAACGTACAGGAAATTATGTTCAGATAAAAATTTCTCAACGGTACTTGCATCAAGATGGCGAAGAACACTACAGACACTGTCGGATCAAAGTCTCCACAGCCATCAATCAGGTTCTTCGCTTCTTGGTCCAACTTCAATCGCTCAATGCATATTGGCATATCGGTGGGACAGGAAATGTCATTCGCCGATATGAGATTGCCTCGCCACATCAGCCCATCAGTGGAACAACACAAAGACTCCCACCAATAGCGATCGCCAGCTGATAAGAAATTCCACCAAGCCAAACCCATCGGGCCATCGCCGGAACACCACCAAGAGTCCCACCGACCGGACAAAGTCTCGACGACAAGGAAAAGGTTGAACACATGAAGTTCCCTGGACCAAAGCGGTACAATCTAGCAAGATTGAGGCACAGATTTCCAACATGTTGTGTGTATGATACATCAAAGTACATTTTCCAGTGATCTACTATGCTTATGTTAAAGATGGACTCATCAGGGAATTCTGATATAAGTGGATTCTCTTCGTACATTGGTGCTTCTTCCAGTTGATCTGCAATTACTTGTTCTTTAATGGCCTTTCGTTCCACATACTCAATGTCATGCTCAGTCAGGATCCTAACCCATTTAGTTGTTCACCCTGTGAACATTACTTTAGAAAGCAGATACTTGAGAGGGTCTATCTTGGCAATGAGTTTTATCTGGTTTTTCAACATATAGTGTTTGAATTTCCATGTTGTGAACACGATTGCTAAGCAAACCTTCTCAATGGATGTGTAATTCAGCTCATGTCCCACCATGGTTCTATTGATGTAGTAAATATCTCTCTCCTTCCTGTTTTCATCATGTTGTGCTAAGAGAGTGCCAAGGGCTACTATTGTTTCCAATATATATAAGATCAAGGGTTTGCTTGGAATTGGTGTCATAAGAACTGGTGGTGTGAGAAAATACTCCTTGATTTTGTTAAATGCCTGATCACATTTCTTATCCCATTTGTATGCTACCCCCTTGTGGATTAGATGAGAATATGGGATAGCCTTATCAGCTAATTGTGCTATGAATCGATGGATGGACTAGAGCCTTCCTTGTAAGCCTCTTAGCTACTTCATTGTCCTTGGTGCCTCCATCTTGAGAATCACTTTAACTTTGGCGGTGTCTCTCTTGATTCCTCTCATGGATACAATGTACCCTAGTACCTTGCCTAATTGTACCCTAAAGACACACTTCTTTGGATTTAGTCTGACCTTGTATTCTTCTAGCCTGTCAAAGATGGAAACCAGAGCTGATATGTGATCTTGATGTTTTTTTATTTGGACAATATGTCATCCACATAATCTTCCACAGTTTTGTGAATCATATCATGGAAGATTAGTGTCAATTATCTTTGATAGGTCACTCCTACATTCTTTAGCCCAAACGGCATCATGTTCCAACAATATATTCCCCATAGACAAGTGAAAGTTTTCTTGTGCTTATCTTCTTTGGCTATCATGATTTGATTGTACCTTGAGAATTCATCCATTAGTGATAGCATTCAATGTCCTGCCATCATATCCACAATCATTTCTATGTTCGGGAGAGGGAAGTCATCCTTGGGACATGCTTTGTTTAGATCTCTGAAGTCAGTGCAGATATGGATGCCCCCAATGGGTTTTGAAATAGGTACAAGATTCAAAACCCACTCTGGATAATCAATTGGTCGTATGAAGCCAGCATCAAGAATCTTTTGTAATTCCAATTTGACCAATAATGCTATTTGAGGATGCATCTTTCTCAACTTTTGTCCCACTAGTTTTTCTTCTGGATATACTACTAGATGGTGCACCACAACTTTTGTATCAAGACCTAGCATTTCGGCTTAAGTCCATGCAAATTTCACTTTTCCTTCCCTTAGAAATGCAACTAGAAGTTCCTATTCTTCTGTCAAAAGAGATTTTGCATAGAAGGTTATATGTGGTGTCTCTTCAGTCCCTAAGTTGACGAGGTTACATTTCTCTGCTAAGACTGTTGAATTCTCCTAATGAATAGAACTAAGAGGAAGATTGAATCCCCCATCCTCTGGTGCCTCAGAGAGGTTTTCACCATCTGATTTGTTCTTTTTTTTTACTATTTTCAGGTTTGAAAGTGCCACAGTGTGGTTTTCACTTAAAGACGTAGAGATTATTCTCAAATTTTCACTTTTTTGCGACTAAGGGATTCAATCATTTCCTTGTAATAAGCATGTGTGTCTAATTCAATGTCAAATCTAGCTTTGTGGCCCCCATAAGGTACATTATCCCACAATCCCATGAATTCTGAGAGCACCTCATCATTTTTGAATGTGTCTAAGACTAGCGGTCCTCGTTGGTTGTAGTCTATTAGCTGGGGTATACTAGCTTTATTTCATGGGTTTGGTTGTTTGACTCAAAAGACATAGTGGAAATCATGAATAGGGAAGAATCCTCAAACATGGGTAGGTCAGTGAGGTGATCCTCGTCACTGTCACTACATACATCAGTTATATCAAAGGTATAGTTGTCTAAGGGTAGACTTGTAGATACTAGTAACCAAAGAGGAGCTTTGACTACTTTAATAGGGGGACTTTTGCAATGTATGATTATCATCAAAGGGGTACATCCAAGGCCAAGATTTTTAATGCACTTCTTAATAATGATGGGTTCTAATCGGTCATTGTTGTTTTTCCCAAAAATTTCATTCTTGTTATAGCCCATGCCTAGCATTAATTGTATGCGTTTGTTATCATCATCCATAGGAAGGGCAGGCACAAGTCTTTCATCCTGGTATAGGAGGTCGGATATATCTTTTTCATCAACCACTTCTCAATCTAGATCTCCCCAACTTCTGAATTGAGGGGGATCTGCTCTAAATGTTTGAGATGTTGTGCTTGCCAGTTGTGGTTGTCCATGGGACCTAGGAGATTGAGGTAACTCTCCTATTATGAAGGCACTTTTCTTCATTTTTAATCTCCACATTCGTTGTCTTGGATAATGACCTTGATATCAGAAATATCAAGAATGGCAGGTGTCTTTGTCCCAGAAGTGGAGGCTATAGCGGATGGATCTATATAGGGAGTCATAGGGAATTCATCATTCTTGGGGACTTCTGGAATTTTATAATACTTGGCTTCCAGGTTCCTGCACTAAGCAAAGGGCTTTGGGTCACCATGAATTGTGACCTCTTTATTTTCATAGGGGAATTTAACACATTGATGAAACATGGATTCAATAGCTTTCTTCCAATGGATCCATGGGTGCCCCAGAAGAATGTTATAAGGGATTTCGAGATCAAGAACTTGGCAAGTAGTTTCCATGATGGTTGGTCCTACTTGGATGGGAAGCTAAATGGTGCCGTGAGACAATCTTTCTTGATCATCATAAGCCCAGATTGTAATGCCTTTACCTTTTTCAATCATATCTTCAGAGATTCCTAGATTCTTTATTAGCTTGAGAGAAAAAATGTTCAAACCTGCACCCCCATCCACCAAGACCTTTTGACTTTATTTTTAAGGACGAAGACTTTGAGGTGAAGTGCATGGTTATGAGATGGTTTCGTTGGAAGGTATTTCTTAGAGAAGCTAAGGAGATGTGGCATGGTGATATGTCTGACCTTAGCTTGGAGCTGGTTTACATCAAGGTTTGTGGGTACAAAAGACTCAACAAGTTCCTTTTCTATAATCTCCCTATGTGCAGGCAAAATTTTCAGCAACTCCATAATGGAGATCTAGGCAGGGGTCTTCTTAGTTGTTCTAAGACATTGTAACCATTGGCAACAGGCTTTGAGTTTGTAGGGGGTGCTCTAGCTTTTGGGGATGGTCCAAGGATGGTGATTTTTTTGCTTCGTGTGGTGACTCCACAATCAGCTTTGGGTCCATTGATATGGATAACACTTACCCATTCTTCTAAAGATGTGACAACATGGTCATAAACGTGGTTAGCACTACCATCCTTTTTAAATTTTCCATTGTTGTTTTCCTTATTGTGATTTGGCGTCAGGTTTGTGTATATCTTGAGGTCCTAATTCCCAAATCCTAGCATGGGATGTTCAACAGTGATATTCTTGTCTTCAATAAGATCTTGGATTAGGTTTTTGAGTCTCATGTAGCCAGTTGTTGTGTGCCCCTTTATGTTATGAAATCACATAGGTGCTTCTCGTTATACCAGGGTAGTTTAACTTGAGGCTCCTGGTAATTTTCAATGACTAGGAGCATGATCATGTTGGCATCAATGAGTTGCTTCATGACAGATTCGACCGATTCCCCAAGCAGGGTGTATTTTTTCTTTGTAGGATATCCATTCCTTGTGGATGGTCCACTTTGATCGTTGACATTGTTGATGATATGTGTTGGGTTGAGGGGTGTTTTGGGTGTTATTCCATGGTTTTTGGAATGTTTTCTATTGTGTGTTTGGCCTTGGGGCACTGATCACAACCTTGGCGTCAACAACACCATCATTGGTGTGAACCCCTAAACCTGCAAATGCACAAGAGCAACAAACATGTTAAATTGTTAGATCAAATGCAAGTAAACAAGCATGAAGGATTCCCCATAAAATCCATCTATTAAACATTCAAATTAGGAAAATAAAGAACACAATACAAGAAATGAAGTTAAATCCTAATTAACTGAATAGATTAGTGATCCCATGGGGAATTGGTGCCAATGAGATGTTGCAATTGGCCCTTTCCCAATTCCTAAGTTACAATGTTGAGTGGTTTTGAGAAAATGGTCAAATCTCCAAAGAGATTTGAGCATAACCTTGTTACAAATCTTGAAGATGATAAATGGTTGAGTGAAATGGGAAAAATTAGCTCTCAATGTGGAGAGAGTAACTTTGCATTCAATTGTGGATGAGGATGAAGTTGAGTACAATAATTTTACTCCAATTGTGGATGAGGATGAAGTTGAGTATAATATTTTTTCTCAAATTGTGGATGATAGAATGAGAGAAAGAGTCTCTTCCAAAATGGAAGAATGAATGAAATTGAGCAATGTGGGATCATTCAACATCCAATGGCCAAGTGTCACTTGTCAAGATGTGAATGGTTGAAGGTTGAGCACATTTTGATCAATGTGCAAGTTTGAATTTTGAATTTGATGAAGTGACATGTTTAGGGGGGATGAAAGAAATGGAGTTAATGTCACTTGGCTCAATGCACAAGGACATGTAAGAGGCATTAAATGCCTTGTTGGAAGGACTAAGCCCATTTGAATTTGAATTCAAATTTGAGGGAATATTCCTTTTTGATGCCATGTGAGGGAAAATAGAGAATTAAATAAATCAAAGTAATTGATTTATTGTGCAAGTTGCATTCTCTAGAAGATTTTAGTGAGAGGGATTAACTTAATCAAGGTTTTGATTAATTTAATGAAGAATTAGATGATTTGACAATTTTGACTCAAATAGATGAATTAATTTAAATTAGAATTGAGAGGAAATGATTTGATCTATTTAACTAAGGAGGAATATGTTAGATTGAATCAAATAAGGTTTAATTTATTTAATTTAAATAAGAGGACTTTAGAGATTTTAATCAAATAAAATGATTTATTTAATTAAATGAAAATGTAAGGCTAATTAAATTAATTGATTAATTTAATCACCGGAGGAGGAAGACTTAATTAAATGAATAGTGATTCATTACATTAAGAGATAGAATTATGATGAAATGTTGAGAGTATGATTTGGGAAGAAATGTTGTTAGTAATCCAAGATCAATTGTGCCAAAATGAAATTGTGCATTTTCCATGTCTACATTTTGCCCCTCTTTGAAGCAATGTACTTGTTGCATTAATTCAAAGAATAAACTACTATGATCAAAAGTTCAAAATTTTCTCATTTTTTTTAGATGCCCCACTACTGCCCCAGTGGAAGGATAATGTTGGATATTGCCCCCTCGAGAGATCGGACGAAAATTTTGATTTTTTGGATGATCTCGCTAAATAAAGATGACAAGGGGCCCACCAAGCCAGAAATGCCCTAGAATGCCTAAAAAAAATGGGTTAAAACACCAAAAAAGATGTAACATGGCCCTTGGTTGGACCAAAACCCTAGCTAGAAAGTCAAATTAGGTCACAAAACCCTAATTTTCAAGCTTAAATAGACCCTGAGGGGTCACTTTCAATACATTCATAATCTTAAACCTTTGAAAATTTAACACCTTGAGCTCTCTGAGTCTTGGTCACGATGGCGCAATGATAGCTTCCTCTGCATGTGTCAGAGTGGGTATGAGTGCATCCACGACCAGTCGCCACAAGACCCATGGTATGTACCCCTATCCGACTTTTGATTTTCTCGTTCTTCGTGCATTAATTAGGGTTTAGGTTTGGTCTAAGCAGTGGGACATGATATAGCATCGTGGAAACTACAAAGTCGGTGCCGCGTGGTCCTGTATAGAACCGCTTATGCATAGAGCATCACGCAACGCAGTTTAGGATTTTAGGGTTTCAATCACCAAACTCGGTCGCATGCACAAATAGCACCACACGGTGCAGTTTGTCAAAATGGGGTGCCAAATTCTACCACACAGTGCAGTTTAGAACATTATAAATTGTGCCACTTTTGAGAACAGTGCCACTTTTGTTGTTTCAAAAGTGAAATACGATACGGGTAGCAGATTTTCCTTAGGTAAACTGACATGGTACCCTTCCTTGTGCAAGAGAGTCGTGAGGTACTTCATTCGAGGGAGCACCAGTGGCCAGTACTTGAGAGATTATAGGGTATGCACGTATATCTCCAGGAGCAACTTGGGATGCTTGGTTTATGGCACGTTGTGTATGTCCCTCCTATTCGGGCACATTTGGGTATGATGCATACCTTGGCCAAGCGGTGGCATAGCGAGACATCATCCTTTCATCTTCCTACAGGTGAGGCCACCATTACTCTTGAGGATGTCTGGCACATCCTGTGACTACCTATTCATGGAGCTCGAGTGATCTATGATCTGGAGGAGGGTAGTGATGCATGCTTTGGTGTTATGGGCTTTGACGATCTTATCCTTTGTGATGGTCAAATAGACCTGGAGCGGTATCGGGGTATAGCCCCTACTTACAGGTTGATTGTGGCTGCGATTATTTCTAGTCTTGTTGCTCCTAATTGGCGTGGTCGATATTTCAGTCCAAGTTGGGGATTGGCATGGTAGCGGATGTGCATTCATCGAGAGTGCTTTGCCTGGGCACCAGTATTGTTGGCTTCCTTGTATAGAGATTTGCACGAGTTTGCATACCTAGATGGTCGAGCTCTTGGAGCCAGGATTAACCTTCTACACATTTGGGCATGGGAGTGGATCCCAGTGCTTCACCCAATTGTGACACCAGTTGTTATAGATATTGACGATCCCATGGTGTGGCGATATGATGGGATAGAGATTCACTTTACCCACATGGGTACAAACGGTATAGCCCACTGGTGGCAGGTTTTGGATGAGATGACAGTGTTCATATGGAGGTCATGGATGGGTATAGGCCCATGGTATGATGATGCTCAGCATCTTTTCTTTGCTCATCAGGATAGGTTTATGCAGGGCCGGGAGCACACTATGGTAGAGAGGTACCTTCCTGACAAGGTAGCCAGATAATTCAGTGAGATGCAGGATAGACCCGATGATCAGTACATGGCACTCTTCGCCCATAGCACGAAGGAGACAGTATGGGGGCTACCTATTCTAGCAGCTAAGGCAATGTCCTCATTTAGATAGTTAGTGGCCCAATCGTGGCCATATGATCAGGGGCCAGTAGATGCAGGGGTGACTCTAGCGTACAGGGCATGGTTTCGGCCTCCACTGAGATTGATAGTTTCTAAGACAGTGCTTCCACGTCGGAGGGCCAGAGGCAGGGCAGTAGGCAGAGGTCAGTGAGGTGTACCACCTCCTCACCAGTCACATCTGAGATACGGAGCATAGGCTCCAATAGGACCAGATGGGCATGCTCAGGTGGTACCATAGCATCAGCCAGCAGCACATCCAATGGGACACCCAGATCCTCGTGATGCATTGATTCAGCAGCTATAGGGCCAGGTACAAGTTTTGATAGTAGAGCGGGATGAGGCCTGGCAGCAGGTTGTTGTAGTTATAGCCGAGAGAGATTAGGCATGATCCGAGAGGGATCAAGAGATTAACCGACGGAGACAACTAGAGAGCATAACCTCCACATCCCGGGGCCGATCAGTTGAAATTTGGGAGTATAGAGAGGCTATTAGAGAGGTTGAGTACTATTGGCAGTACTATTGGTAGGTAGTGCCATCAGTAGGCAGAGTGCCAGACTTTTCCCAGCAGATAGGGAGGCGGTCGGTAGAGGATCACAGTGAGAGACAGGTGGGGGAGGGCAGCAGCCAGCAGGGCTAGCCCTTTTTTATCATGGATAGTTTTGCACTTTTGTTTTACGGGCTGCACTATTTTGGCCTTATTGTACCATGTATTCGATGTACACTTGATCCGATTTGTATCATAACAGTGCATTTTTTATGATATATATATATATGAGATGATTCACCTTTTTATGAGATGTATGGATGCATTCTAATTTGATGTGATGTTATGAGATGTTTCTATTCTTATACTTATGCGATGCAATATATGTAATGGATGCATTTCTTTTTGTATTTTTTTCATGTTGTATGTCAATGATGGTGTAATGAAATGCAAATGGTAATGGATGCAAATGATTATGTATGATGTAATGTTCTCTTAAGATGCTTAGAGTAACAAATTTATATTATTCCTCGTAACTTAAGATAATGATATGATGCAATGTGCTCTTTATGCTAATGATCTGGTGGATGCAGAATGTATGCATTGGCGATGTTTTTGATTATTGTTATGATACCATGTTAGTGTGAAAGGAAAATAGAAGAATTTAGAACTAATGAGTTAGTTAGGATGATGGTGATTTGCATTGCTAGGAGTTGGGGTTTTCAAAGGGTCAATTACGTTATGTTTGATAACACATATAGGTACGATGCATCAAGGTATAAAGGACCAGGATGGAGTTTATACCTAGTGTGGTGGACTTTGACTTGACAAACAAATAGGAGTATTCTTGTTAACACTTAGCATACGTACTTTGTTCAGGATATAGTTCAAACATTCTAAACATCTCGGGCCAAAACATAAGAAAGCTTTCTTATGTGGTCAACAAGATATCGAAAACATCATCCCCACATACTAAACAAAGCGCATATAACTAAGTTATTTTACTAGTGTATCCCACAAGCATAGAAAATAAAAGAGACAATGATCTTTGCCCCATTCCTTTCTCTCTAAACCTTTTTTTTTAGGCATCATCGAGAGGTCCTTAGAATGAGCGCAAAATAAGATAAGTCAAAAAGACCAGATAAAGTAAACAAACAAGCTAATGTTCTTCATACCACTAGCCAAGACTAACTACTATGGGGTACCTGATGCTTATGTCCATCTTAGGAAAGCTTCATCCTAAGACATGTTGTGATTAGGGTTTTGGTAGGACTGATTGGGTGATAAGCTACCAATACTCTGAGTTGACCAACTTGCTAACTCACTGATCTAGACTTTCAAGACTTTTGACGATTAAGTGTTCACTTTTGAACCTGCTAAACTTGCTTCTAACTGACTTACCAAAGGGTGAAGGCGATTGATTTATTATGAGTGATGATAATCGTAGTTGAAAGCGAGATGAAATGGATGCACCATTTTGGGTTTTTCAGATGTTTTGAGGCTGTTTTTGATATTTTGAGATGTTTTAAATATGTTTTTTGTATTTTCAAGATTTACGACAAAAGGACTAACTTAAAGACCTATCCTATGGGTCTTAGGAGCTGATCCATAGATTAGCCTTGCCTACGTTATATACGCAGAGACCACATAGTTCGATTGATGATAGATTTGACTTGATGATAAGATGGGCAAACAGATTGTCATTTTATTGTGACAGATGTCTAAAGGACTAACCTAAATGTATACTAGATGGGCAAATGGATTGCCAAATGCGACAAACGCCTAAAGGACTGACCTAACTATCTTGGGGGATGATCAAAGATCAACCTTTCCTACGTTCAAGGTCATTGACGACGTAGTTCAGAAAAGGTGAAAGACTGAAAAGACTCAATGATGAACTTTTGAAAATATTCTAATATTTTGACATGTTTTTGGATTTTTGATGAACTTTTTGAATGTTTTTGGATTTTTTGAAGTTTTTTGATATTTAGGAATATCCTAAGAATATACACAAATCTGATCCGATGCAGGTATAGGAACATGCCCCCAGCATGGTGTGATAGTCTATTTCGATGAAGGTAGGACAAACTGGCCTTAGGAATATGCCAATTAGCACTATGGTGGAATATGGCTCGGGCATCAGCTTAGGCTATGGTATGGATGCGAGCGGATGGGTGATTAATGAAATGAGATGGAATGGTCGAGTGAGTCATGCAGATCCTAGTGGATAGAGAGTGCTTTATTTATGCTTAGCACCTATTTACCAGGTTTTCACCAAGGTACTTGTCCAAAGCACCACTGAAGTGGTTTTCACTGGAGGACGATTTTTTTCTTTACTATTTTCAATCATTTTTCTGATTTTTTGGATTTTCGCATTTTTTATTTTATTTTTATTTTTTTTTGTTACCAAGACGCCTGTTTGCCAGGTTTTCATCAAGGTAACCATTTTTTCAAGACTTTTTTCGGTTGTTTTTTTATTTTTTGATTCTATACCTTGCAAGTTTTTTAGGCATAAAAATTTTTGAGATGACAACTGTTCATGGGCTCCTACAGAGGGTCGCCCTCTGGTGTTGACAACTGATATGCTCTCGATTGATAGCTTGCGGTGATGATGAAAGGTCCTAGCCAATTGGGCTCAAACTTTCCTTTGCCATCCGGGTTTGGTACATTCTTTTGGTTCTCTTTCATCACAAGTTCACCGACTTGGAAGGTGTGTTGCCTGATCTTCTTGTTGTAGCTCTGTTTCAGGCGATTCTGGTAGACCTGTAGATGGTTTAGGGTGTCCATGCTTCGTTCATCTAGTAATTCCAGCTCATTCAGTCTTGTAACCCTATATTCCTCATCTGTGATGGGGTTTTGCAATGATATCCTTAGTGACGGAAGCTTGATCTCGATAGGGAGGATGCATTTTGATCCGTAGACCAGGGAAAATGGGGTGGCGCATGTTGGCATGCAAATGCTGGTGTGGTAGGCCCATAAGGTGGGATTTAACTACAGATGTCAATCACGACCAGAGTCATTGACTATTTTCTTAAGGATCTTCAAAATGGTTTTAATGGTAGCTTCTGCTTGGCCATTGCCTTGTGGGTAATATGGTGTGGAAAAGCGGTGTTGGATTTTGAATTTTCACAGAAGTCATGGACATCCTGATTCTTGAAGGGTGTCTCATTATCAGAGATAATGGATTAAGGAACACCGTATCGGCAGATGAGGTAGTTCAGGATGAACTTGGATATCTGTTTTCCCATGATGTAGGTCATGGGAATTTCTTTGACCCACTTTGTGAAATATTCAGTGGCGGTGATAATGAACTTATGGCCATTGGATGAGGTGGGTGAGATTTTACCTATGAGATCGAGCCCCCATTGGGAAAAGGGCCAAGGTGTAACAATAGGATGTAATTCTTGAGTTGGTGCATGAATGAGTTCTTCATGTTGTTGGCACTGTAGACACCTTCTGACAAACTCGTGTGCCTCTTTTTCCATTGTTGGCCAATAGTATCTAGTTCTCAACAACTTTTTAGCCAAGGTCATACCACTCGAGTGTGAACCGCATGTGCCATTGTGTACCTCAGTCAAAATAGTCAAAGCCTCCTTAGGTTTTAAGAAATGTAGCAGGGTTCCATCGATACTTCTATGGAAGAGGGTTTCTCATAGGATGACAAATTGTAAGGACCTTTTCACAAAGGTTCGCTTTAGGTTCGGGGTAATGTCAGCTGGGAGGATTCCTAATCTTAGGTAGGTGTAGATGTCATGGTACCAAAGATCACTGGGACCAACAAGTTTGCACACGTATTCTAACTCTGGTACCTCAAAAGTAGGTACGAGAAGCTGCTCTACAAGGAATTCATGCTTCGAGACATTGCGGGGGATATCTAACAAGGATCTAATTGTTGCCATTGCATCAGCTACTTTGTTGTTTTCCCTTGGTATTTGCTCAAAGGTGATATCGATGAATGATTCCTTGAGGCTCTCTACCACCTTCTTATATGGTGCAAGTTTATCATCCTTAGTTTGGTATTCATCGTTGACTTGGTTGATGATAAGTTGTGAGTCTCCATAGACCTTTAGTGCCATGATTCGCCACTATGCCGCAATTTTGAGACCTAAGGTTAAAGCCTCATATTTTGCAATGTTGTTCATATAGGGGAATGCCAACTTGTAAGATCTTGGTATGAAATCCCCTTGTGGGTTGATGAAGAACACACCGGCTCCTAATCCATGTTGTGTGTGGGAACCGTCAAAGTATAGTTTCCAATGATCGACTGCACCGAGATTGAAAAGGGACTCGTTTGGAAATTCTAATATGAGCGGGTTGTCTTCATATATTGGAGCCTCTACTAGCTGATCTACAATGACTTGTCCCTTGATTGCTTTTCACTCTACATACTCAATATCATGCTTAGATAGTATCATAACCCATTTAGCCATTCTTCCTATAAGCATTGCTTTTGACAATAGATACTTGAGGGGGTCTATCTTGGAAATTAGCTTATTTGATGAGCTAGCATGTAGTGTCTGAATTTCTGGGCTGCAAACACCATGACCAAGCAAGCTTTTTCTATTGATGTGTAGTTGAGCTCGTGCCCCACCATGGTTCTGCTGATATAGTAAATGGCCTGCTCGGTTCCCTTTTCATCATGTTGGGCTAAAAGGGCACCAAGGGCGGTTGTCATTTCTAAGATGTATAAAATCAATGGTTTCCCTACGATCGATGGCATCAACACAGGTGGTGTAAGTAGGTATTCCTTGATCTTTATGAATGCTTGTTCGCACTTGTTGTCCCACCTGAATGCTACTCCCTTGTGGAGTAGGTGTGAATAGGCAATCTGTTTATCTGCCAGTTGTGCTATGAATCTTCGGATGGACTAGAGTCTACCTTGTAATTCTCTGAGTTGCTTTAGTATTCTTGGTGCTCCCATATCAAGGATTTCTTTTACCTTTGTGGAATCCACTTCTATCCCTCTCATTGAAACTATGTACCCCAGCAACCTTAATGATTGTACCCCAAAGACACATTTCTTTAGGTTGAGCCTAACCTTGTATTTTTCCAGCCTATCAAAAATTGCACTTAGAGTTGCTATGTGATCCTGTCTCTTCCTTGATTTAGCCAATATGTCATCCACATAGTCTTCAATATTTTTGTGGATCATGTCATGGAAGATCAGTGTCATGGCTCTTTGGTATGTAGCTCCTGCATTCTTCAATCCGAATGGCATCACATTCCAGCAGTAAGTGCCCCAAGGACATGTAAAGGTTGTCTTATGCTGGTCCTCCTTTGTGATCATTATCTGATTGTACCCCGAGAACCCATCCATTAGGGATAGCATCTCATCTCCAGCCATCATATCCACTATCATGTCAATGTTGGGTAGTGGAAAATCATCTTTAGGACATGCCTTGTTAAGGTCTCTAAAGTTTGTGCAGATGCGGATGCCCCCATTTGGTTTTAAGACTGGTACAAGATTAGAAACCCACTTTGGATAGTCAATCGGGCATATGAAGCCAACATCTAGGAGCTTATGTAACTCAATCTTGACTAGCAAGGCTATTTTCGGGTGCATTTTCCTCAACTTTTGTCTCACTGGTTTCGCTCTAGGGTAGACAGGAAAATGATGAACCACCACCTCAAGATCTAGTCCTAGTATGTCAGCGTAGGTCCATGCAAATTTTACCTTTCTTTCTTTTGGGAATGCTGCTAGCAATTCTTCTTCCTCTATTAGGAGAGACTCGGCATAAAAAGTGATTATAGTTCTATTTCCGTTCCCAAGTTGATAGGATTGCACTGCTCTGCCAAGATTGCTAACTTTTCTTGATGTAAAGCAGTATGGGGGAGATTGAATCCTTCATCCTCTGGTGCCTCGGAGAGGTTTTCACCATTGGATGTGTCCTTTATTTTTACTGTTTTGTGGTTTTCACTCAATAACTCTGAGCTTATTCTCGATATTTTTCTTTTGCAACTGAAGGACTCAATCATCTCCCCATAATATGCTTGGGTGTCTAATGTGATGTTGAAGCTTGCCTTGTGATCCCCACACAAAATTGTATCCCTTAGTCCCATGAATTCCAAGAGTGCCTCATTGTTTTCGAATGAGTCTAGAATTGGCGGTCCTCGTTGATTGTGATCAATGAGTTACGGGTGTAATAAGGTGATTTGGTGGGTTTGTTGGTTTAACTCGGCTAGTGAGGCACTAATCATTAACAGGGTGGAATCCTCAAAAAGCCTAGGAAGGCCAGCTATGGTGTCATCCTCGTCACTACTGGTACAAACATCAGTGACGTCAAAGGTGAAGTTGTCGAGTGGGAGACCTAGGCATACGGGTGGTCTAAGGGTAGTTGTTGTTACTTGAGGAGATGACCTGACTGCACTACTAGGAGTACCTCTGCCACGTATGGTTATACTCAGAGGATTACAGCCGAGGCCAAGGTTTGGCATTCTTCTTTCTGCAATGATGGGCTCTAGGCATCCATCACTGTTCCTTCCAAGGCTTTCGTTTCTATTATAACCCATACCAAGCATCATTTGTAGCCCCCTATTGGTTTCTTCCATCGATAAGGTGGGTATGGGTCTTGCATCATGGTATATTGAGCTTGCAATGTCTTCCTCACTAACACTTTCCTAACTTAGATCTCCCCAATGGAAAAATCCAGAAGGATCGGCCCTAAGGGTGCGGACGGGTATTTCTTGTGATCGAGGTTTCCCATACGACCTAGGAGATTGTGGTAACTCTCCTATAACAAATGCATTCCTTTTCATTCTATAATCACCACATCCATTATCTTGAATGATGTTTTTGATGGATATATCAGGGATGGTAGGTGTCTCTGTTGTAGAGGTGGAAGTGAGGTTGGTTGGGTCTATGTATGAAGTGGATGGTCCTTCATCATTTTTTGGTACTTGGGGGATCTTATAAAACTTGGCTTCCAAGTTTTTGTAGTAGGCGAAGTGCTGAGGATCCCCATATATAGTGACCTCCTCATTTTGGTGTGAAAACTTGATACATTGGTGATATCTCGAGGCCACTTCTTTCATTCCATGGATCCACAGGCGTCCAAGGAGGATGTTGTATGGAAGGTCGAGGTCGAGGACCTGATAGGTGGTTTCCATGGTCACCGGTCCCACTTGGATGGGGATTTTGATAGTGCCCTAGGACAGTCTTTCTTGGTCATCATATGCCCTTATTGTGATGCTCTTGTTCTTGTTAATGCAATCCTCAGCGAATCCCAATTTCTTTATAAATTTCAGAGAGAAAATGTTTAGGCTTGCACCTCCATCCACCAGGACTCTTTTAACTTTCTTTTTATGGAATAGCACTTGAAGGTGAAGTGCGCGGTTATGAGATGGTTGTGGTGGGAAGTCTTGGTTAGAGAATGTAAGAAGATTTGGGGTAACGATGTTACCCACCATAGCCTGGAACTGCTCTATGTCAAGGGTGGCGGAGATGGTGGATGCAGCTAATGCTTCATCAAGTATCTTCCTATCAGCGGCAGAAATTTTCAATAGTTCCATGATGGTGATTTGGGCAGGGGTTCTCTTCAGCTGGTCAATGACATTGTAGTCATAAGGGATGGCTTTGGTATTAGAAATGGAGGTCTTAGCTGGTGCCCCGACAATGGTGACCTTTTCGCCACATGTGGTGACTCCACAGTCGTTGTTGGCTCCTTAGACATTTATGACTGTGACCATTTTGTCGACACATCCGACTATTTCTTCATACACTAGATTAGCACTAGCATATTTTTGCTTGCCTTTATTATTCCCCTTATTTTTCCCCTAAATATTTCCTTGATTATTTCCTTGGTTGTGGTTCGGCATCGGATTTGTGTATATTTTCAAATCTTGGTTTCCGACCGACTGTTCGATATTGATGATCTTATCCTTGATGAGGTCTTGGATGATGTTTTTAAGTCTCATGCAATCGGTAGTGGTATGTCCTTTGACCTTGTGAAAGTCACAAAGGAGGTTTTCATTGTACCATGGATGTTTGGTCATGGGTTCTGCATATTGCTCGGAGTTAGAGTCTTTGATTAGGTTCTCCTTGACCAATTTCTTCATGATGGACTCGATAGATTTGCCAAGAGCCGTGAACTTCCTCTTGGGGGGATATTTTCCTCGGGGAGGTGGTCCTCCTTGATTACCCAAGTTATTGATTTGATTGGCAGAAGTTGGTTGTTATTGTGCTACTATTGCATTAGTCTGCACATTGTTACGATTCTAATTTTGCGATTGATGATGGGTTTGGATGTTCTACTTAGGGGCACTGATGACCACTTTAGCATCAACCATGCCATCGTTCATGATATTTTTGTTCCTCGACCATGTTTGAGGTTTATCATTATAGTTGTTGGATGGGCAGTTATCCTGTGGTGGAGTGAATGTGGATGCACCTCCTCACACAGTAAGGGCTCTTTCGATGTTGAGCACCTTTGGGATCAATTGATCATAAGATGTGATGCATTACATTTTCAGGTAGAATGCCAAGTTTTCATTCAAATTGGATATGATAGTGCACACTTGTTGTTCTTTTGGCATGGTTCACTTGCTTTGATTGGCCTTGGATCACCATCTTTGTAAGAAGGTCACGAATAGCTCTTCTTTTTCTTGTTTGAGTGTGGATAGTTCTTCCAAACTAACATCCGCACCCATATTGAAAGCATAATTCTTATGAAAATCTTCCATGATTTCCTCGAATGTTTTAATGCCCGTGGGTAGGTGAGAAAACCATTCCATAGCTAGACCAGTTAGACTACGGGGAAAGAGTCACATTAGATATGTGTCATCATATGCAACCTCCATGCAATGCACTTGAAATTCCCTGACATGGTTTTCAGGGTTACTCGTTCCATTATACTTGTCAAATTTGGGGATCTCGAATCCCTTTGGGAATGGTATCATGGTGAGACTTCTGTCAAAAGGATAAGGGCACAAGTTGCCCAGTGTTCTTGTTGTTTTTCCTGCTTGTAAGTCCAACACTTGCTGCGAGAGCAGTTTGATTTGTGTTGCGACGTCTTTGCTTGGATCGGGAGGTGGAATGAATAAGTTGTGAAGTGTTTGATTAGTGGGAGGATTACTAGTGGGGGTTTGTTGCAAGCTTTGCTATGCGTTCAAGGCTTGCTAGTATGCCTGCATTTGCATCAACAATGCTTGTTGTTGATCTTGTTGCTGTTGTTACAACAACGCTTGTTGTTGGTCCATCTGTTGTTGTTCCCATAAAGCCTGTTGTTGGTCAAGCTGTTGTTGCACTATCACAGCTTGTTGTTGGTCTAGTTGTTGTTGTGCCAACAAAGCTTGTTGTTGGTCAAGTTGTTGTTGTGCTAACAAAGCTTGTTGTTTGGCTTGTTGATGTGCCTGAAAGTCTTGCAGGGCTTGTTGGTATGCTTGTAGATGGATTGCTTGCAGTTGCACTTGGTATTGTGCTTGTGCTTGCGCTTGGGCTTGAGCTTGTGCTTTGGCTTGAGCTTGTGCTTGGGCTTGGGCTAGTGCTTGAGCTTGTGCTTGAGCTTGTGCTTGTGCTTGAGCTTGTGCTTGAGCTTGGGCTTGTGCTTGAGCTTTTGCTTGAGCTTGCTACTTTTGCTTGAGTACTCTTTGTTGGTTAGCCTTTTGATGTTTTGCTAACAAAGCTTGTTGTTTGGTTTGTTGATGTGCCTGAAAGTCTTGCAGGGCTTGTTGGTATGCTTGCAGATGGATTGCTTGTAGTTGCGCTTGGTATTGTGCTTGTGCCTATGCTTGTGCTTGTGCTTGCACTTGGGCTTGAGCTTGTGCTTGGGCTTGAGCTTCTGCTTATGCTTGGGCTGGTTCTTGAGCTTGTGCTTGAGCTTGTTCTTGGGCTTGAGCTTGGGCTTGTGCTTGGGCTGGTGCTTGAGCTTGTGCTTGAGCTTGTGCTTGGGCTTGAGATTGGGCTTGTGCTTGAGCTTGCTGCTTTTTCTTGAGTACTCTTTGTTGGTTGGCCTTTTGAAGGGTTTGGATTAGAGTGGTGAATGAATTTACCATGTTAGCTTTTGGTGGAATTGGTGGTGGAATGGGAATAACGCCAACCATTGTGGCAGGTGAAAGGGTTATGGTGGTGGTTGGGATTTGGATTGTTGGAGGTGTGGTTGAGATGCTCGATCCTTGAGAAGGTATTCTTTGTGAGATTTGAGGACCGATTGATGTATTTGTTGTGGTGGTTTGAATGGTCACAATTTTTTGTTGTGATGCTACGGGCAAAAAGAGAGAATTTGATGTGATGTTCAAATTGCCCGAATCTAAGAAACCATCGAGGGGTATGGGAGGCAAACCCAATCCGAGAGATGATGTGGATGTGAATGGAAATGGGGGAAGAGATGATGTGCCACCTTGGAAAGAAAAAGGATCGGCAACTCCTATTGTTCCAAACAAGCCACCTTCTCCTTGTGGTAGAGAAGTTTGTATGTTTAATTGATAGGCTGGTGAGGCATGGAAGGAAGATGAACCAGCGGGATTATGGAATGTGAGTGGGATGTATGGGTGTAAGGGATTTACCAAGATAGAATTATCTGGTGTGGTGTTAACAACCACCTCTTTGTTGTTCATAAGGTGATGCTGCTGTAACTCTCAAAACATGGCACTTCCTTTGTTCACAATAGGTGAGGTTGGTGTGATGATTGACTTGGTGTGAGGTATTTCTTGATTGACATTTGACATTTGGGATGCGTTTGTAAGGGGCATGTCCATACTAGTGCTTGCGTCAAGGTCGAAAGGGAACTGGACCCCTCCTTCCACTAATGTGCTTAAGTATTTGAAGATGGCACTAACAATTTTATGGTTCTTTGGATTTTGGACCATTTTTATCATTTCAGATTGTGTCATCCCCA
The DNA here is from genome assembly GCA_007115665.2 of Sequoiadendron giganteum. NCBI lineage: Eukaryota > Viridiplantae > Streptophyta > Pinopsida > Cupressales > Cupressaceae > Sequoiadendron > Sequoiadendron giganteum. The sequence goes on along the minus strand of CM021109.1, from coordinate 62,602,540 downwards.
TGTCTTCATTTGTGATGTCCTCTTCATAACTCTCCTCTTGAGGATTTTTTGATGGTAAGGGAGAGATACTTGGGGGATTGTTTGATCCCACGAGGTTTATTTCAGAGGTTACCTGACTCATGTCAACGAAAGTTGATATTTCACTGATATTTTCCATGTTCTTCTTGTATTGTGATCTTGTTTGGACCATAAAAAATAGGGATTGTTTGATCCTAACCTTTTAGGCTCAAAAGAGAAGAACTAGGGAAGTCAAAGATCAAAGAGGGTGATGATGATGATGGGATAAATGGATGAAGTGAGTGAGTGAAACCTTTTGAAGAACTCTTGAAGGGTTATGCTAAACTATTAGGACTTAATGTGATTTGTGATGGTTTGACTAGGTGCATTAAGTCAAACAAGATTGTAGTGAAGTTTTAGTCCCTAGGAAGTTTGTGTTATCCTAGGAAACTTTGCACAAAAGGATGAATTGGCTAAGTGTGTTAAGACAAGGTGATTTGTGAACTAGTAGGCCTTAGGAAGTTGCATTATCCTAGAGGAAATTTCGTTCAAGAGATTTGACTATTTTGGCTAGGTGTGTTAAGCCAAGATAGGGTGATGTTGGTTTATCCCTTTAAGTTTAGCATGAGTGATTTTTCCAGAGTTCTCAAAAATTTTGATGATGGGATGAGATTTGGTTTGATGGAGAGATGGATGAGGATGAAAATTTTGATATTGGACCTTGACCTAGACACAACTCCTTCTTAAAAAACCTTAGTGTTGAAGAACATGCTAGACTTCCTATGGGAGGAAAGCAAACCTTTCAAAAAGTTCAGGATTTTGCTGATAGTAAAACACATACAAAGTTGGATTATTCCTTGAAGATTTCTTATAGAAGTTGTATACTATTATTTCTCTAAATTCGAAAAGTCTCTCAAGATGCTCCTCATGATTTTTTAGACTAAGCTTCTTGAACTTTGGTTTTGGGATTTTGATCTTGTGAGAAATCATTTGGAACAACACAAATGAGTTTCAATTTGTCTTTTTATCTTGGCTTAATGGATTCTTTTTACCGAAGACATTTGCTTGCTTATGTTTCAAACTATATGTCTAATGTCCCACTTTCTTTCTCATCCCACAAGGTCCATTGTGTGGAAATCAAGGAAAATAGGGCAAAAGTTTCCTATGTTTAACATTGTTGAAAAAAAATGACGATAGAATCCACACACTTAGAAACCTCTAAAGATATGATCCCTAGAGAAAGCAAGAGTGCTTGAATTCATCAAAGGTATTTGTTTCCTCCAAGGGGTTTTAAATTCAAATTTCTTTGTGTATGTTTGTTTTCAAATGTTTTTGAGAACCAAGCAATGTGTTTTCCACTTCCAAGCACTTTTTACAACCCTAGGATGATGAGACAATATTCTGTTGGGTTCCCACTTGGACGAATCCAGCTGCGCATATTTTGTGTGAATGGATAAATGCTTGACCACATTGGCTCCTCTCCATGGCACACACTTCTCGGGTCAGCCAAGCATTAGTACCCATGAATCTCCCATGGCATACTTTCCATCTCTACAATAAAACCACATGTATAACTTGGGGCAGCTTCAAAGGATATGATCTTTTGCACTAACAAAATAGATAAGATTTTGGATTTAGCTAAACAAAGGGTTTTAATTTGGGCATTTCATTCGTGGGTGATTATCCAACATCCGCGAGAGTCCATTTCTATCCATCTCGTCAGAATAATCCTTGTGATTCTTGAACTTTCCTCAAGAATCCACACTTATATACTGGTTGGAAGTCGCTTGGCTTTAGCGTGTTCCCGGTTGGGTCATTCCCTTGGGTGATTACTTTTTCCCACAAGGCAGGCGCTAAGATAAACAATAGCGAGCTAGCATATCCCATCGTTCAACCAACCTTTATTGAAAAACAAAGGGAGAACCTCCGCAATATGTCGTGCTCACACTCACATGTTTTGTTCAATTGTTAGGTACCCAAATTGAAATGTGGAAGCAATCTTTTATGCAACTTAGTGTCACCAAAAAGACTTTTGATTCTCAAGATCGCCGTGAAGCATGAGAGAAGCGCATACGCCCTTTTAAATGACACTACTTTGCAAAAAGGATTACAAGATACAAAAAAATCATGTTCATTTTAAATCCCTCAAAGCAATAATGAGTTCTTTTTAAGCACCAAAGGAAAATGTGAGATTGCCTTGCTCAATTATTATCCTTTAAACAAAATCTAGTATGTTTGTCTAAGGTTCTTTTTATCCCTTTGGCAACTTTTGAAAAGAAATTTGATTGTTTATTTTAGAACCCAAAAGAAATTTAGTGTTCCTAAGGAAAATGAAATTAACAAATTCCTTTTAAACAAGAATCTAAAAAGTCCTTAAATTAAATTAACAAATTCCTTCTAGCGCCAAAATGTGAACCCCTAAACCTACAAATGCATAAGAGCAACAAACATGTTAAATTGTTAGATCAAATGCAAGTAAACAAGCATGAAGGATTCCCCATGAAATCCATCTATTAAACACTCAAATTAGGAAAATAAAGAACACAATACAAGAAATGAAGTTAAATCCTAATTAATCCAATAGATTAGTGATCCCATGGGAGAATTGGTGCCAATGAGATGTTGCAATTGGCCCTTTCCCAATTCCTAAGTTGCAATGTTGAGTGGTTTTGAGAAAATGGTCAAATCTCCAAAGAGATTTGAGCATAACCTTGTTACAAATCTTGAAGATGATAAATGGTTGAGTGAAATGGGAAAAATTAGCTCTCAATGTGGAGAGAGTAACTTTGCATTCAATTGTGGATGAGGATGAAGTTGAGTATAATAATTTTACTCCAATTGTGGATGAGGATGAAGTTGAGTATAATAATTTTACTCAAATTGTGGATGATAGAATGAGAGAAAGAGTCTCTTCCAAAATGGAAGAATGAATGAAATTGAGCAATGTGGGATCATTCAACATCCAATGGCCAAGTGTCACTTGTCAAGATGTGAATGGTTGAAGGTTGAGCACATTTTGATCAATGTGCAAGTTTGAATTTTGAATTTGATGAAGTGACATGTTTAGGGAGGATGAAAGAAATGGAGTTAATGTCACTTGGCTCAATGCACAAGGACATGTAAGAGGCATTAAATGCCTTGTTGGAAGGACTAAGCCCATTTGAATTTGAATTCAAATTTGAAGGAATATTCTCTTTTGATGCCATGTGAGAGAAAATAGAGAATTAAATAAATCAAAGTAATTGATTTATTGTGCAAGTTGCATTCTCTAGAGGATTTTAGTGAGAGGGATTAACTTAATCAAGGTTTTGATTAATTTAATGAAGAATTAGATGATTTGACAATTTTGACTCATATAGATGAATTAATTTAAATCAAAATGATTTAATTAAATAAATGATTTGATTTATTTAACTAAGGAGGAATATATTAGATTAAATCAAATAAGGTTTAATATTTTTAATTTAAATAAGAGGACTTTAGAGATTTTAATCAAATAAAATGATTTATTTAATAAAACAGAATTGTAGGGCTAATTAAATTAATTGATTAATTTAATCACTGGAGGAGGAAGACTTAATTAAATGAATAATGATTCATTACATTAAGAGATAGAATTATGATTAAATGTTGAAAGTATGATTTGGGAAGAAATGTTGTTAGTAATTTAGGATCAAGTGTGCCAAAACGAAATTGTACATTTTCCATGTCTATAGTTGGTAACATTTTTTTTTCACCCATGTCTACGGTTTATCATTATAGCTTATTGATGGACAATTGTCTTGATAAGTTGGTGTCCCCCCTTGTGCAATGATGTCTCTTTCGATATTAAGAGCTTTGGGGATGAGTTGATCATAGGAGGTGATGCACTGCACTTTGAGATGGAAGTCCAAAGTTCCTTCAATATTTACAATGAAAATTCTGACTTGTTGTTCTTATGGCATGGCCCACTTGCTTCTGTTGGCTTTGGATTGCCATCATTGTAAGAAAGATGTAAATGATTCTCCTTTGTTTTGCTTGAGGTTGGACAAATCTTCTAAGCTTACATCCATGCCCATGTTGAATGAATAATTTTGCATGAATGCGTCCACAATTTCTTGGAACTTTTTTATTCTAGGTGGAAGAAGGGAAAACCATTCCATGGTTGAGCCAGCCAGACTTCGGGGGAAGAGCCTCATTAGATAAGAGTCATTGTAGGACAATTCCATACAGTGTACATGGAATTCCTTGATGTGATCTTCAAGATTTCCAGTTCTATGGTATTTGTTGAATTTTGGTATCTCAAAGCCTTGTGGGAGTGGCTTCATCACAATGCTCTTGTCAAATGGATAAGGGCATAAATTCCCTTGTGATTTTGGGGTCTTCCCAGATTGTATGTCCAACACCTATTGTAAGAGAATTTTGATTTGGGCGGACAAATTGATTTGCGGGTTAGGTGATAGAATGAATGTGTTTCAAGTTGGCATGGTGAGTTGGATGACGAATGGGGTGACTTGCGAACTGGGTGGTGCATTCATGGGAGTTTGTTGTGCAACTAATTCTTGTTGATATGCTTGTAACTATTGTTGCACCAACAAAGCTTTTTGTTGGTCTTGTTGTTGTTGTTGTGCCAACAATGCTTGTTGTTGGGCTTGCTACTATTGTTGTGTCAATAATGCTTGGTGTTGGGCTACTTGTTGGGCTGCTTGTTGTTGTGCTTGGTATTGTTGCAAAGCTTGTTGGTAGGATTGTTACTATACCAAGGCTTGTGCTTGAGCTTGTTGTGCTTGATATTGAGCTTGGGCTTGTGCTTGGGCTTGTGCTTATGCTTTTGTAGCTTGTGTAGCTTGTGCGGCATGTGTAGCTTGTGTGGCATGTTGGGTTTGTTGCTATTGTAATAATGCTTGTGCTTGTGCTTGGGAAACTTGTGTTGCTTGAGTAGCCTAGGCAACTTGTGTAGCTTGAGCAATTTGTTGGGTTTGGAATTGTTGAAATGCCTTTTGGTATGCTTATTGGGCTACTCACAAGGCAATGTTGTATTGATTGGTCATATTTGGATTTGGTGTCAATGATGGAGGATTCAAAATTGTGTGAGATGGGGTGATGAGATTTTGTTGAGGCGGTTGTTGAGGTGTTGGGGTGATGATATGGGGTTGAATGGGTTGTATGGATGACATTCTAGGTCCTTGGGAGACCATGTTTTGAGATATTTGGGGTGTTGTTGATGGTGTAATGATTGATTGAAGATGTTTGGATTGGTGCCACTTGGTGTTGTGATATCAGTGGCATGCTCGTGTTGACTTGTTTCGTGATTGGGGGTTGTTTTGACTTAGTTGATTTTGGATAAGTAAAAGGGATTTCCCTAAACCTTGGATTGATGTAGTTGTTGATGTTAATTGAGGGATCGATGGGAGGATAAGGGGTATGTTTCCTTGAGAAAGTGATGATGAGGCATCAAATATTCCCCCTTTCCCAACCAAACTTCCTTTTCCCTGTGATACCATGGGGAGAGAGACTTGTGCCCCAAGAGGGTATGATGTTGTTGCTGAGAAAGTGGATGCATTATTGGTATCATGGAAAATGAGCAAGACGTATGGATGCTTTGGGTCTTGAGGGATGGTATTCAGCATGCCTAAGATGGTTTTTTCATCCAAACTCTGGTTCTTTACAAGGGGATGTGTTTGAAGAGCTTGGATCAATCAACTCCCCTTGGTGATCATGGGTTGACTTGGAGCCTGAGATGATGTTGGTTGTGGGATGGGTTGAATGATTCTTTGGGGGGATGGTGTGAATGATACCGGTGCCATAATCCCAAGAGCTTGTTCCACAATAGTGCTAACATCATAATCGTAAGGGAGTTTGGCCCCTTATTTTGTTAATGCTAGCATGTATTATGAAGGATTAATTCTCATCATGGTATTAACAATTTTGTGGTTTTCTGGATTTTGGACTATTTCCATGATTTCATCTTGAGTCATCCCCAAAGGATTATAGGTGATATCCTCCACTTGGAAACCTCCTTCTTGAGGATCTTGTGGTTTTTTAGAAAGGTTGAGTGGGGGATTGTTAGATCCAATGGGGTTTAATTCGGGTGTGGTTTGACTCAAGTCACTTGAAGTAGATGACTCTTTGTTTTGCTCCATGTTTTTCTTATATTGAGATCGAGTTTGAACCATAAAATAAGGACCAACTTTTAGTTACAAAGAATAAAAACCAAGTTTGTTTAAGGATCAAAGGATGGTGATAAGATAAATGAAACATGGATGGTGCGAAGGATTGAACTCTTAAGAATCTTGAAGGGACACTAGACTTTAGGAATTTTGGATTTGGATTTGGATAATGGACTTATAAACCCCAAGATGTTGGATGTTATATTGGAATAAATTTTTCCACAAGATGATAATTTAACTAAGTATATGAAGAATGATTCATCTACACACACTTAGTCAAACAAGGTAATTTTTTATTTGATTTAAAGGATTTTCCAAAACCCTAGCATGATTTGATTTTTCCAAGATTCAAAGAGTTGGTGGTGAGATGGGATTTTGATTTTTTGAAGGATGGATGAGAATGTTGATTTTGATCCTAGATTGGACTTAGATAACTTCCTTTTACAAGACCTTAGTATTGAAGAACATTCTATACTTCCTATGTGAGAAACTCAAAACATTGAAAAAGACTTGGATTTTGATTATAATATAATTCGTCCAAATAAGGATTATTCTTTGAAGCACGTTTGTAAAAGTTATAAACCAATCTTTCTCTAACTTTGTAGAGCCTTGAAAGATGCTCCTCACGAGATTTTGGAATAAGGTGCTTATGACGATTTGATTTGGGGATTTTGACTTTACGGGAAATCACGGGATCAAGCACATGTGAGATTCAATTATCGTTTATCTTGCTTATATTTGGTTCTTTTTATCAAAAACACTTTCTTGCTTAGATTTCAAACTGAATGTCTACGTCTCAATTTCCTTTCATCCCACAAGGTCCATTATGTGGAAATCAAGAAGATCAACGCAATAGTTCCCTATGTTAACTTTAGTGAGAGAAAATAGAGATATAAATCCAAATACTTAGAAGCCTTTAAGCATGAAATCCCTAGGGACAAGCAATAGCACTTGGATTTTTCAATAGTATCTGCTCCTCCTAAAGGGTTTGAAATTTTGGTGACGTGTTGAAAATTTATTTTTCCAATGTTTTAGATCCAAGTAAAGTGTTTCAATTCAAGATAATGCACAACCCTAGGATAGAATAGAGGCAATATTTATCGGATTCCCACTTGGATTTCTCCAAATGTCCTTATTCAAAGCAGATGATTAGAAGATTGACCACACTAGCTCCCCCTTTCTCGGCACACACTTCTTGGGTAAGCCAAGATTTGAGTTCTCATGAATCTCCCATGACAAACTCTTCATCTCTTCTTTGAATCACAAGTATGTGGGACGGCTTCAGAGGTCTGACCTCCTGACACCAACAAATAGATAGGGATTTTTGGATTCTACACGAGTTGGCTCATAATCAAGGCACCCATTCAGAAAGCCACATGAGAGGCAAGATCAACTCATGTAAAGAGTATCACCTACTTGTCTGTAGGAGTTCTTGTAATGATGATATTTCCTCAACATTCAAATTTGTATACCGGTTGGGAGGAGCTTGGCGTTTAGCTCGTTACCGATTTGATTCATTCCCTTAGGGTGAGTACTTTTTCCCACCAAGGCAGGCTCTCTAAAGGTGAACAATAGCGAAGAAGTGCATTTTTAGTTCGACCACCTAAAGCATCTAGGTGGGAGCACACACAATGCCTTTTCTTCACACTCGCATAATTTGTCCAATTTTAAAAGCCCAAATTTGAAGTGTGGAGAAAATCTTTTACACAAATCAATATCACCAAAAGACTTTTGATTCTCAAGATCGCTGTGAAGAATGAGAGAAGTGCATACGCCTTTTAAATGATATTATTTTGTAAAAGAGATTACAAAACATGAAAAACACATGTTCATTTTAGACCTTAAAGTAGTAATGGATTCTTTTTATAGCACCAAGATGAAGTGTGCAATTTTCTTGTTCAATTTTTAAATCCAAAACCAACTCTAGTAAGTTCCTAAGATTCCTTTTAACCCTTTGCTTGTTCTTTTTAAAACCCAAACGAAAATTATTTGAGTCCTAAAAACTAAAGATAACAATGTCCTTAAAAGTGGGATTAAAATTCTCCTAAAGTGTTTAAAAACACTTGTTACAATCACTTGTTAGCACCATAAAAAAATTTATCTTCATTTCTTCCTCTTCTTGATCACCTCAACCTACAAAATTCGGTTAATCTATAGAACATGAAGCCAAAAAATAGGTTAAAAGCTCAAGGTGATAAAAAACAAAAAGAACATGTTAAAATAACTTGAAAGTTGACCTTTTACCCAACTCTAGTGTCGCAATCTACAAAGGAATCACTATTTGGAGAGGTTCAGTGGTGCTCTAGTAAATTAAGCATCGCTCTATGGAGAAACAAAGACCATGATTGCATCGCTATTTCACCAAGCATCGCCCTTTGGAGTTTAGAAGATCGGACCCTCAAGAAAATGACAGAAGCATTGCCCTTTGAAGCAAATACAGCGTTGCTATATAGCAACATTGGATTGATAGCATCGTTTTTTATCTTTTGTAGTGTTGCTCTTTCCTATAGACACAAAAAAAAATTGAAAAATAATAGAATTTTTACCAAAAAATGTGTTTTTTTTTAAGATTCGCCCTCCTTCTAGTGCCAAAATGTGAATGGTGGATCTAGACCTGCTCAAACATCATCAAACAAGTCTAAAGCAAACATTCCCCATGCAATTCATTCAAATGCAAAGAACAAGAAATAAGGTGAAATTAATCAAATGAAAACTATGAGATCTTTCTCAAAAACATCCAAACCAGCATCCCATGGGGTAATTGGTGCTTCTTTGATGTGGAAAGAAGCCCTTTCAAAATTCCTTGCAAAGATTTGATGGAGATTGTTGATGATTTGTGCTCCTTGATGAAAATTTGACCATAACCTAGCTGAGATTGATAAAATGTCATAAAACCTTGATAAACAATGGGTGGAATTGTATGAAATCTGAAGATAATGATTTTGCATAAAGTTTTAGATCCTAAATCAGTAGAGAAGCTCTCTATTTATAAGAAAGAAGGATAGAGAAATGAGAAACATGAAGGATGTGGGATTAAACTTGACCCAATGGCATTGTTCCACTTGTCAACATGTTATTGAAGAGAGGTGGAGCACATCTTGATCAATGTCCAAATAAATGCAATTAGGTGGAAATTTGAAATTTTAAAGATGGCTTGTGGAGGAAGATGTGGAAGAGGAGTTAATACCACTTGGCTCAAGAAAAAGGACTTGTAAGAGACTTAAATGCCATGTTGGAGGACAAATCCTTTTGGGAAGGAGATTTCAAATTGGAGGAATATTCTAAGGAGATGCCCTTTTGAATGAAAATAGAAGAAATTATAAATCCATTAAAATGATTTACATGTGCAAGTTGCAAAATCTAGAGGATTTGATGGATTAGAGTTAGAGTTAATTAGGATTTAATTAACTTAGGCAGAGATTAGTTGATTTGACATTTGATTTAGATTTTTGGATTGATTTAAATCAAATGAGAGGAATAATGGACATTTGATTAAATAAAGTTTGATTTATTTAATTAAAAGGGATGATGTTAGATTTAATCAAATAAGGGTGGTTTATTTAATCAAAAGAGGGAAAATTATTTAATCAAATAAAATGATTTATTTAATTAAAATATGGACATTAGGATTAAGTAAAATTAATTTATTTAATCAAAGAGGAAATACTAGGATTAATTAAATAAAATGATTTATTTAATTAAAAGAAGATGATGGTTTAATCAAATAAAGTTGATTTATTTAATTAAAAGAGGAAACTTGATGAATTAATTAAATAAGGATTATTTAATTAACTGGTTAGTAAAGATGTGATTCAAGATGAAATGATGTTAATAGATCGGGATCAGGTGTGTGATATCAATCAGGATAATTCAGATGTCTATAATATCAAATGAGGGGGCAGTCATCACTTGCTCTATTTTCTTTGGTTGGATAGCTTTCTTGTCTTCAATTTGAGTCTTAACATTATCCTTCATCTTTTCATATTCAACTTGTTGGCATTTCAAATCGCACCTCTGGAATGCGTTTTGGAAATGGACAGCTATGTGCAGTAAACTATTCTTCAAATTAGGAGGGGAAGCTCCCTCTTTCGCTAAGTTTGCATAAAGAAAGTAAACTAAAGCTAATTTTCCTATCTTTTTGATTCAGCTACGAGAACACAAGGTTATAGAACTCTAAATGTTGCAGCTGAGGTTTTCCCTTTAATGAAGCTTAACAAAGACAACTAACTTGTGCTATTGACGCTTCTAGCCTCTCAAGTAAATGCAGAGCAAGAGAGTTTAAATGACCGAGATTGATTTTCTGACACAAATACTTAAATAAAATTTTCCCAACATACATCTACTGAATTTCAATGCAAGTTGAAAAGGAGATCATATAAGTATTACACAATAGACGAAAATTTGATACTTTATATCGAGGAAGCAAAAGAATGCTCAGGACTTTCTATTCTCAAACTTTTTGCACAAGATTAAAATTTTGGGTCAGCAAGTTATGGAAAAATGCATGCAACATGCGATCAAACCAGATTATCACTTAACACATGACACATGTATTGAACAAGGATTTGCAGATAAAAGAGGCATGCAAACTAGCCCTTAACACAAAGTGAACTAAAACTAATTGATAACAAACATGAAGACATAGGCTTAGCAATTTTGTTATCACAAGCACGGTTAAAGAAAAATGAGCAAACACTGCTCTTATTTATAGATAAATAGAGGAGTAGGGAACTTAAAAATCTCCTTGCTTTTACAACTAATACTTTCCAACATGTAAGCTTTATTTCTAAAACTAAAACAAGATAAGCATCTAACAACCTATGAAAACCTAAAAACAAGGAAAATTCCAACTATTACATTTTGATTTCCTTCTTCTTCAAAGAATGGATAAGAATTGAGACCAGAATAGAAAGAAAGCGTGAGATAAGAATGGAAAGAAAACTTGGAGAAAGCTTCTAGAAGATTGTTGCTTTAAATCTCTATCACATCCACCAAAAAGCGGGAAATTGGCTCTCTATCAGGAGCGTCGATACTATCTATAACCATATTCCGCTTTTCTAAGATCTTGTCCTCTTTTGCAATCAAACTTAGAGAATCTTTGACATCTTCAACATCTTTATGAGTTCTATTCTTGAAAAAACTCGTTGTCCTAAAAGATGACTCACTAATTGATAACTTGCGGCTCTGCAACTTTTTGCATTCTGACCCTTCTCTTGATTCTCCCACAGAAGAGTATTCTACAACTTTTCCTAATACTTGTCCCTTTCCTCAAAGCCTTCTCAACATTGCCTAAGGCTATAAACAACCCAAAATGACCAAGATGTTCGACTGCAACACAGCCTGCGTCTTTCAAAACATGCAAATTGGACATTGGCTTGATGTGATTTAAGTCAGTCTAAGTTGTTTCGATGAATTCATGATACAGTGTTGGTTTGGTCTTAAACTCGATCGGAATGTACTCCATTCTACAAAAACTCGAAGATTGACTGTAAACTCACCTATGTTCTGAAAAGTTTTGCACAACTTTCTATTTTTAGCTTGCTGATTTTCTTCGTCAAACGGATGAATTTTTTGGAATTTTTTCTAAGATATGGGTTTTGTTTAGAATTTTGTCACAAGCAAACCCAGATTGTCCATTTTTGAAAATTTTGAGTGAAGACTATAAAAGCAACAAACCCTAATTTTCTCCGAAAAAGCAAATAAAGTTGGCATCTGTGTATTGTTCAGAGGCACATTCTGGATGAACCCATTTGATTAGATTTTGAAAACCTCAAATTTTCACTGAAAAAGTAGCCACTTAAAGTTTCACAGAAAAAGCTGTGATATGGGTTTTGTCCAAAAGAATATTCGAGATAGACCCAGAAGATTGGAAGTTGTAAAATTTGAAGTTTTCTCTGACATGCAAAATAAAAAGCAACTATTGCAACCTTGAGAACATTCTCCAAATATTATCCAAAAGATTGAACTAGTATAAACCAACTCACTAAAAATTGAAAACAATAACCTCCTTCTTCAAAGATTTAATGTTCTAGATAAAAAAAAGCATGAAGAAGCAAGTTTTCTAATGTGTTGATATGAAAATTCATAGAAACTTTTGAAAAACTAGCAAGTTAAGGCTCTTGAATCATGAAAAGAAGAATTTGAAGTTGTTGCTCTATTTCTCCTTGGAGGCCACCTGCAAGAAAATAATGAAAAATGAAACACAAAGGTGCCTTAAATAAGATTTGTCCTGAGAAAAATAACTTTCTTTTGCCCTAATTCCACAAAACCCTAATTTGAGTTTGTGCGATGAACTTCGATGTTTCTCTTCTTTCAAGATTTTGAAATTTCAAAAATTTCACTAAGGCAAGTGAAGTTGGGCGCCCTTCTTGACTGGAGGCACCTATTTTTCCCAAACTCGATCATTTTTTCACTATTTTCAACTTTCATTCAATTTTCAACCCTAGTTTGATCTTGTCTCCTGGATTCCAGATTGATTTGACGGACGAACTAAATGTTTCACCACGGAGCTTGATCGAATCTAACAACATTGTTCTAGAGACAACTTCTGATGAAAACTTCATTTGACCCTTCAAATTTTTAGGTGCTTGTCTCCTCCAGGGGTGCCCAACTTCTCCAGTGTTAGCCATTTTTATGATCTTCAAGTTTTTTGCTTGTCTTTTGACCTTTAGATGAATTCATGATATCGGGCATTGTGTTGATCAAATTGACTGGCTGACAAGTTCACTGGATAGCTAAGGAGATTCTAGAAGGAGTCTCCTGGACATCATATCTCTAGAAACTGACATCTAAAGCCTCAAAACCGTAGGCACCCTTCTTGACTGGAGGCGCCTATCCTCTCCAGAGTCAGTTTTTATTCTGAGATTTTCACCATTGCTTTCGACTTCTGTCGTTTTACTCACTTTTCCTCCTTTGTTCAGTCCTTGACATCTAACGACTGCCAGCTTTGATGCACGTGTTGATGATTGTGTTGGAAATATTGATCAAATCTGATGAAGTCACATTGGAGGTGCCTTCAGCTGATTCAATCGCTTGATCTCTTAAAAAATTAGGTGCCCTTCTTCTCCAGGGGCGCCCAGATTCACCAAACTTAGAATATTCTTCATCATTTTCACCTTCATAGTTTTAACACCTCTTCTCATGGCTCCTGTTTGATCTGATTTTTTCAGCAGCTGGGTGATTGGATGAGCTAACGAAGACATCCACTATGAAGCTAATAGGAAACTAAACAACATTACCTAGGGAAGCAAACCTTTGACTTTATCATTTGACCCTTCAAAAAGATGGGCAACCTTCTTCTCCAAGGGCACCCATATTGAGCAAACTTAGCCATTCTTTTGCAATTTTAAAAATTCTCCCTCATTTGATGTGCATCCCTTGTCATTGACTGCTGGAACATAAAAATTTCTAAGGCATGAAGGTTTGGGTTCCCAAACTGAGCAGGGGTGCCTAGGTTCACCAGACTTAGTCAAAATTTTACATTTTTCAACTTTTCCAACTTCCTTTCTCCGTTCCTCATTCTTCGTGTATGTTCACCATTAGTAGCTTTAGTTCAATGCTTGAATGTTTGATTCTGACACTTGTTAGCCGACTGACCTCCATTGATGACCTTGGTGCTCCTAAAAAAGCTTTTGAAAAAGCAAAATAGACCCATTAAAGTAAAACTGATTCTTTCATGATTCTGACTGCACCAGCCTAATGAGGAAGTATTTTGAGCCAATCAAAATCAATCTCAACCCTAGAAGCCAAACTTTCTATTTTTAGAAATTTTCTATTTTTAGAAAAATTTGCCAGTATCCGTTTCGAAAGAAACCCAGGAAAACCCAAAAAAAGTTTATATTTTTAGAAAACTGCTAAAAATAGAAATTTTCCTAAAATTTAGGGTTGAAAAATTGAAATCTGGGTTTTGTTGATTTGGTCATTCTGAATCAACCTAGATTGATAGATTTTGAAAATTTCAAGTTTTTGACCCCCATGCATGACATGCAAATCCCCAATTTTGACCTTTTTGACAGATTTTGACAAGACTTTAACTCATTTCTTCAAAATGCCTAAGTGTAGCAAAAATTTTAATTTGGGGTACAACACAACTTTTGTGGTTTCTTTTGGTACATCCTTTTGGAATTTTCCTTTCTCCCCTTTCTTTTGGTTATTTAGGGTGTTTTCCTTATGTTTTTCTTTTATAAACATACTCCTAGGTGTCCCTTGCTCTATATCCATGGGTCTGCTTCTCAAGTTATAACCATTTCTTTTAGCTCTTGCTACTGTAGTTGTTGTAATAGCCCTCTTTTCTTCTTCGGTCGAAGTCCTTAACTGGTACTATGGTGTTGTATGAGATGCATAGGAAGTTTTCTCCTCATCCTCTTCATGATCAGAGAACACTTCCTATCCCATATTAACATTGTACCTCTTATTATTGACATCATACTAATACCCTTCCTCAAAAGATGAGTATTCATCATCAATTTGATGAGCCCCCCATCCTAACATGTTTATGGTATGATCATCTCTATCTTCTTCTTGGGACCATTCACTCTCTTTTAAGGTTTGAGCTACTATGCAATATTCTGGCACATGGAGCCCATTGCATCTCAAACACCATGGTTTATTTTCCACCATATTTTCTCCATGTTTTTCAAAGGATCTGGGGTATCTCTCTAGTCTCGCTTGTGATTTTTATCAACTGGCCTCCCATCCTTCTAGTTTGTGTTGTATGGCATGTTATGTAATATTGGTATTTCATTTCTATATTGGTTCTCTTGCCTACTTTGGTAGTTGTTGGGATTTTGTGGGATTCTAATCTTTTCTCTTTTACTAGTCATGCCTACGGATTTTCTATTATTCTTAATATTTATAGCAGCTTTATGGGCTTCTGCTAGGGTATTAGTAGATCTATTTTTGAGCTCATATCTAGTTTTCAAGTTGAATGATTTTAAATAAATGGATAGAGTTGTAGAATCAGTTAGTTTAGATTCATGTGGTATCTTTTTGTTTATATTATAAAATATCTTATTGAAATCAAATGAAGATTCATTTTAA
This sequence comes from Sequoiadendron giganteum, assembly GCA_007115665.2. Taxonomy (NCBI): domain Eukaryota; kingdom Viridiplantae; phylum Streptophyta; class Pinopsida; order Cupressales; family Cupressaceae; genus Sequoiadendron; species Sequoiadendron giganteum. The sequence goes on along the minus strand of CM021109.1, from coordinate 62,587,355 downwards.
TGTTTTTGGATACTCATTAATTCATGTAGGGAAAAATTTGGAGTGCATTGACTTCCATATTGTTCCATGAATTGATTCTTAAAATGTGTTGAGGAAGTAATTGAGGTGTTAGGCAGATTGTTGAACCAATCTCTAGCTTCTTCAGTCAAATACATCATGAATATCCCAATGAGGACTTCTTCATATTCTACACCAAAGTCTTGTACAAATGCATTTAAATTATTTATGTGTTCTTCAGCTATGATTGCATTGTTTCCTAAGAACTTAGGGACTGCATTCCTTAAATCACTACCAATTAGGTTTGGGCATGTTTGATGTCTAGATAAATCCAATGGTCTATACCCATTTACATTTGGGAGTCCTTGTGAATAGGGATTGTGGTTAGGTTAGTTGGGTCAGTATTGGGGTCCTTGTTGATATTGATGGTGGGGCATATATTGATGAGCATTCTAGTGTTGGTATGCACTACCTTATACATTTTGTTGAGGTATGTGGTACTGGTGAGGGGGAACATATTGTTGGGCAGGAGGTGGGTAAGTGATGGTTATTAATTTGGATGTGGTGATATTATTCAATGGTTGTGAGGTTTGTGGTGTGACATTCTACTACACATAATGGTTTGGATTCCTAGTTGTATTGTAAGGTACTCTTGAAGTACTTAGAAAACCTGTATTCTAAGATGATCCATATGAATTGGTGGGGTTTTCATTCCCTCCCTACTTATGAGGGTATATATTTTGGTCCCTTTGTTGATGACTGGAGTTTGGCCTCAAGCAATTGTTGGGCTATTTCTTCTCTTCATTTTAGTAGTTGTGTTCTCCTAAGATCATCCTTCATTTTCTCTATATCTTGTTCCAACTCTTGATTTGTCATGTTGGTAATGGTAGTATGATCAACATGGTTTTTGGTAGGGGAAGAGTGATCCATGATTCCATATTGGGTTTCTTCACTTGTTTTGTAATCATATTCCTCTTATCTTCTGATTCTTTCAGATTCCCATTTTGTGTGGAACTCATCCATTCTTTGAGGATCAGCCTTAAAATGGAGAATGCTATTAGTCAAGTTGTTTTGCTTAGATGGTATTGATTGACATCCTTCATCACCGTGAAAGGGAGTATTATGCACTATGAAGGGTTGTTTTGATGTGTTCCCTTTATCACTATATGTGGTATCTGACTGATTTCATTCTACCTCATTATTATTTGTGTCAGCTTTTGAAGGAGGAGACCCATGTTTTTTTGTCCACCTACCATTATTCTTTTTTGTACTTCCTTTGTGTGACGATCTTCTACCATCCATTTTGGGTGATATAGTAATCCTTTGATGTCTATGATCTAATCCTTTTGATTAGGTGTTTAGTTTATCTGTCATAAAAGTTTGACAAAGTCAACACCTACTTTTTCATAAGTAGTAAAATTATGATATCAAGATCTGAATGAAATTTTTTTTATCCCAATGGAGTCTCCTATACACACAAATTTTTACGCTTATGACTCTTTAATAAAAGGCTTAGATTGAACTTAAAATGGATAGGCTGGAACTGAATTTTTCTTGAGTTTTCCCCAATGGAGTTGTCACTCTGTTAGGTCTCAAAAATGCAGGTTGTAAATCCTAAGAGGATGCCAGGCTCTATGGTCAAACTTACAACATTTTTGAACTAAAGAATAGAGTTAACCTATGTGGTTGATGACTCCCTGCACTTCAGGATCTACTAAACCTAGGTGGGTGAACCTTGATAAGTAATGCAAATTTAAGTAAGTTGTATGACTTAGTTGGTTTTAAGGATCTACCCACAATGGCATGAAATGTGGAATAGATGATGGATTTTTAGCCACTCCTACTCCTAGTGCTAAAATTTGAAATGTGAATGTATAAATAAGATTTTATAAATTTTATAATGTAATGGTATGACCAATGCCTACTTCTATTGGGCTAATGGAGTCAAGAGGTGAATGATATGTGACTTACTTGTTGGATACAATTTGAATTGTTTGTAACTTGTGATTGTTTATACCTTGTATAAATGTGCAAGAATCTAAATATCAGACTCTTCTTATCGATCCAAATGATTCTTTTTCAGGTTACTATGATTAATTAATAGGAGATTTTAATCCTTTTGAAGGAACCAATTAACTGAATCACACAAATGCAACAAGAGTGCCCTGACAAATCAAAACATACTTCTGATTTGAAAAATAAGATAAAACCAAATTGGAGACTTTATGATAATTTTATCAATTATAAGGCTCTTCTTATTGATCCAAATAATACTTCCAGATTACTGTGATCTACTTAAAGAATATTTAATTCTTTGGAAGAAACCAATTAATTAAACCACACAAGAATATCAAATGTGCCTTGATAAATTGATCTTTGAAACACTAGTTTAAATAATAAGGAAGCACTAAATTAGAAACAGTCAGATAATCGGATATTAACAAAAAATAATTGACACCAGAATTTAGCCACATCGTTAAATCTTCTTCTCCATTATATTCATTTCAAAAAATGATACATTATAAAGTAAAAGTCTTTTTATATTGTAAAATATGTATGCTAGTATGGTTTTTATTCTACTGATAATCCTAGTCTAGTATATTTTATTTGGCCTTGGTTTCCCTTTATATATGTGGGAAGCTTCAAGCTTCAAGCCTTTTACAAAAAGTCACATTGTTTCATAACTAAACACTAATAACTGGATTAAACTTATCATGGAAACTAAGAAGTCCACCAATAATCTACAATACACCATGATCTGATAATCTTCATTAGGTACCCATGATCACTCAAGATCTTCCCAAGGCCCATACTCCATGATAATGCACCAAACACTACAAGACTTCAATAACCCATAATCCTTATTTAGCTTGTGTGATAAACAAATTAATCTTTGATAAATTTTTAATATATCCCTTTTTTGTATAAGTGTCAGCATTGTCGATGATATCTTTCATAGCAAATTTGAGATCCAAAATTCATCCTAGTTGTATATACATTTTCTATATCACCCCTTCTTCGTCATTGATCTCATCCATAGCCATTGGAAAATACTGAGAGATCTCATCTTTCCACACATCCTGATCCTTCAACTCCCCTTCATCAAAGAAGTTTGGTAAAGCCATGCTCAAAGGCTGGTTGAAATCATCAATTCTTGTGTTAATATGTTGTGGAAATGATCATGCATTTTCATCAACTCTTGGTATTCCTAAAACATTTATTTTCCACCATCTCCTTTAGCTTTTATTTTCTCCTCTATCTCTTTCATCTTGTTGTGTAACCTACCATTCTCTTGGTGGGATGCTAATGTCTTACTATGGATATTCCAAACCTTGTCAGTATTTTAAACATTTTATCAAATATCTTGCACACTAGCTCTGATGCCATATCGAATGTAGTTGTTTTTAATTCCTTTCTTAATTCTTCATTTTTCTTCTAAGATATTTCATGCTTTCATTTCCACTATGGTTTTTTAGACATAGCCTCGAGTACTTTTCTTTCACAATCTATCAATGGAGAATAGAGACCAAAAGTAGAAGGAAACTTATCTTTGTAATTAATTACCTCCTACTTCAATCTCTCATTCTCGGTAGCAATCCCTTCATTATCTCTTATCAATTTCTCAACCTGAGCCTCGATGGATTTAGCAACATTGACATTTAGTTATGTTGTCCCAATAGGATCTGTATCCCCTACTCGTTGCACTAAAAGATGACCAAATACTTGATTTGGGTTGTCAATAAGTGAGGGGCTTTTCCCTTGTGGGTAAAGGGCCCAAATCTGCAGAGTAACATTATCTGGATTATATCCTAAACCAATATAGATCTTGTCACTAGCCTCATTTGTTAACTGCAAGGTTTTATTTTCCCTTTTCATGAAACTATCAAATACTATGGCTGCACTCATATCCCACTCGGGGAGGAGCATAACCCCAGCTTTCTTTAAAACATATCTTCCTCTTTCAAGGGTGATGCCTTCCATTTCCCTATCGACTTCTTCCTGCAATTCCTTCAAGACATTGGCTTCTTGCTCAATGCTAATTTCTTTTACCTTTTCTCTTATTATTTTTCCCTTGTATTCATAGATGAATTACTTGAACTCTAGGGTTTCAACGAATGAATCATCTGATATGAACTCTTGGCTTGTCTAATGTCTCACATCATCATAGAGCTTATTTGAAGCTTCAAATGAGACTATACTTCTCTCTAGTGGTAATTCATACTAGGGAATGGTAGGAGTAGTTATTTTTGTGACCTCATCCTCTTCCTCATTGTCATCATCAACTATAATGGGGGTGTCAACTAAAAAGATAACATCAAGAGTGGGTTGTGGTGATGAATGACCCAAAGACATTATTTTTTTAGCTTGTCTTTTAGAATGAGCACCTCTCCTCTTTTTGAAAGCTATGAGGGGTACATCTTTAATCAATTATTCTTCATGTAGGATCAACTGCTCCACTCTTTCCATAGGATCTTGTATTTCATGAAAGTCATTTGTGTATAATGGGTCATAGCCTTTCCTCCATGCTTATGCCATCACTATCTTGTTGTATGTAGGCTTGCTCGTTGTTTCCTGAGCTTCTTTGCAGTTCCTAATCACATCATCTACAAAAAAACACATGCTCATATCTTTTTAAAATTTGTGTCATCTTGGCATTGTGAATTAAATGTTCAGGGTCAAAACTTTCCCTCTTATTTCCTAATGGCATGTTGTAGTAGTCTATTTTACTACCAACTGAATCGTATCCTTTGTTGAAAATAATAGTGAAATCACCAAAACACAGAGTGGAAGGCATAAGAGATTGTTTGCCATAACTCTTAAGATGCATATAGTTAGAGTAAGTCAGTTTCCTTATTATCTCAAGATGTGCAACTCTATCTAGAATTTTTTTAGGTAGGAGAAATGGTGCAGCCTCAAACCCATATACTCTTATCATAGTACAATCCTCATATGCATACCAATCTCCCCAGTTGTGGTTCACTTTTCCTATGGGGTTTTCTGTTTAGGCTGAAGAAATCTCTGTATCTTAGGGGACAAATTATAATCACAATGGTGGCCAAACAATTAGTATAGGGGCTTCACAAAATATTCTTCAAAATACAAATAATGGGATCTTCCACTTCTACTATCCCAAATTGAGGTCCACATTTGCACTAGTCTTATGTTTTGGTCATCATCCAAGCCTTTGATTCTCAATTCTTCTCCTCACATCCCCATTGCTTGTCCCTCATACAAGATCATATGCATAAGCAAGGAGTATTGTGTGAAATTAATTGAATCATTGTTTTTTTTTATGGTAGCAAGTGAAGAATTTATAACCTCTGATAAGTATTTTTCATATTCAAATGACCTGGCATCTTGGCTTTAAACATCTATTACCAAAACCATAGAAGCAATGGCCATCTCTATAGGGACATCAATTCCCAAGACTTGTCCAGCCGAGTAATAAGTATATTACTAGTATTCCTCGAATAAATTCATAGCAAATGGAAGTCTTTCATTACTGGAAAATCTTCTCAGTTGATTTCTTGCATCATGGGGTCTATGAAAGGGTAATTTCCACCTTTTATAACTTGTATCCATGGTATGGTATTCTTCCAAAAGATATATGATTCTTAATGGTGTTTTCTTAGAAGTATCCAATTGAATGAACATGGAAATATAATCTCTAGTGATGAGGATAAAGTGTTTCCCATCACGTGAATGAATTGATATCGTCTTAGGGTTATACATTTTTAGCTAGCACCTTGATTAACTCCACATTGACAAATACATTCGGTACCACCATCTTTCCTAAGTTCATATTCCATTGGTTCAACACAGGCCTATGCCTATATTTCTTTCTATAATGATATATGAATAAGTCTTACCCTCACTATGGATTCCATACATCTCCTAAGTTCTTGTGTTTATCTTCCAACTTATCAACTGAAGGGTTTAGTTGGGCTACTCATCTAGACTTTAGACCAAAATCAGGACATTGGTTAATTAAATCTTGGTTTAGTGGTCTTGTCTCAGTTTTCTCTCTTTTCTTTTGGTTTTTCTAGTGTTTCTTCCATGTTTTAACCCTAGCTCTATTGCAATCTAGAGAAACTTCAATAAGATCTTTAGCTGAGTCTCAAATACTTACTTGGATCAGTTTCACTTGCTCTAATCTTCTCACTATTACTCAGCCCTACATCCTCAATTTTTCAACTCCAATTCATTTAGATTCTAAGACCTTATGAATGAGATATATTCAAGATTTGGCACACTTCTACCATCTCTATTTCATAAATGTCACTTGTGCCAACTTGCTAATCATTGATAATCATTAATGTCAATTATCTCTTTGAATTCTTCACTTGTCATGTCAACCAAATGAGAAGTACATTTCTTTGTGTCAAAGAGACTTTATCCATTCTTTTGTCAATACCATGTTCTCTCTTTGGCATGCTTGTGTCCTTTTTTCCTTTTTAGAGTTTTGAAGATACATTGTATGATTTCTCTTTGACATCGTATATGGCTTGTCTAAAAAATTTATCTTGGGTTTCATCGCTTTCTTACATTCTTTTCTTCCTAATTATCGGAGTTTTGAAGAGACTTGCAACCATCTCCCTTTGATATGCCAATGTCCCTTTGAATTCCATCTCCTCTTTGATTATCAGATTTTTGAAGAGACTTTCATTCATGTTTCCCTGATATGTACTCCTCTCTTCGATATCCCTTCATGCCTTATTTTAGAGTTTCAAAGAGACATCTAAATATTTCTTTTCAATATCACATGGTCTCCTCAAAATCATCTCTTTGGTGATATTTTTTCATGTTCCTTTCCACTATCAGAGTGATCAAAGATACTTTTCTTAATGTCTTCTCGTTGTAAGCTCATTTTTTCGATGTTTTACTTTCGGCTATTTTTTGGAGCGTTGAAGAGCCTTTCACACTACTTAGCCTGATACTTTGTTGTCTCTTCAAAATTATATCATGTGCATTCCTACCTTGTTTTTGATAACTGTTCATCATTTATTGCATAATAATCATTTATGTCCAAGAGATGTTTATTTGTTTCTTGAATGCCAAAATGATTTAGCATCCTTAAAATATTGGCATTTCTCTATACTTTGGTTTATCGTAGAGACAAGATGATTTTTCGCTCTGAAATACCCAGTTCACTTCGAAATATTGCTTCTTGGGTTGTCGGAGAGATGTCAGTATATGTTACTTTGAAGTGTAGTGGTCTCGCCAATATTTTTTGGTGGATTATTTTATCAACTTATAAGAGGGATTGTAGTGCAACCCTTCTCGGAATGGCTTTATTTTGGTGAAATGAGTTTTTGGTAATGGACTTATGGGGATTCTCATGATTATGGGGATGGTGTAGATAATTTTATTTGAACTAATTGGGGAGACTATAATCATAATATTTTTAAGCTTATTAGAAAAAAATGGTGAATTTGAGGGAAGATGTCTATGGTGTAAAATAAAGTGGTCATACTAGGGTGGTGAGAACCAGTGAAAATTTGGGGTGGAATTTTGTTTCCAACATAGGGCTAGTAAAGAATGGCATGGGACTATTTTCCCACTTTATCTGGTCTCATGAGAACCTATTTTCACCATCTCAAATTAAACGCCTACAAGAGGTGGTGGAGAGAATATGAATCCTCATGTTTTTCCTCTATAATTAGAATAAATCCACTAACAACTTTTTTTAGGTGGAAATGCCAATTTTGTACATGAAAAACATATAATATATATATGGATATCATTGAATAGGACAACTGAGAGTGGGGTGAATTAGTTATCACAAAATTAGGCCTTTAATTCAATCACCAGAACTAATCCTTAATACTACTTAAATGATTAATCATCAAATGCCAAAGCATAAAATTAAATCCAACATATAAACAGAATAACACCAAATTTATGTGGAGAACTCAATACAGGAAAAACCATGATGAGGATTAACTCACATTACAGAGAATATCAAAATTGACTACAAAAAGGATCACTACCTGAAACAAGGCTCACTACCTAAAATAAGGACTCACTGTCCAATACAAGGACTCACTATCCAACAGGGCTACAACCTAGAGGGCTCACTGCCACAAAGATACAAAGAAGACAAAGAAGAGTTGTTACAAAGAGACTACAATCCCAATGCAACAAAATATTCCACCACAATTATTTGATCCACTTGTATGAATGATAGAGTTCACCATCTTCTCACTGCATCTGAAAACTCAACATTAATCTTTGCATTGATCTACCACACTCTCAACACACACACTTACTAAATAGAATCAATTTCGCATAAAACTATAATTTATCTTTTCTCTTATCACTGTAATTCTTCACTCTTGCATCACATCTTCACCATTAAATTATCTTGTATTTATACCATCTTCAACTATAAAACATATCCAAAGTTGGCCATTTAAATTCAAATTCAAATTAGGTCAACGCCAAAACATCTTAGGGTGAAATTAGAATGAGGGTGACCCAAAAACATGCTTCAAGGGACCCAAAAAGATCCAACACACTTCATCATCCTCGAAAGTATTATTTCACACAAGATCGGCCAAACCAGTGTAAAACACATAGAACCATTAAGTACGAATCTTACAAATGTTGATACTATATTCAAAAGAACTAGGGCAACACAACTCTAAAACCACAATTCATAAGACTTCATTAAAGAGAAATCTAGACCAACAATATTTCTCTCAGACCTCAACCAAAAACACAAAAAACCATAGTTCACAACTGGTGAACACAACTTGTATTGTACAATGAATCAACAACCAAAAATATAGATATAATATCTTCTAATGACCATGAACAACATATCTGAACCACACAACCATAGGAGTAAATCCAAACCAAAAACTGGAGCAACCATTGAACACATGCAATATATCTTTATTACAATTTTCTCAATATCCTTGACATATACAACCGACAACAACTAGTAGATAACCAGTTGACTAGTTGACAATAATGACAACACCTGCAAACTTTCCTCAACACCTTCAGTCTTTTCATTCTTGCAACAATATTCCCCTTTGTCATTGATGGCAACACATGATGTAAAAAACCATCAAGGACAACATACTAGCTCTAAATTTATTTTTATTTTTTCTCCCCCTTAGAAGATAATCTCTTATATGCTTCTCATTCTCTTTTCACATGCTTCTTCTCTTCCCCTTTGAAATCAATGTCAAAGGAAAAATAATATTTTCCATTGATCTCTCCTTTGACAACACCTGATATTACCTACTCCCCTTGAGAGGTAGCCACCAAAACATCAGTCCAAAAGAAAGAAAGATCCATAGATCCATTGAACTGATGCATCTCCATATGCATCTAGTTCAAGAAAGAAGGGGAAATAACCCCTAAATTCTCTTAGAGATACTCAAAAGTATCTTTAGGAAGACCCTTCATGAAAATATTACTAATCTAATCCTTCATTCTCTATGACCTTGTATCTAATAGATATATTCTTCATCCTTGAGTGCATCATAGGATTATTAGAAATGTTAATTGCACTTGTATTATCAAATATAATAGAAATGGGATCATCATATAGCACTTTGATATCTTTCAATGTCTGATTCATCCATAGAACTTGTGTATAGCAAGATGCAGCAACAATATACTCAGCTTCAATAGTAGACAAGGAGACTGAATCTTGCTTCTTACTCAACCAAGCCACCAATATACATCCAAGAAAGAATGCACTGCCACTTTTACTCTTTATGTCATCTAAACATCCAACCCAATCTGCATCTGTATAGGCACTAAGTGTAAAGTCGGTATCTTTAGGATACCACAATCCATAATCTAGAGTGCTATTCAAATATCTAAATATTATTTTAACTACAAAAACATGTGTTTCCTTTGGATCTTCTTGAAATATAGCCACAAGACAAATTGCATGCATGATATCTGATCTAGTAGTAATCAAATATAATAGTCCACCAATCATAGATCTATAATTGCTCTAATCAACCTTAGGTGAATTATCATCTTTACCCAATTTGAAACAAGTCACCATAGGAGTACTTATCGGTTTGAAACCATCCATCCCAAACTTCTTCAACATCTCTCTCACATACTTAGACTGTGAAATGAAAATTCCTTTCTCTATTTGATTAATCTATAGCCCAAGGAAGAAATTCATCTCCCAAAACATAGACATTTCAAATTCTTTTTGCATTTCTTCCGCAAAAATCTTGCACATACTTTCATTTCCTCCAAAGATAATATCATCAATATATAAAACTACAATCAATATTTTTTCATTTTCAATCTTAAAGTACAAATTACTGTCTATCATACCTTTGTTTAATTCTTGTTGAATCAAGTACTTATCTAACCTTGCATACCAAGCTCTAGGATCTTGCTTCAACCCATATAAAGCTTTCTTCAATCTGCACACCATATTCGATTGATCTATCAATTGAAATCCTTCTGGTTATTCCATATAGACTTCTTCTAGCTCACCATTCAAAAATGTCGTCTTGACATCCATCCGATATACCTTGAAAACTTTATGAGTAGCAAGTGCCAAGAAAATCCTTATAGCTTCAATTCTCACTACCAGGGAAAATTTTTCTTGAAAATTTGTGCCTTCTACTTGTGAGTAACCTTTACACACAAGCCTCGATTTTTTTTTAACCACTTCTCCATTCTCATTCAACTTATTTTTGAATACCCACTTTGATTCAATGATGTTTTTATCTGTCAACCTTGGGACCAATTCCCAATTCTAATTTTTCTCAATCTGCTAAATTTCTTCTTTCATCGCTTCCTTCCAATGTTCATCTTTACAAGCTTCACTTACTGTTTTCGGTTTAATCTCAGAAAGTAAACAGAAATTCAGTTCAGTAGCAGCTTTGCTTCTAGTTAACAAACCTTTTGTCTTATCTCTAATAATCTCACTTTCTAAATGATTATTTTACACATATCTAGGTGTCCTAGGGGACATCACCAGAGCATCTTCTTATCTTTCATTATGTTCATCCTGCTTCTCTTGCTCATCTTTTTCCTATTCTTCCATAATTTCTTCTATTCTTGCACAATCGTGTTCATCAGATACATATCTATCAATGTTAATAGAATTCTCCATTGTCTCATCAACCTTCATATTTGAGATTTCTACAATATTTATTTGTCTTTTATTGAAACATTTGTATTCCTTGCTTTTAGTAGAATATCCAAGAAAAAAGTATTCATCACTTCTTGCATCAAACTTTCCCAAAGTTTCTTTATCTCTTCTGATATAGAATTTGCTTCTGAATACTTTGAAATATTTAACTGTGGGAATTCTTCCATGCCATAGCTCATAGGGAGTCTTTGTATTGTTTTCTCTTGATTGAACTCAATTGAACACATAAACAACAGTATGAATAGCTTCTTTCTAGTAAACTTCTGGTAAACTAGTCTCAGTAATCATTGACCTAACAATTTCTTAAACTTTTCTATTTTTCCTTTCAACAACTCTATTTTGTTGAGGAATTCTTAGAGCAAATAATTGTCTCTTTATTCCATACACTTCATAAAACATATTAAACTCATGGGAGGTGAAATCTCCACCTCTGTCAGATCTTAAGAATTTTATCTTCAAATTCACTTCATTTTCAACCATTGCTTTGAATGCCTTGAATCTATCTAATGCATTTGATTTCTCTCTAAGAAATGTAACCCATTTATATCTAGAATAATCATCAATTAAAATTATAAAGTACCTTTCACCAAGTAGACTTCTTACTCTTATAGGACCATAGAGATATGTATGAATTAAATCTATTAATTTGGTAGTAGACTATTCCTTAGATCTTTAATGATTCCTTGCTTGCTTTCCAAACTAACAATTCCTGCCAATAGTATTAACATGCTTTGTAATTCTTGGTAAATCTCTCACGACCTGAACTTCACTAATCCTTTCCAAGTTATCAAAATTCATGTGACACATTCTCCTATTCCATAACCAACCATCATTTATCTAGTTCATAAATCATTGTCCATCAGCACCCTTAAGTTGACAGATATTCCCTTCAAATTTCTTTCTTGTAGCAATCAATGTTCTATATCCTCTTCGGATCTCACTTTTCTCATCCTTAAACACAATATCATATCATTTTCTACACATCTGACCAATGCTTAACAGATTGTGCCTTAAAACCTTAACATAGTAAACATCATCAATATGATGCTTGCCATCAAAACTTACTGAACCTATCCCACAAATTTTAGCACCAATATCATCTACAAACATAACCAATCCTTCATCATATTTCTCAAGCTTAACAAAATTACTTTTATCACCAATCATGTGATGTGAACAACCACTATCAACTACCTAATAATTTTTCTTTTGTTTAGCATGTAGGGAAAAGATAACTATGCCTTCACTTTTCTCCTTCTCCAGAGGGCTTTCCTTTACCTGTTTTTTGGAATTAGCAAAAGTAGGTTCATCCTTAATTTCCAAGAAAAAGCATTCATTTTCATTGAGATCTTCATATTTTGAATCCTCATCGGATATAATAGCATTCTCATTCACAAAGTAAGCTATGTTAATCTTCTTTCCTTTCTTTTCCTTCTCATATCTTATTTTATTCCTTTTAGCTCTTTTCGGATACTTTGTAGCATAATGACCTTTTTCTCCACAACTAAAGCATTTAAAGGGAAACTTACCTTCATACTTACTGGATCCTTTCCTCATTCTTCTTACAAATTTATCTTCTATTTCATCAAATTTCTCTTCATTTGGATCTTCATGTTTTGTATCTTTAAAGGCAGTCCCTTATTTGCTTCCATTCCTTAGACCCGGCTTCCTCATCTCATAAGATGTCAAAAATCCTAAAAGTAGATCCTTAGTACAAGTATTATAATCTATAGTCTACTCAATAGCACTCACTGTAAGCATCAAGAAGAGTTCTGAGAATCTTCTTTACAATCCTTGTTTCATCAGTAGTAGCACCAAGTCCTCGCATTCTAGCCACTATCTCATCCAATCTCTATACATAATCTTTAACATTTTCATCTTCGGACATATGTAGAAGATCAAATTGTGTCTCCAAATTCTGTAGTTTCACTTTTTTAACTCTTTCATCACCATCATGCACTCTTTCTAAAGCATCTCAGACTTTCTTAGTTGTCTTCAAATTCTGAACCTTGATCAACTCTAAATGTACTAGACTATTCTTCAAATTGTATTTCACCTTATTGTTCACTTCATGTAATTTGATTTCTTTGGGTTTACTCAAACCATTAGCAAGAGGAGTGTAAGGATTTTTGTAAGCTTTCTCCACATCATAGCCACAATACTCTAGATATTCTTCTATCAATACTTTCCAGATACCATAATTAGTTCCATCGAACCTCGGATAATCATAAAACATTTTTCCAACCATCCCAAACCTTCCTCAAGCAGTTAAGCTCTTCACCAAGGAACCAAGCTCTGATACCAATTTTTGAATAGAGCAACTGAGAGGGGGTGGTGAATCAGTTGTCATAGAATTAGACCTTTAATTCAATCACCAAAACTACTCCTTAATACTGCTTAAATGATTAATCATCAAATTCCAAAGTAAAACTTAAATCCAACACATAAACACAATAACACCAGATTTATGTGGTGTGAAGCAAAATTTTGCCTTAGTCTTTTGATTTTTGGCTTTTACTTTTGGCTTCAAGAGGATCCACGTGCAAAAGAAGTTTTGGTTCCAAAAGGCACACAATGCACCATGTGGCGGTTGTGCACGTTTTTTTTATTGCTTTCCTTTCAGAAGAAACTCAGGCCACATGTCAGCTCAGTGGAAGATTTCTCAAAAATTATTTTCCAAAATCTAATACCTGCCTACTTGACACATCATCTCTTCGCTGCAAGGAAGTTGTGCTTTTGGGAGTTTTCTCTTTGGAGTTTCTCGGAGCATGATTTTCTTTGGTTTTTAGGGGAAGGATTTGAGTCGATGTTGCCAAGCCACGTGATTGGTCAACAAGACTTTTTTCCAAGCTATTTTCTAGGATCTGAGCATTTATGGAGGGCAATCTTGTTAAATATCTAAGGAATATTAATTCAGCAGTTGAGAGTTCATGAGCAAGGATTGTCATCACCTAATTAAATATCTATAATCAGACATCTAACAGTAATTACTTCTGGGTTGAGGCAGTGTTTCTCTCTTTTTTGCGGCTATAAATTTGAGGCGGCAACAAAAGAAAAGGGTTCTTGAATTTTTCCTTTTTGGAAAGAATTTCTTTAGTTTTCCATAGTTATAGAAAATATTTTCATTAAATTTTGTAGAACACTGCTTCACTCTGGCATGTTATATCCATTTTAACTCAAACCATTATTAGGTTGGAATCCGACCTCTATTTTAAAGTTCATTTAATATTTGAAGTACGAACTACTTGGGATAAATATTTGAAACTATGCATGATATGGCCTCTGTTAATGTTTCCTTCGTTATATCTTCATTCAGAATAGAGCACTATGTCTAGCTTAATCTGAATAGTTTGATTATTTGATTTCCATGATGTCTGTTTATATGATAAAGTGATAGCCTATAGAAGTTGGATTATGTCATTGGACTTATTTGTTTTCTTTAAAGGTTATTATTTTTTTTTGCTATGCTATATTAAGAGGAAGAGTTTATGTGGCTTTTGAATTTTTTTTTATAATTTTTGAAACTTCTATGCTTGATCAGATCTTAATGAACACTTACTGTGTGTAGATTGAATGACTGCATCGTGCTTGTATCTATCTTTTGTCATTCATTCTCTTCCCAACAATGAAGGGTTGTGGCATTTTGTGTCTATTATATCATTCATAGAAAAAACTTGAGGTTTTGAAATATTGTAAAAGTGTTGACGCATCACCACTTTCATGTTTTATGTTTATATTTCTTTTTACCTTTTCCCAAACTCATAGAAGAGTCAGCTTTCTATAAAGATCTTAGAGGTATTCAGTGAGGCATAGATTGTTCCCCCACTTGTTGAATTTCCCATAAGACTGTCAGAGAGGTGCAAGCTTTGATGATCAATAGTTCTTTTTATGGCACACCCGGTGGGACCAATCTTCTGAACACCTGATTAGAAGTCAGAAATATTTCTTAAATCAGGCCAAGGAAAGAAACTAGAAGTTCCATGCCCAGATTCTAAACAAGAGCATCTTCAAAGGGTCATTTCCAATACTCCCAGTTGCCCTCTTTGGTACCTAGGAGAAGAAGATTTATCCTTATCCACTTCATCTGGAGGCCGAAGTTTCCAAATAAGAATACCAGTTTACCCGATTCATAGGAATATTTTCTGCATGGATCATGTACCCCCTCCTACTCCCTAAAAATTTGTAACCTAGGATAGTGGTAGTCCGCTACAACCACTTGTCCCCCAGATGTCTAGTCCACCATACCCGCTAATGCCCTCAAGGCTATTCTAAAATTCTCCAGAGAGAACTTTAAAACCCCTTCCAAACACCTCCAATACATAGTGGAAGGTATGCAGAGTACACAATATAGCGAAGGAAAACATTGCTATGAGATTGTTGGTGGCCTCCTTCAAAGGGAAGGCTCAAGATTGGTATCGATCTTTGACTTCCAGTTCTATCATCTCATGGGATCAACTCATAGAAAAGTTGTTTGAATGATTTTCAAAGAAAGGAGATCATTCTTCACTGCTACATCAATTGATCACCATCAAGAGATCTCTGCAAGAGGTAATGAGAGACTTTAATCAAGTTTCACAAAACCTGGTAGAGGATCCCAGTGACTGCCCGACCTCAAGTTGTGATGGCGTTCATGTTCTACCTAAAGGCTATCAATTCATATATTGCGGTGATGATAACTTCTATGAGAGGAGATATCTTACCTGATGCATATGATTTGGTGGTACATGCAGAGAATAGTTTGATTGATGTTGAGAAGCTTCCACCATGACCTTTGATGCCTATATTTGCAAAAATTTTGGGTGCACCTCAAGAGGAAGTTGCTCCAAGAAATTTCGTGACATAGGTGATGGTTTTGGGTCCACCACAATCCATGTATGTGTACCCCACCACACAGTTGAGCACGTTGGGTTCTTCCTCTATAGAAACAGACATCAAAAATATGAAAAGCCTCATGCGATCCTTTTCTAACGAGTTAGTTCTCATCAAGCGGAAACAAGCGGCCCCTTCAAAACAAGCTACTCAGACCTATCAGGGAGGAAGGCCATCCTATCAATAGAACACATACCAAGGACCCTCGAGTCGGGGAGGTCAACAAGCATCATCCACAAACCAGATAGTTCTGGTCACCATGCCATTGTAGATAGTCGAAGACAACCAGAGAAAAGAGTTAATCCTAGGCCAGAACAACTTGGCCGAAGATGAAAATGCATGGTGCTTCCCTTGTAATGATAATCATATGCCCCAAAATTTCCCAAGGGGAAATATGCAACAAAAGGTAGCAAAGAAAATAAACAAATGCACGCTTCTAAATGCGGAAGGATACGAGTCCTCCAAAATGGAAAATGTTTGCTTTAGGGCACAAATGAAAGGAATGTCCGTAGAGCAAGGGCTAGATATTGCACCTGATCAAGCACTACTTTCATGGATGGAGGAAGATGTGGTATTCACAAATGAAGCTTCGATGACCAGTACTCCATAGGTGCAGTCAGACTACAACACTAGATCTAAGAGAAGGCTAATGAGAGAGTGTGTGCCACAAGCTCCACCTCATCCTCACCCACACCAACCACCACCATAGGGAAAAAAAACTCTTGCAATCGACTGTTCGACCAACTCAGCAACAACGAATTCCACCATTGCCCAACAATCCATCAAATAAGATGCCAAAACCATTTATGACGAACCATTTTCCTCCAAAGCCGAGGGAGATTCTACTATTTAGGCCAAAGGTTCTGCCAATCGGAGTGCTCAACATGGTGGAGCAGCTAAAGAAGGCACCTACCAACGTGTCCCTATGGGATATATCTATTCCCGAGCAAAGGACATTGCTTTGGGAAGCATTAAAAAATGATGAAAAAAGATCACAAATGGATGCAACTCCATCGTGTGATCAAAGTAAAGATAAAAGATTCACGTTAGATCCTTCATCTTTGAAAGTTGTAGCTTATACAAATGATGTAGGTAATGCAAAAGAGAAAGACGTAAGCAAGTCAAATCCCACACCTGTCTTTTTAACATTGATTGTGGGAGATAAAATTTTGCACAATAATATGATTAATTTGGGATCCAATACAATGGTCATGCTAAAGCAAGTGGTCAATGCCTTGATGCTTAAGTATGGGCCCTTTGAGAAAGGAATCATGCAATTGGATGGAAAGAAGGTTCTAACATTTGGTTAGATAAAAGATCTATCTTTGACCCTCTTTTCATGCCTGAGCCAGAGAGTCTTACAAGAAGTAGTGGTGATAGACATCCCCCTATCTTTGGGATGTGTCTTTCCAAAGATTTCACTACAAATCTTGGTGAATACTTGGCACTGGAATAGTCCCATCTGATATTGAGAACCAAGCACGAGGCAAAGATGAAGATCTTGTCTAAATATTTGCACCTTGAACATATAGCAAACAATGCAATCCTCTTTTTTGAAGCAGCGCATACCTCCTTCTCAAGTTAGTAGGTATATTGCATAGAGATGTTGGAGGATAAAGAAGACACAAGTGAGCAGACTCCCAAAGAGGAAGTTCTCCTCAACTAGTTCATCAACTCCGACCCATTCATAAATTTTCATGCCACGGGACTGGGCATGTACGTGACCTTTGATGATAACCTAATCTATTTGAAATTGATGAAGGATCAGGAAAAATATGATGATCTGACAAATAATTGTCTATGGAGCTTATACTTTGATGGTGCCAAATGTAAAGTCGGTTCTGAAGAAGGGGTCCTATTATTATCCCAATAGGATCGAAGACCCTCAAGGCCTATCACTTTCGATTCTCATGTTCTAATATTGATGTAGAATATGAAGCCTTGATCAACGGTTTGATTCTCGCTAAGCGAATGGGCAGAAAGAGGTTGCAGGCATTCAAAGATTCTGAGTTGATTGTGAGCCAGGATTGTGGGCAAGAAACTGCTAAAAATAAAATAATTAAGTCATATAGATATTAGATATGGGATTTGAATGAAGTCTTTCTTAGGGAAGATTAACTTTGTTAGCCGGTTCATTTTAGACTTTGCGGGCATTGCAATACCTATCACGTTGATGCTTAAGAAAGACTATGTTTAAATGGACTTCTGAGGGGAAATCAGTTTTTTAGCAAATAAAGATAGCTATCGTTGTTGCTCTATTGTTGGCTAACCCAGTCTTTTATAAAGATTTCTTTCTCTATGTATACAGCGGTCAAGATAGCATAGCTTTTGTGCTCACTTAGAAAGATGAAGAGAATAACAAGGAGCGTCCAATTATGTTTCACTCAAGAACCCTTAAGGGTTATGAAACCAGATACAACTTTATAGAAAAGAAATCTTTTTCCATTGTTAAAATATTTAAAAATTTATGACACTTGGTGTCGACCAATAAAAGTACCATCCTAGTTGCTCACCCTAGTGTACAAGAATCTATTACTGAAGGAGAAATAACTAAGAAGAGAGCCAATTGGATCGCCAAGATCCTAGAATATGATGTGGACGTCAAACCAACTAAGTTGGTTCAGGAAGAGGTCTCTGTGAGTAGCTTGCACAAGAATCAAGTTCTGAATCTGAGAAGGGGATCGATCAAGTCTACTCAAATCATTTTGAGTTTGACAACTCCTAGGTGGTAGACCGAACATGATATATGTAGAAGGGACACTAACCGACCAGCCTCCCATTCTATAAAAGGTGATATTACCGACTGCAAGGCACTAGGTATGTATTAATTGAAGGGACTTAATTTAAAATAAATTATGGCGGTGTCTTGCTTCGATGTTTAGTCAAGCACCAGGCAGAAAGGGTTCTTAAGGAATTCCATAGTAGTCCTGAGGGTGGACACTTCTCCGCCAAGACTACCACCTTGAAAATCATGCAAGTGAGATACTATTGGCCCTAAGTGTTTTCTGAAGCGCACCATTTAGTGCAAAAATGTACTTACTGCCAATTCTTTGTTGGAAAAAGAAAAAAAATTCCTTGCCCTTAAGTCCAATTGTAACCGAAGAGCCTTTTGCTCATTGGGGTTTGGATTTTGTTGGAATGATAAATTCTATCTCCAGTGTTGGCCACAAATGGATCCTCACAGCGACCAATTACTTCACAAGGTGGATAGATGCCATCACCTTAAAAAATGTTACAAAAGGCGAGATTGTCAATTTCCTCGAAGAGTTGGTGACTAGATTTGGTTCACCAAAATCTATCATATCCGATAATTCATGGGCCTTTGTAGGTTCAGGGATTTCATATTTTGCTATCAAAAATGGGATCAACCTCAAGACTTCATCAAACTACTACCCACAAGGAAATGGGTTAGTGGAGTCAACTAATAAAAACCTAATTAGGATAATCAAGTGCATTGGGTCTCAACGACAAAGAGACTGGCACAAGCACTTGTGGGCTACTCTGTGGGCGGATCAGATAAAACCAAAGCAGATCTTGAAGGCATCTCCCTATGAATTAGTATATGGGAAAGAGGTAGTGTTACCTATTTCCATGGAACTCCCCACTTTACAACTACTGAAAGCCCTATAAATAGAGGCAAGCGATGAAATGGAGGTATGAATAGCAGAGCTCCTCAAGCTTGAGGAAGAAAAATGGCCTTTGGAGCCATGATTGGTCGCCAATAGACATTCAAACAGTGGTTCAACAAGAAGACTTCTGACCTAGATCTCTAGGAAGGAAGCCTAGTGCTGAAATATGATGAGCGCACTGCAAAACTAGGGCAACACACCAAATTCAAAGCGTTGTGGAAGGGACCCTTTTGAATTAGCACGTGCAAAGAAAAGAATGTGTACGAGCTTGAAGATATGGAAGGAAATGCTTTAGATATACCGGTGAATAGTATTTATCTAAAATTGTTCCATTAAAGTACTTTGTTCTTTAAAAAAAATTACAGTTATGTGCCATATGTAATTTTTTTGTAAATACATTTTTAGGTTTAAGAATAAGCCATGAGGGAAACAAGAAACACAAAAGAAGTATAAAAGTACTGTATTATATACATATTCATCAAAAAAATTAAAAGTGTAATACAACCTGAGGCTCAAATTTTAGCTTGAAACTCTCTCAAGAAAAACCCAAAAAGAGTCCTTGAGCAAAAAGAAGCAAAATGGAGGCAAAATACAAAAATATGAAAAGATTAGGCCTCTAGTCATAGTTACATAGGAAGGTTGCTTGTAGTCATTCCTTTCTGCTTCTTCTTCTTCTTCATTGACAGGCAAACGGGGGGCACAACAACACACAATGCACAGACCTCAGTCTCTAGTCTCCATGATTGTACGTGAGAAACCAAAATGCTTCCTAAAGTCCAACCCAGGAATGATTTCCATGCCATACTCTTGTAGGAAGTAGCTGGCCATAGGCAAAGATAGCGAGTGGTGACTTTCAAGGTCCATAGTGTGGAAGTCGGTCAGAAAGGGTAACCAAGGCACATTCATCCCACGATCAACGTGCCTGCGAAGGTCCATTGCACTTGGAATTACAACACTCATGATAGCAACTTACACAATCTTGTCGAGGCCTTCCAACAGAGAGGCATCGGACACTTGATGACACAACTCCACTATCTGGGGTTTGGCAATATTCAGGTCCAGTAAAGAAGCCACAAAGCGAGACACGACATTGCAATTGCTTCTCATCTAGTTCTCATCCTTGATAAATTTATGTCTAATGACCCAACGGAATGAAATTACCCCAAGGTGGTGACACCTCTTCACTAGGCACTTAATTCTTTTAGTAATGACCTCCCCAATGAAGGCGTATTGTAGCCTTCGTGGAAGGATATGAAAATGAGTGCCTAGGCCAATAGACATAGTTAAAATTAGTACAGTGGAGGATGATATGGAGATAGCAAAAAGGTTGGCTAAACTTAAAAGGCTTATTTTTGAATGAATATTGCATTAAGGTGGCGTAGCTATTTTTAGAAAAGAGGTGTTAGCAAATCCAAACAATGGAAAGTCTATTTTTGGCTGGATGGCAATGGGAAAAATATCAAAGCAACTAGAGGATAGGGGATAAATCATACGGAGAATCTAACATAAGGTCCTAGAAATTAAATTTGGGTGTTGGGAGGAAATGCTCACATAAGTCAATTGTCGACATGTGTCTTTTACCATCATCAACACCAGCTAGCTTGCTTATTTGAAAAGACATCGATTAACATGCTAAAACCTGACAAATTAAATGAGTGTGTCTTTCAAAGGTACCTTGCATCACCTAAGCACAATTTTCATAACTAAAAGCATGCTCCCCAAGACAACGAGCTTATTTGTAAAGAAAGGTGGTGATAAGAATGTACTAATTCCATTCTCATAGATTTTTTGGTATTCCTAAGGGATACGAATCTCAAACCCACACGTATCACCTTGTTGGCAGAATTTAATGGACTAGCAGTAACAGTGTAGCCTTAACTACATGTACGTGCTAAGGGAATTAACTGCACCAAATAATAGATTTTCTAAAGTAGCGAAAGGCAAGTGGTCGTTTTTAGTGAAAAAACTCTACAAATTTTTGAAGCAGCCATGGAGGAGCCATCAACGACTGGTGGAAGGGATAAAACTTCATCAAGAAGGCCTGGTTTTGTTGATATCTTTGGGTAAAACTTGTTCACCAATGCCCCAGTGCTTAAGGAGCAACCGTTCAAATTTTGTAGAAGGGTGTAGTTAGATAAAAGTGTTCCTAGAGAGGCCGTGTGAGATGTTGTCGACAATATTTTTGATCCAAAATTGGCGAAAAACCCTAAGAGCCTTAGGGAGGGAGCATTTCAAATAATGTTAGATTATGGTGCATCTGAGGGTTTTGCCTCTCGACTCTAGAATTGTGGTTTTCCACAGTTCATGTTGCATGTCATACACATGTGCCTAAAGTTAGTAAATGCATGTGCCAAAAGGTTCAACAAAGAAACTAGAACCATTGTGTGCAACAAGATCAAGGTCTCAATTTCTGGTGAATCCATATGGGATATGCTATGTATCCCTTCCAACTATCATACCGAGTCATCTATTAAGGAAAATATGGAGATTCTCTGGGAAGAAGTGAGCCAGAGAGAAATTTTCTATGAGAAAGAGATGAAAGAAAGGTCATTGATATGTCGGTTTGTTTTTCCTCTTGCACATAAAAATTTCAAGGGTGACACATAGGATCTTTTCTCGATGTTGTCTTGGCTTTTTAGCTTTGATAATGATGAGGAGGTACATCCCTTCTAGATGAGCCTGACCCTAATACTCAAATGGGAGAGAGGGAAAAGATATTATGACTTTGTTGATGTAGTAGCTACAAGCATGTTGGAGCAATTGAAGAATTACAATAGTAAGCACAAATTCAGGTATTCTTCTTTCTTGGCTCACTTGATTCTGCATCAAAATTTTGGGTTTCTAGAGAAACATTTTCCAGTGTCTAGGCTTGATGTAAATGGTTTAGGTTAGCTAGTTTTTGTATAGATCTATGTATTGTCAAAAACATGTAATTATTAGTTTGTGAACCACTTTCTGAGACTGGTGCTTCAAGAATTGTTGCCACATCCGATGGGTCAATTTTATCTTGAGGTTTTACAATGAATCAAAACTATGCCAACTCCAATGGATTATTTCTTTGAAGAGGATTTCACATTTATCAGATTTCATGGTTTTGTTGGAGAACCTTTTCGACTCCCTAGATTTGTAACAGATAGATTTTTTGCATTGGAGGCATGTCGTCAGGAAACTCTTGTCGACAACACCTATGGTAGAGGAAGGAACAATACAAAGTTATATCTGCTTCCCCTTTGCATTGCCAACAATAAGGTGATACTGGATAAGTGAGAGGCGTAGAAGGAGCTTGCAAATTTTTTGGTGGCCTTAGGCTTATTCCTTATCTGTGACATGTGGGACTGCAATCCAACAAGTATTTTCACCTTAAAACATGAAAGTCGAGAGTATGTGGAGTCCAGAAAGAATCTGACTCAAGAAAGGGCAGAAGTATACATTAACTTGGCCCTCATACCAACCAAATGGCCGAGATGGTTGAGTTTCTATAATCCACTAAAAACAAGTTTTTTAAATTGCTCAAAATGAAAACACTAGGATGAAAAAGATACACCAAGATATAGTGTGCATTTGCTGATTTTTTTTGAAGAAATAACATGATTCACCCAAACCTACAACAAAATATGTTAGTCCTATGAAAACATAGACAAGGGGTAAAATTGATAGTATAAGAACTTGTAAAAGTGATCCTTGATCACATTACTAAGATTTAAATGGTTGTAAACCACCAAAATGTGTTAGAAATAGGTGCTGATTAGATATAACAAACCATAGAAGATACACCAAAATGTAGAGTGCATCTATCAAATTATGACTTATGACCATAAAATAGCTAAAAATACTAGCAAATGATTCATAAAAGGTGTAGAAGTTGATAAACCAGCCTCACAGAACCTAGTGAACACCTGCAAGCAAATAATCTGACACCTAGAAGAGATATTGAAACACAAACAAGGTCCTCTGCAAGCCTGAAGCAAAAATTGCATAAACAAGAATTAAAATAATTACAATAAGATCAATCCTTATGAAAAGGGGATTGAAACCCTAAAGGTGATTAATTAATAATTAATAATTAATTAATTATTAATAGGCCTAATTTTAGCTTAAGTGAAAAATAAATTAAAAGGTGACTTAATTAATTAATCAATATGCTTAAATTAATTAAGTAATTAATCTATTACTCTAACACCCCCCCTTAAGATGAACTTAGGGAGAAGCTAAAAAAACTAAGGAAAAAATGCATGAAAGCAAAGATGGGTCCTAGAAACAAGGCCTGATCAGGTACTCAAATACAACCAAATCTCTGTAAAGTGGAGAAAAGGAGAAAACCCAATGGGAAAAAACTCCTCTCCAAAAAGAGATGAAAGAATGCTAAAAAAACATGAAGGAAGGCCTCACAAAGACCACCCAAGGACAAATTCCTTCACCCCAAGCATAGATCGCAACTAAAGATAGTGTGGTGATGCCAAAGGTTTCGTGAAGATGTCTACAACCTGCTCCTCTGTAGGAATGTACTCCAAGATGAGTGAACCATCCTAACTCAACTTCCTGATGAAGTGCATGTGGATCTCAATGTGCTTCGTCTGTTGATGCTCCACTAGATTAAGGGAAATGTGTATAGCACTCTGATTGTCATTCCAAAGAACTATGGGACTATTGAGAAGAAACCCAAACTCTGTCACAACTGTCAAAGCCATAAAATCTCCTGACTAGCTAACACCATTGCTCAGTACTCAGCCTCTATAGATGATAATGCAATAGCAGATTGCTTCTTGCAAGACCATGTGATAGGACCAGAACCAAGGCAAAAAACAAATCCAGAAGTAGACTTTCTATTATTGACATCACCAGCCCAATTTGAGTCAGTGAAGCCAACAATGTGAGAAGCCCTTCATGTGTAGTGAATATCATATTGTGTGGTGCCCTGAATGTAACTCAAAATACGTTTGGCAGCTTGCCAATGGATCTCACGTGGATCATGTGAGAACCTAGAAACAAGACCAACCGCAGAGGAAATATCAAGATGTGAATACATCAAATACAAAAAATTACCAACCAATTGCTTATATAATGTAGTGTCTACTGAAGGAGTAGAGCAAGTGGAAGATAAAACAACACTTGACTAAAATGGTGCGGGGGTAGGCTTGCATTTAAGAATGCCAAATCTCTGGAGCATATCAAGAGCATAATTTTTCTGATATATGGAAATCCCATCCGAAGAGTGAATAACCTATAGACCAATAAAATAGTGAAGAAGACCAAGATCTGTCATCTCAAACTACTCCATCAAGGCTCATTGAACACTCTGAATCATAGAAGGTGAGCTACCTATAAGAATGAGATCATCAACATATAGCACAAGGATCAAAATATCACCCTCCTAACATTGAATGTAAACTATGGGATCAGAATGAAAACATGTGAAGTGAGAGGAAAGAAAAAAGAGTCCATCTTCTCATACCAAACCCAAGGGGCTTGTTTGAGACCATACAATGAACGTTGAAGTCTGCAAACCAAATAAGTTTCTTGCACAAATCCCTGAGGCTACTCCATATAGATCTCCTCATGTAGGTCCCCATGCAAGAAGGCACTCTTCACATCCTTTTGAAAAATTGTCCATCCTTGTGAAGCTACTAATGATAGTACAAAGCGAGTAGAATTCATCTTGGCAATAGGAGAAATTGTATCTGAGTAATCAATACCCTCAACCTAAGAAAATACCTTCACAACAAGACATGATTTGTACTTACCTATCGAACCATCTACAAAAAACTTGGTACGGTACACTCACTTGCACCGAACCAACTTTCTTCCCTTAGGAAGATGACAAAGATCCCAAGTATTATTCTTCATCAAAGAAGAATACTCCTCCTCCATAGCCCTATCCCACTTAGGGTGACCTGTCACCTCTGAAAACCTCTAAGGATCATCCAAAATGGAATGACTCAAAACACTAGCACATGATGTCTATGCATGTGTACGATGGGAATCTAAAGGAGCACCTACCAAAGATCCAGTTGCCTCTATAGTAAAGCGATCCCACTTGGGAAAATGCTATGTATCTAGTGGTGGTGGGGATGGTGGATCATCATCTACATCATCCTCAAGAGATAAACAATCCTTAATAGATGAAGAGGGAGGAGTAGGCAGTGAGGGACAAGCTGGTGATGAAGAATCCATCAGAGGAAAGCGCTCATCAAACTGAACATCTTACCGAAATAAGACCTCTCTAGAATCAGGATCAAACAACCTGCACGCCTTAAAATCCTCATAGTATCCAACAAATAGGATTGGTTGGATTTTCCTCTCCATGGCTTTCCACTGAGCATCAAGAATAAATTCCCAAGCCTCACTACCAAAAACTCGAAATGTAGAAACATCGGGCTTGACATGGGTCCAAGCCTCCTCAAGAATCATGTGTCATAATGCCTTATATGGCATCCAATTTTGAATATAATTGGCACAATTGATTGCCTCAACCCAAAATGAAGAATCCATGGACCGTGATTGTATCATACAATTGGCCATCTCTCATAAATTCCTATTCTTTCTCTCAGTAACACCATTCTATTGAGGGGTGTAAGGTACTATAAACTAATGTTGCAAACCATGCTTAGTGCAAAAGTCCCTGAAAGCTTGATTAAAAAACTCCCCCCATTATCTATGTGTATCCTCCTAATAGAAAGACCATATTGCTTCTCCAAAAATTTCTTTAAGATCTTGAATGAATCAAAGACATCAGACTTGTACTTAAGAAAGTACACCCATGTACGTTTGGAGAAGTCATCAATAAATGTGAGCACATATTTGGCCCCTGAAAAATGAAGAAGTTAGAAAGGAGATGAGGTCACTATGTACCAACTCCAAAGGTGCCTTAGCATGTGTGGCTCTACCCGTAGGAAAATAATCCTGGTGATGTTTGCCAAGTACACAACCTCGAAAAACACCATCAGTACAAGAAATCTATGGGAGCCCAATCACAAGTGCATGTGTACTCATCTGTTGTAGATATTTGTAATCAACATGACCAAAACGCTCATGCCAAATCCTACTCACTATGTCTGCATGTGCTATAAGAGATGAACTTGAACCATATATACTCTCAAAGCCATCAAATCTATATAAGTAGCATTCAGAATCAACACTCCTAGTAGCCACAACCAAATCATTTGGGTCTTCAATAACCACATCATGTGGTGAGAACTCAACTATCTTACCAGTGCCAAAATGGAAAATCTAATAAATGGAAAGGAGGTTTATCAAAATGTCAGGAACAACAAGTACATCTTGAAGACAACCACCATCCAATGAAACAGAACATGAACCCATAACTATAAGTTGTGTAGAGTCACCAACTGAAATCTATAAAGTGCCACAACAA